>CM037872.1:15494925-15814326 GCA_021292105.1 Anadara kagoshimensis
GGATCAAAGCAATTGTTTACAATGGATATATTTGGCCTTTGAACAATGGTAATGCAGCAAATATTTGAATAATTTCTGTTGCACTACAACATGTACAAGGAATAAAGTGAAATTTAGTTTTCATAGATGTAGTAAAATTATAAAATGACTTTTGAAACAATGCAATAGTCCTCCTTGTACTGCCTTGAACGCTTGTCCACTGTACTTATACATAATATGAGCAAGACTGCTGTCATTTGTGATACATGCCCAGTGTATTTTACTTTACAAATTGTAAACATTATCATAGTAAATTGATTAAATTTTGATTTCATTAAATGTCATATTCAGAAATAATATTTATTAATTTTTATTGGCTGTTTGATTAATTTATGAAATATTATAAATTATACATTTGTTGAATAAAAATCAATCATAAAACTATTATTATTAATTAATCATTATCATAATGTAAAGTTTAATGCTTTTAAAACCTCCATAAATATTATTTTTATTGGTTAGCAATAACATGACTTTAATAAAATACTACATGATTGATCGGTCTCACTATTATAACCTGGGTGACTCAGTGGTAGAGTATTGGGTCATAACCAGGTCATACAGACAACTTTAAAAATTGAAATACTCATTTTTTGCCTGTAAATAACACACCACTGGTTGTAAAATAAGTGGAATAGTTGAACGCTGTCTAATACAGTAGAACATCGATGGTGGCTCGAAGTCCATGGAGTTGAGTTGAGTAATGGTGTTTAACGTCCCAGTCAAGAATATTTCACTTATATCGAGACATCGCCATCTATAGGCGAAGGAGCAGAAATTTTGCCTGTGCGTTGCGCTGATGGCATTATACAGCAGGGTTCTTTAGCGTGCCAAGCCTACCGTGACACGGGACCTCGTTTATTTTAAGTTCCCATCCGAAAGAACCGTGACTTTCATTTCGTAATGCCAAGTGCTTGGTGAAAGAACAGTCACTACCCACTTTTAAGTCTTGGGTCAGACTCGGCCGGGGATCGAACCCATGACCTTCCACTACGGAGCGAGCACTCTACAACTGAGCTACCGCAGTGGTACTGAACTTTGGCCAAATATTCAAGCCATCGGGGGGGGGGGGGTTGAGCGACCGAACACCGAGAGACAATCTTCATTAGATCTAGTGTCCAGGTTCCTGTTTTAATCAACAGTCATAAGATAGTGAAAATTGAAAAACGTCATGGAAAATAATATGTCCCTTAAAAATTCATGATGATATCTCGAAGTTTTCAAACTTCATTTGAAAATAAAATGTTGAACTTCGAACTGGAAATCTATTGATATCCACAGTTCAATTGAATTAAATAATTTTGGTTGAAAGTTAAAGTAAATAAAAACAGCTGATGATAGATAGTTCTACTGCAGTAGTAAATAACACACTACTGATTGTAAAATAATTGTAATAGTTGAAAGCTGTCTAATAGTAGAAAATAACACACCACTGGTAAAATGATTGGAGTAGTTGAAGGCTGTATAATAGTAGTAAATAATACACCACTGGTTGTAAAATGATTGGAGTAGATGAAGGCTGTCTGATAGTAGTAAATAACACACCAGTGGTTGTAAAATAAGTGGAATAGTTGAAGGCTGTCTAAAAGTAGTAAAGGTTGTAAAATTGGAATAGTTGAAGCCAACTTGAAGGCTGTCTAATAGTAGTAAATAACACACCACTGGTTGTAAAATAAGTGGAATAGTTGAAGGCTGTCTAATAGTAGTAAATAACACACCAGTGGTTGTAAAATAAGTGGAATAGTTAAAGGCTGTCTAATAGTAGTAAATAACACATCACTGGTTGTAAAATGATTGGAGTAGTTGAAGGCTGTCTAATAGTAGTCAATAACACACCACTGGTTGTAAAATGATTGAAGTAGTTGAAGGCTGTCTAATAGTAGTAAATAACACACCACTGGTTGTAAAATGATAGGAATAATTCAAGGCTGTCTAATAGTAGTAAATAACACACCACTGGTTGTAAAATGATTGGAGTAGTTGAAGGCTGTCTAATAGTAGTCAATAACACACCACTGGTAAAATGATTGGAATAGTTGAAGGCTGTCTAATAGTAGTAAATAACACACCACTGGTAAAATGATTGGAGTCGTTGAAGGCTGTCTAACAGTAGGAAAGCCAAGTCCAAATTGTGCGTTGGCCGGGCTGGCTATCCTTCTGTAATAGTAGTAAATAACACAGCACTGGTAAAATGATTGGAATAGTTGAAGGCTGTCTAATAGTAGTAATTAACACAGCACTGGTAAAATGATTGGAATAGTTGAAGGCTGTCTAATAGTAGTAATTAAAACACCACTGGTAAAATGATTGGAGTAGACGAAGGCTGTCTAATAGTAGTCAATAACACATCACTGGTAAAATGTTTAGAGAAGTTGAAGGCTGTCTAATAGTAGTAAATAACACACCACTGGTAAAATGATTGGAGTAGACGAAGGCTGTCTAATAGTAGTCAATAACACACCACTGGTAAAATGTTTAGAGAAGTTGAAGGCTGTCTAATAGTAGTAAATAACACACCACTGGTAAAATGATTGGAGTAGATAAAGGCTGTCTAATAGTAGTCAATAACACACCACTGGTAAAATGATTGGAGTAAATGAAGGCTGTCTAATAGTAGTCAATAACACACCACTGGTAAAATGACTGGAGTAAATGAAGGCTGTCTAATAGTAGTCAATAACACATCACTGATAAAATGATTGCAGTAAATGAAGGCTGTCTAATAGTAGTCAATAACACATCACTGATAAAATGATTGGAGTATATGAAGGCTGTCTAATAGTAGTCAATACCACATCACTGGTAAAATGATTGGAGTAGTTGAAGGCTGTCTAATAGTAGTCAATAACACACCACTTGTAAAATGATTAGAGTAAATGAAGGCTGTCTAAAAGTAGTCAATAACACATCACTGGTAAAGTGATTGGAGTAGTTGAAGGCTGTCTAATAGTAGTCAATAAAACACCACTGGCAAAATGAATGGAGTAAATGAAGGCTGTCTAATAGTAGTCAATAACACACCACTGGTAAAATGATTGGAGTAAATGAAGGCTGTCTAATAGTAGTAAATAACACATCACTGGTAAAATGATTGGAGTAAATGAAGGCTGTCTAATAGTAGTCAATAACACATCACTGGTAAAATGTTTAGAGAAGTTGAAGGCTGTCTAATAGTAGTAAATAACATACCACTGGTAAAATGATTGGAGTAGATGAAGGCTGTTTAAAAGTAGTAAAACACACACCACTGGTAAAATTATTGGAGTAGACGAAGGCTGTCTAATAGTAGTCAATAACACACCACTGGTAAAATGTTTAGAGAAGTTGAAGGCTGTCTAATAGTAGTCAATAACACACCAATGGTAAAATGATTGAAGTAAATGAAGGCTGTCTTATAGTAGTAAATAACCCACCACTGGTTGTAAAATAAATGGAATAGTTGAAGGCTGTATAATAGTAGTAAATAAAACACCACTGGTGGTAAAATGATTGGAGTAGGTGAAGGCTGTCTAATAGTAGTCAATAACACACCACTGGTAAAATGATTGGATTAGTTGAAGGCTGTCTAATAGTAGTCAATAACACACCACTGGTAAAATGATTGGAATAGTTGAAGGCTGTCTAGTAGTAGTATATAACACACCACTGGTAAAATGATTGGAGTAGATGAAGGCTGTTTAAAAGTAGTCAATAACACACCACTGGTTGTAAAATGATTGGAGTAGTTGAAGGCTGTCTAATAGTAGTAAATAACACACTACTGGTTGTAAAATGATTGGAGTAGTTGAAGGCTGTTAAATAGTAGTAAATAACACACCACTGGTTGTAAAATGATTGGAGTAGAAGAAGGTTGTGTAATATTAGTAAATAGCACCACTGATTGTAAAATCAGTGGAATAGTTGAAGGATGTCTAATAGTAGTAAATAACACACCACTGGCTGTAAAATGATTGAAGTAGATGAATGCTGTCTAATAGTAGTAAATAACACCATTTGTTTTAAAATGATTGAAGTAGATGAAGGCTGTCTGATAGTAGTAAATAACACACCACTTGTAAAATGATTGGAGTAGTTGAAGGCTGTCTAATAGTAGTAAATAACACAGCACTGGTAAAATGATTGGAGAAGTTGAAGGCTGTCTAATAGTAGTCAATAACACACCACTGGTAAAATGATTGGAGAAGTTGAAGGCTGTCTAATAGTAGTCAATAACACACCACTGGTAAAATGATTGGAGAAGTTGAAGGCTGTCTAATAGTAGTCAATAACACACCACTGGTAACACGATTGGAGTAAATGAAGGCTGTCTGATAGTTGTAAATAACACACCACTGGTAAAATGATTGGAGAAGTTGAAGGCTGTCTAATAGTAGTCAATAACACACCACTGGTAAAATGATTGGAGTAGATGAAGGCTGTCTGATAGTATATAAATATTACATTTCTGATAGGGTGACAGTCCATATTGTCACCCCGAGAAATTTCATTGTCAAACGAGGCGAAGCCGAGGTTGACAATGAATTTCGAGGGGTGACAATATGGACTGTCACCCTATCAGAAATGCAATTTATTTTATTATACCGATTGTTCGTGATTATAATACTATGCAACCAAAGTATACTGGATTGAAATCATGATAAGCAATGAGCAATTTGTAAGACGCTTGTAACATTGATCATATTTAACATTACTTTAGAAAAGCGGTTTACTGATTAAGAAGACGAATGTGTTCGAACCGCATACGCAGTTTTTCTGCGCATGTGACATTTTTGTAATGTCAACCGCTCACGTAATGTCACCCTGTGACGTCAGATTTTCTTAAGTCCGAGGGTGACATTAAATTTACGCAAACGCTTATTAACCAATCAAATTTCGAGAAATTTACAAAAGGTATAATAATAGTAAATAACACACCACTGGTAAAATGATTGGAGTAGTTGAAGGCTGTCTAATAGTAGTCAATAACACACCACTGGTAACACGATTGGAGTAAATGAAGGCTGTCTGATAGTTGTAAATAACACACCACTGGTAAAATGATTGGAGAAGTTGAAGGCTGTCTAATAATAGTAAATAACACACCACTGGTAAAATGATTGGAGTAGTTGAAGGCTGTCTAATAGTAGTCAATAACACACCACTGGTAACACGATTGGAGTAAATGAAGGCTGTCTTATAGTAGTAAATAATCCACCACTGGTTGTAAAATAAGTGGAATAGTTGAAGGCTGTATAATAGTAGTAAATAAAACACAACTGGTTGTAAAATGATTGGAGTAGATGAAGGCTGTATAACATTAGTGAATAACACACTAGGTTGTAAAATAATGGAATAGTTGAAGTCTGTCTAATAGTAGTAAATAACACACGCTAGTAAAATGATTGGATTAGTTGAAGGCTTTGTAATGGTAGTAAATAACACACCACTTTTACAATGATTGGAATAGTTGAAGGCTGTCTAATAGTAGTAAATAACACACCGCTAGTAAAATGATTGGATTAGTTGAAGGCTTTGTAATGGTAGTAAATAACACACCACTTTTAAAATGATTGGAATAGTTGAAGGCTGTCTAATAGTAGTCAATAAGACACCACTGGTAAAAAGATTGGAGTAAATGAAGGCTGTGTTATAGTAGTAAATAACCCACCACTGGTTGTAAAATTATTGGAGTATTTGAAGGCTGTCTAATAGTAGTAAATAACACCACTGGTTGTAAAATGATTGGAGTAGATTAAGGCTGTCTAATATTAGTAAAAGACACACCACTGGTTGTAAAACGATTGAAGTAGATGAAGGCTGTCTAATAGTAGTAAATAACACACCACTAGTTGTAAAATGATTGGAGTAGTTGAAGGCTGTCTAATAGTAGTCAATAACACACCACTGGTTGTAAAATGATTGAAGTAGTTGAAGGCTGTCTAATAGTAGTAAACAATAAACCACTGGTTGTAAAATAAGTGGAATAGTTGAAAGCTGTATAATAGTTGTAAATAACACACACCTGGTTGTAAAATTGTTGGAGTAGAGGAAGGCTGTCTAATAGTAGTAAATAACACCACTGGTTGTAAAATAACTGGAATAGTTGAATTCTGTCTAATAGTAGTAAATAACACACCACTGGTTGTAAAATGATTGGAACAGTTGAAGGCTGTCTAATAGTAGTAAATAACACCACTGGTTGCAAAATTATTGGAATAGTTGAAGGCTGTCTAATGGTAGTAAATAACACACCTCTACTTGTAAAATGATTGGAGTAGAAAGAATGTCTAATAGTAGTCAAAACACACCACTGGTAAAATGATTGGAGTAAATGAAGGCTGTCTAATAGTAGTCAAAAACATCACTGATAAAATGATTGGAGTAAATGAAGGCTGTCTAATAGTAGTCAATAACTCATCACTGTAAAATGATTGGAGTAAATGAAGGCTGTCTAATAGTAGTCAATAACTCATCACCGGTAAAATGATTGGAGTAAATGAAGGCTGTCTAATAGTAGTCAATAACACACAACCGGTAAAATGATTGGAGTAAATGAAGGCTGTCTAATAGTAGTCAATAACACACCACTGGTAGAATGATTGGAGTAAATGAAGGCTGTCTAATAGTAGTCAATAACACATCACTGATAAAATGATTGCAGTAAATGAAGGCTGTCTAATAGTAGTCAATAACACACGACTTGCAAAATGATTAGAGTAAATGATTGCTGTCTAATAGTGGTCAATAACAGAACACTTGTAAAATGATTGAAGAAGTTGAAGGCTGTCTAATAGTAGTCAATAACACACCACTGATAAAATGATTGGAGTAAATGAAGGCTGTCTAATAGTAGTCAATAACACACCACTGGTAAAATGATTGGAGTAAATGAAGGCTGTCTAATAGTAGTCAATAAAACACCACTGGTAAAATGATTGGAGTAAATGAAGGATGTCTAATAGTAGTCAATAACACACCACTGGTAAAATGATTAGAGTAGTTGAAGGCTGTCTAATAGTAGTCAATAACACACCACTGGTAAAATGATTGGAGTAAATGAAGGCTGTCTAATAGTAGTCAATAGCACACACTGGTAAAATGATTGGAGTAAATGAAGGCTGTCTAATAGTAGTCAATAGCACACCACTGGTAAATGATTGGAGTAAATGAAGGCTGTCTAATAGTAGTCAATAACACACTACTGGTAAAATGATTGGAGTAAATGAAGGCTGTCTAATAGTAGTCAATAACACACCACTGGTAAAATGATTGGAGTAAATGAAGGCTGTCTAATAGTAGTCAATAACACACCACTGGTAAAATGATTGGAGTAAATGAAGGCTGTCTAATAGTAGTCAATAACACACCACTGGTAAAATGATTGGAGTAAATGAAGGCTGTCTAATAGTAGTCAACAACACATCACTGGTAAAATGATTGGCGTAAATGAAGGCTGTCTAATAGTAGTCAATAACACACCACTGGTAAAATGATTGGAGTAAATGAAGGCTGTCTAATAGTAGTCAAAACACACCACTGATAAATGATTGGAGTAAATGAAGGCTGTCTAATAGTAGTCAATAACACACATGGTAAAATGATTGGAGTAAATGAAGGCTGTCTAATAGTAGTCAATAACACACCACTGATAAAATGATTGGAGTAAATGAAGGCTGTCTAATAGTAGTCAATAACACACCACTGGTAAAATGATTGGAGAAAATGAAGGCTGTCTAATAGTAGTCAATAACACACTACTGGTACAATGATTGGAGTAAATGAAGGCTGCCTAATAGTAGTCAATAACACACCACTGTAAAATGATTGGAGTAAATGAAGGCTGTCTAATAGTAGTAAATAACACACCACTGGTTGTAAAATGATTGGAGTAGTTGAAGGCTGTCTAATAGTAGTCAATAACACCACTGGTTGTAAAATGATTGAAGTAGTTGAAGGGTGTCTAATAGTAGTAAACAATAAACCACTGGTTGTAAAATAAGTGGAATAGTTGAAAGCTGTAATAGTTGTAAATAACACACACCTGGTTGTAAAATTGTTGGAGTAGAAGAAGGCTGTCTAATAGTAGTAAATAACACCACTGGTTGTAAAATAATTGGAATAGTTGAAGGCTCTCTAATGGTAGTAAATAACACATCAGTGGTTGTAAATGATTGGAATAGTTGAAAGCTGTCTAATAGTAGTAAATAACACCACTGGTTGTAAAATTATTGGAATAGTTGAAGGCTGTCTAATGGTAGTAAATATCACACCTCTGGTTGCAAAATGATTGGAGTAGATAAAGGCTGTCTAATAGTAGTCAATAACACATCACTGATAAAATGATTGGAGTAAATGAAGGCTGTCTAATAGTAGTCAATAACACACGACTTGCAAAATGATTAGAGTAAATGATTGCTGTCTAATAGTAGTCAATAACACACCACTGATAAAATGATTGGAGTAAATGAAGGCTGTCTAATAGTAGTCAATAACTCATAACTGGTAAAATGATTGGAGTAAATGAAGGCTGTCTAATAGTAGTCAATAAAACACCACTGGTAAAATGATTGGAGTAAATGAAGGATGTCTAATAGTAGTCAATAACACACCACTGGTAAAATGATTAGAGTAGTTGAAGGCTGTCTAATAGTAGTCAATAACACACCACTGGTAAAATGATTGGAGTAAATGAAGGCTGTCTAATAGTAGTCAATAGCACACCACTGGTAAAATGATTGGAGTAAATGAAGGCTGTCTAATAGTAGTCAATAGCACACCACTGGTAAAATGATTGGAGTAAATGAAGGCTGTCTAATAGTAGTCAATAACACACTACTGGTAAAATGATTGGAGTAAATGAAGGCTGTCTAATAGTAGTCAATAACACACCACTGGTAAAATGATTGGAGTAAATGAAGGCTGTCTAATAGTAGTCAATAACACACCACTGGTAAAATGATTGGAGTAAATGAAGGCTGTCTAATAGTAGTCAATAACACACACTGGTAAAATGATTGGAGTAAATGAAGGCTGTCTAATAGTAGTCAACAACACATCACTGGTAAAATGATTGGCGTAAATGAAGGCTGTCTAATAGTAGTCAATAACACACCACTGGTAAAATGATTGGAGTAAATGAAGGCTGTCTAATAGTAGTCAAAACACACCACTGATAAAATGATTGGAGTAAATGAAGGCTGTCTAATAGTAGTCAATAACACACCACTGGTAAAATGATTGGAGTAAATGAAGGCTGTCTAATAGTAGTCAATAACACACCACTGGTAAAATGATTGGAGTAAATGAAGGCTGTCTAATAGTAGTCAATAACACACCACTGGTAAAATGATTGGAGAAAATGAAGGCTGTCTAATAGTAGTCAATAACACACTACTGGTAAAATGATTGGAGTAAATGAAGGCTGTCTAATAGTAGTAAATAACACACCACTGGTTGTAAAATGATTGGAGTAGTTGAAGGCTGTCTAATAGTAGTCAATAACACACCGCTGGTTGTAAAATGATTGAAGTAGTTGAAGGGTGTCTAATAGTAGTAAACAATAAACCACTGGTTGTAAAATAAGTGGAATAGTTGAAAGCTGTATAATAGTTGTAAATAACACACACCTGGTTGTAAAATTGTTGGAGTAGAAGAAGGCTGTCTAATAGTAGTAAAAACACCACTGGTTGTAAAATAATTGGAATAGTTGAAGGCTCTCTAATGGTAGTAAATAACACATCAGTGGTTGTAAAATGATTGGAATAGTTGAAAGCTGTCTAATAGTAGTAAATAACACACACCTGGTTGTAAAATTGTTGGAGTAGAAGAAGGCTGTCTAATAGTAGTAAATAACACCACTGGTTGTAAAATAATTGGAATAGTTGAAGGCTCTCTAATGGTAGTAAATAACACATCAGTGGTTGTAAAATGATTGGAATAGTTGAAAGCTGTCTAATAGTAGTAAATAACACCACTGGTTGTAAAATTATTGGAATAGTTGAAGGCTGTCTAATGGTAGTAAATATCACACCTCTGGTTGTAAAATGATTGGAGTAGATAAAGGCTGTCTAATAGTAGTCAATAACACACCAATGGTAAAATGATTGGAGTAAATGAAGGCTGTCTAATAGTAGTCAATAACACATCACTGATAAAATGATTGGAGTAAATGAAGGCTGTCTAATAGTAGTCAATAACTCATCACTGGTAAAATGGTTGGAGTAAATGAAGGCTGTCTAATAGTTCTCAATAACACACAACTGGTAAAATGATTGGAGTAAATGAAGGCTGTCTTATAGTAGTAAATAACACAGCACTGGTTGTAAAATGATTGGAGTAAATGAAGGATGTCTAATAGTAGTAAATAATAAACCACTGGTTGTAAAATAAGTGGAATAGTTGAAAGCTGATAATAGTTGTAAATAACACACACCTGGTTGTAAAATTGTTGGAGTAGAGGAAGGCTGTCTAATAGTAGTAAATAACACCACTGGTTGTAAAATAATTGAATAGTTGAATTCTGTCTAATGTAGTAAATAACACACCTCTAGTTGTAAAATGATTGGAGTAGATAAAGAATGTCTAATAGTAGTCAATAACACACCACTGGTAAAATGATTGGAGTAAATGAAGGCTGTCTAATAGTAGTCAATAACACATCACTGATAAAATGATTGGAGTAAATGAGGCTGTCTAATAGTAGTCAATAACTCATCACTGGTAAAATGATTGGAGTAAATGAAGGCTTCTAATAGTAGTCAATAACTCATCACGGTAAAATGATTGGAGTAAATGAAGGCTGTCTAATAGTAGTCAATAACACACAACCGGTAAAATGATTGGAGTAATGAAGGCTGTCTAATATAGTCAATAACACACCACTGGTAGAATGATGGAGTAAATGAAGGCTGTCTAATAGTAGTCAATAACACATCACTGATAAAATGATTGCAGTAAATGAAGGCTGTCTAATAGTAGTCAATAACACACGACTTGCAAAATGAATAGAGTAAATGATTGCTGTCTAATAGTGGTCAATAACAGAACACTTGTAAAATGATTGAAGTAGTTGAAGGCTGTCTAATAGTAGTCAATAACACACCACTGATAAAATGATTGGAGTAAATGAAGGCTGTCTAATAGTAGTCAATAACTCAAACTGGTAAAATGATTGGAGTAAATGAAGGCTGTCTAATAGTAGTCAATAAAACACCAATGGTAAAATGATTGGAGTAAATGAAGGATGTCTAATAGTAGTCAATAACACACCACTGGTAAAATGATTAGAGTAGTTGAAGGCTGTCTAATAGTAGTCAATAACACACCACTGGTAAAATGATTGGAGTAAATGAAGGCTGTCTAATAGTAGTCAATAACACACCACTGGTAAAATGATTGGAGTAAATGAAGGCTGTCTAATAGTAGTCAATAGCACACCACTGGTAAAATGATTGGAGTAAATGAAGGCTGTCTAATAGTAGTCAATAACACACTACTGGTAAAATGATTGGAGTAAATGAAGGCTGTCTAATAGTAGTCAATAACACACCACTGGTAAAATGATTGGAGTAAATGAAGGCTGTCTAATAGTAGTCAATAGCACCACACGTAAAATGATTGGAGTAAATGAAGGCTGGTCTAATAGTAGTCAATAACACACTACTGGTAAAATGATTGGAGTAAATGAAGGCTGTCTAATAGTAGTCAATAAAACACCAATGGTAAAATGATTGGAGTAAATGAAGGATGTCTAATAGTAGTCAATAACACACCACTGGTAAAATGATTAGAGTAGTTGAAGGCTGTCTAATAGTAGTCAATAAACACACTGGTAAAATGATTGGAGTAAATGAAGGCTGTCTAATAGTAGTCAATAACACACCACTGTAAAATGATTGGAGTAAATGAAGGCTGTCTAATAGTAGTCAATAGCACACCACTGGTAAAATGATTGGAGTAAATGAAGGCTGTCTAATAGTAGTCAATAACACACTACTGGTAAAATGATTGGAGTAAATGAAGGCTGTCTAATAGTAGTCAATAACACACCACTGGTAAATGATTGGAGTAAATGAAGGCTGTCTAATAGTAGTCAATAACACACCACTGGTAAAATGATTGGAGTAAATGAAGGCTGTCTAATAGTAGTCAATAACACACCACTGGTAAAATGATTGGAGTAAATGAAGGCTGTCTAATAGTAGTCAACAACACATCACTGGTAAAATGATTGGCGTAAATGAAGGCTGTCTAATAGTAGTCAATAACACACCACTGGTAAAATGATTGGAGTAAATGAAGGCTGTCTAATAGTAGTCAATAACACACCACTGATAAAAGATTGGAGTAAATGAAGGCTGTCTAATAGTAGTCATAACACACCACTGGTAAAATGATTGGAGTAAATGAAGGCTGTAATAGTAGTCAATAACACACCACTGGTAAAATGATTGGAGTAAATGAAGGCTGTCTAATAGTAGTCAATAACACACACTGTAAAATGATTGGAGAAAATGAAGGCTGTCTAATAGTAGTCAATAACACACTACTGGTACAATGATTGGAGTAAATGAAGGCTGCCTGATAGTAGTCAATAACACACCACTGGTAAAATGATTGGAGTAAATGAAGGCTGTCTAATAGTAGTAAATAACACAACACTGGTTGTAAAATGATTGGAGTAGTTGAAGGCTGTCTAATAGTAGTCAATAACACACCACTGGTTGTAAAATGATTGAAGTAGTTGAAGGGTGTCTAATAGTAGTAAACAATAAACCACTGGTTGTAAAATAAGTGGAATAGTTGAAAGCTGTATAATAGTTGTAAATAACACACACCTGATTGTAAAATTGTTGGAGTAGAAGAAGGCTGTCTAATAGTAGTAAATAACACCACTGGTTGTAAAATAATTGGAATAGTTGAAGGCTCTCTAATGGTAGTAAATAACACATCAGTGGTTGTAAAATGATTGGAATAGTTGAAAGCTGTCTAATAGTAGTAAATAACACCACTGGTTGTAAAATTATTGGAATAGTTGAAGGCTGTCTAATGGTAGTAAATATCACACCTCTGGTTGTAAAATGATTGGAGTAGATAAAGGCTGTCTAATAGTAGTCAATAACACACCACTGGTAAATGATTGGAGTAAATGAAGGCTTGTCTAATAGTAGTCAATAAACACACTGATAAAATGATTGGAGTAAATGAAGGCTGTCTAATAGTAGTCAATAACTCATCACTGGTAAAATGATTGGAGTAAATGAAGGCTGTCTTATAGTAGTAAATAACACAGCACTGGTTGTAAAATGATTGGAGTAAATGAAGGATGTCTAATAGTAGTAAATAATAAACCACTGGTTGTAAAATAAGTGGAATAGTTGAAAGCTGTATAATAGTTGTAAATAACACACAACTGGTTGTAAAATTGTTGGAGTAGAGGAAGGCTGTCTAATAGTAGTAAATAACACCACTGGTTGTAAAATAATTGGAATAGTTGAATTCTGTCTAATGGTAGTAAATAACACACCACTGGTTGTAAAATGATTGGAACAGTTGAAGGCTGTCTAATAGTAGTAAATAACACCACTGGTTGCAAAATTATTGGAATAGTTGAAGGCTGTCTAATGGTAGTAAATAACACACCTCTAGTTGTAAAATGATTGGAGTAGATAAAGAATGTCTAATAGTAGTCAATAACACACCACTGGTAAAATGATTGGAGTAAATGAAGGCTGTCTAATAGTAGTCAATAACACATCACTGATAAAATGATTGGAGTAAATGAAGGCTGTCTAATAGTAGTCAATAACTCATCACTGGTAAAATGATTGGAGTAAATGAAGGCTGTCTAACAGTAGTCAATAACTCATCACCGGTAAAATGATTGGAGTAAATGAAGGCTGTCTAATAGTTGTCAATAACACACAACCGGTAAAATGATTGGAGTAAATGAAGGCTGTCTAATAGTAGTCAATAACACACGACTGGTAGAATGATTGGAGTAAATGAAGGCTGTCTAATAGTAGTCAATAACACATCACTGATAAAATGATTGCAGTAAATGAAGGCTGTCTAATAGTAGTCAATAACACACGACTTGCAAAATGATTGGAGTAAATGAAGGCTGTCTAATAGTAGTCAATAACTCATAACTGGTAAAATGATTGGAGTAAATGAAGGCTGTCTAATAGTAGTCAATAAAACACCACTGGTAAAATGATGGAGTAAATGAAGGATGTCTAATAGTAGTCAATAACACACCACTGGTAAAATGATTAGAGTATGAAGGCTGTCTAATAGTAGTCAATAACACACCACTGGTAAAATGATTGGAGTAAATGAAGGCTGTCTAATAGTAGTCAATAACACACCACTGGTAAAATGATTGGAGTAAATGAAGGCTGTCTAATAGTAGTCAATAGCACACCACTGGTAAAATGATTGAGAAATGAAGGCTGTCTAATAGTAGTCAATAACACACTACTGGTAAAATGATTGGAGTAAATGAAGGCTGTCTAATAGTAGTCAATAACACACCACTGGTAAAATGATTGGAGTAAATGAAGGCTGTCTAATAGTAGTCAATAACACCACTGGTAAAATGATTGGAGTAAATGAAGGCTGTCTAATAGTAGTCAATAACACACCACTGGTAAAATGATTGGAGTAAATGAAGGCTGTCTAATAGTAGTCAACAACACATCACTGGTAAAATGATTGGCGTAAATGAAGGCTGTCTAATAGTAGTCAATAACACACCACTGGTAAAATGATTGGAGTAAATGAAGGCTGTCTAATAGTAGTCAATAACACACCACTGATAAAATGATTGGAGTAAATGAAGGCTGTCTAATAGTAGTCAATAACACACCACTGGTAAAATGATTGGAGTAAATGAAGGCTGTCTAATAGTAGTCAATAACACACCACTGGTAAAATGATTGGAGTAAATGAAGGCTGTCTAATAGTAGTCAATAACACACCACTGGTAAAATGATTGGAGTAAATGAAGGCTGTCTAATAGTAGTCAATAACACACCACTGGTAAAATGATTGGAGAAAATGAAGGCTGTCTAATAGTAGTCAATAACACACTACTGGTACAATGATTGGAGTAAATAAAGGCTGCCTAATAGTAGTCAATAACACACCACTGGTAAAATGATTGGAGTAAATGAAGGCTGCCTAATAGTAGTCAATAACACACCACTGGTAAAATGATTGGAGTAAATGAAGGTTGTCTAATAGTAGTCAAGAACACACCACTGGTAAAATGATTGGAGTAAATGAAGGCTGTCTAATAGTAGTCAACAACACATCTCTGGTAAAATGATTGGCGTAAATGAAGGCTGTCTAATAGTGGTCAATAACAGACCACTTGTAAAATGATTGAAGTAGTTGAAGGCTGTCTAATAGTAGTCAATAACACACCACTGATAAAATGATTGGAGTAAATGAAGGCTGTCTAATAGTAGTCAATATCACACCACTGGTAAAATGATTGGAGTAAATGAAGGCTGTCTAATAGTAGTCAATAACACACCACTGGTAAAATGATTGGAGTAAATGAAGGCTGTCTAATAGTAGTCAGTAACACACCACTGGTAAAATGATTGGAGTAAATGAAGGCTGTCTAATAGTAGTAAATAACACCACTGGTTGTAAAATGATTGAAGTATACGATGGCTGTCTAATAGTAGTAAATAACACACCACTGGTTGTAAAATAAGTGGAATAGTTGAAGGCTGTCTAATAGTAGTAAATAACACACCACTGGTTGTAAAATTATTGGAGTAGTTGAGGGCTGTCTAATAGTAGTAAATAACAGCACTGGTTGTAAAATGATTTGAGTAGTTGAAGGCTGTCTAATAGTAGGAAATAACACACCACTGGTTGTAAAACGATTGAAGTAGATAAAGGCTGTCTAATAGTAAATAACACACCACTGGTTGTAAAATGATTGGAGTAGATAAAGGCTGTATAATAGTAGTAAACAACGCACTAGTGGTTGTAAAATAATTGGAATAGTTCAAGTCTGTCTAATAGTAGTAAATAAAATACAATTGGTAAAATGAATGGAGTAGTTGAAGGCTGTCTAATAGTAGTCAATAACACATCACTGGTAAAATGATTGGAGTAGTTGAAGGCTGTCTAATAGTAGTCAATAACACACCACTGGTAAAATGATTGGAGTAAATGAAGGCTGTCTAGTAGTAGTAAATAACACAGCACTGGTAAAATGATTGGAATAGTTGAAGGCTGTCTAATAGTAGTAAATAACACACAACTGGTAAAATGATAGGAGTCGTTGAATGCTGTCTAATAGTAGTCAATAACATACCACTGGTAAAATGATTGGAGTAGATGAAGGCTGTTTAAAAGTAGTAAAACACACACCACTGGTAAAATTATTGGAGTAGATGTAGGCTGTCTAATAGTAGTCAATAACACACCACTGGTAAAATGTTTGGAGTAGTTGAAGGCTGTCTAATAGTAGTAAATAACACACTACTGGTTGTAAAATGATTGGAATAGTTGAAGGCTGTCAAATAGTAGTAAATAACACACACTGGTTGTAAAATGATTGGAGTATGTGAAGGCTGTCTAATAGTAGTCAATAACACATCACTGGTAAAATTATTGGAGTAGTTGAAGGCTGTCTAATAGTAATAAATAACACCACTGGTTGTAAAATAATTGGAGTATTTGAAGGCTGTCTAATAGTAGTCAATAACACACCACTGGTAAAATGATTAGAGTAGTTGAAGGCTGTCTAATAGTAGTCAATAACACACCACTGGTAAAATGATTGGAGTAAATGAAGGCTGTCTAATAGAAGTCAATAACACACCACTGGTAAAATGATTGGAGTAAATGAAGGCTGTCTAATAGTAGTCAATAGCACACCACTGGTAAAATGATTGGAGTAAATGAAGGCTGTCTAATAGTAGTCAATAACACACTACTGGTAAAATGATTGGAGTAAATGAAGGCTGTCTAATAGTAGTCAATACACACCACTGGTAAAATGAATGGAGTAGTTGAAGGCTGTCTAATAGTAGTCAATAACACATCACTGGTAAAATGATTGGAGTAGTTGAAGGCTGTCTAATAGTAGTCAATAACACATCACTGGTAAAATGATTGGAGTAGTTGAAGGCTGTCTAATAGTAGTCAATAACACACCACTGTAAAATGATTGGAGTAAATAAGGCTGTCTAGTAGTAGTAAAAACACAGCACTGGTAAAATGATTGGAATAGTTGAAGGCTGTCTAATAGTAGTAAATAACACACAACTGGTTAAAATGATAGGAGTCGTTGAATGCTGTCTAATAGTAGTAAATAACATACCACTGGTAAAATGATTGGAGTAGATGAAGGCTGTTTAAAAGTAGTAAAACACACACCACTGGTAAAATTATTGGAGTAGATGTAGGCTGTCTAATAGTAGTCAATAACACACCACTGGTAAAATGTTTGGAGTAGTTGAAGGCTGTCTAATAGTAGTAAATAACACACTACTGGTTGTAAAATGATTGGAATAGTTGAAGGCTGTCAAATAGTAGTAAATAACACACCACTGGTTGTGAAATGATTGGAGTATGTGAAGGCTGTCTAATAGTAGTCAATAACAAATCACTGTAAAATTATTGGAGTAGTTGAAGGCTGTCTAATAGTAATAAATAACACCACTGGTTGTAAAATAATTGGAGTATTTGAAGGCTGTCTAATAGTAGTCAATAACACACCACTGGTAAAATGATCAGAGTAGTTGAAGGCTGTCTAATAGTAGTAAATAGCACACCACTGGTAAAATGATTGGAGTAAATGAAGGCTGTCTAATAGTAGTCAATAACACATACTGGTAAAATGATTGGAGTAAATGAAGGCTGTCTAATAGTAGTCAATACACACCACTGGTAAAATGATTAGAGTAAATGATGGTTGTCTAATAGTATTCAATAACACATCACTGGTAAAATGATTGGAGTAAATGAAGGCTGTCTAATAGTAGTCAATAACACACCACTGGAAAATGTTTGGAGTAGTTGAAGGCTGTCTAATAGTAGTAAATAACACCACTGGTTGTAAAATGATTGAAGTATACGATGGCTGTCTAATAGTAGTAAATAACACACCACTGGTTGTAAAATAAGTGGAATAGTTGAAGGCTGTCTAATAGTAGTAAATAACACCCACTGGTTTGTAAAATTATTGGAGTAGTGAGGCTGTCTAATAGTAGTAAATAACAGCACTGGTTGTAAATGATTTGAGTAGTTGAAGGCTGTCTAATAGTAGGAAATAACACACCACTGGTTGTAAAATGATTGGAGTAGATAATGGCTGTCTAATAGTAGTAAATAACACACCACTGGTTGTAAAATTATTGGAGTAGTTGAGGGCTGTCTAATAGTAGTAAATAACAGCACTGGTTGTAAAATGATTTGAGTAGTTGAAGGCTGTCTAATAGTAGGAAATAACACACCACTGGTTGTAAAATGATTGGAGTAGATAAAGGCTGCTAATAGTAGTCAATAACACACCACTGGTAAATGATTGGAGTAAATGAAGGCTGTCTAATAGTAGTCAATAACACACCACTGGTAAAATGATTGGAGTAAATGAAGGCTGTCTAATAGTAGTCAACAACACATCACTGGTAAAATGATAGGCGTAAATGAAGGCTGTCTAATAGTAGTCAATAACACACTGGTAAAATGATTGGAGTAAATGAAGGCTGTCTAATAGTAGTCAATAACACACCCTGATAAATGATTGGAGTAAATGAAGGCTGTCTATAGTAGTCAAAACACACCACTGGTAAAATGATTGGAGTAAATGAAGGCTGTCTAATGTAGTCAATAACACACCACTGGTAAAATGATTGGAGTAATGAAGGCTGTCTAATAGTAGTCAATAACACACCACTGGTAAAATGATTGGAGTAAATGAAGGCTGTCTAATAGTAGTCAATAACACACCACTGGTAAAATGATTGGAGAAAATGAAGGCTGTCTAATAGTAGTCAATAACACACTACTGGTACAATGATTGGAGTAAATGAAGGCTGCCTAATAGTAGTCAATAACACACCACTGGTAAAATGATTGGAGTAAATGAAGGCTGTCTAATAGTAGTCAATAACACACCACTGGTAAAATGATTGGAGTAAATGAAGGTTGTCTAATAGTAGTCAAGAACACACCACTGGTAAAATGATTGGAGTAAATGAAGGCTGTCTAATAGTAGTCAACAACACATCTCTGGTAAAATGATTGGCGTAAATGAAGGCTGTCTAATAGTGGTCAATAACAGACCACTTGAAAATGATTGAAGTAGTTGAAGGCTGTCTAATAGTAGTCAATAACACACCACTGATAAAATGATTGGAGTAAATGAAGGCTGTCTAATAGTAGTCAATATCACACCACTGGTAAAATGATTGGAGTAAATGAAGGCTGTCTAATAGTAGTCAATAACACACCACTGGTAAAATGATTGGAGTAAATGAAGGCTGTCTAATAGTAGTCAATAACACACCACTGGTAAAATGATTGGAGTAAATGAAGGCTGTCTAATAGTAGTCAATAACACATCACTGGTAAAATGATTAGAGTAAATGATGGTTGTCTAATAGTATTCAATAACACATCACTGGTAAAATGATTGGAGTAAATGAAGGCTGTCTAATAGTAGTCAATAACACACCACTGGAAAATGTTTGGAGTAGTTGAAGGCTATAAATAGTAGTAAATAACACCACTGGTTGTAAAATGATTGAAGTATACGATGGCTGTCTAATAGTAGTAATAAACACACCACTGGTTGTAAAATAAGTGGAATAGTTGAAGGCTGTCTAATAGTAGTAAATAACACACCACTGGTTGTAAAATTATTGGAGTAGTTGAGGGCTGTCTAATAGTAGTAAATAACAGCACTGGTTGTAAAATGATTTGAGTAGTTGAAGGCTGTCTAATAGTAGGAAATAACACACCACTGGTTGTAAAATGATTGGAGTAGATAATGGCTGTCTAATAGTAGTAAATAACACACCACTGGTTCTAAAACGATTGAAGTAGATAAAGGCTGTCTAATAGTAAATAACACACCACTGGTTGTAAAATGATTGGAGTAGATAAAGGCTGTATAATAGTAGTAAACAACACACTAGTGGTTGTAAAATAATTGGAATAGTTGAAGTCTGTCTAATAGTAGTCAATAACACACCACTGGTAAAATGATTGGAGTAAAGGAAGGCTGTCTAATAGTAGTCTATAACACACCACTGGTAAAATGATTGGAGTAAATGAAGGCTGTCTAATAGTAGTCAATAACACACCACTGGTAAAATGATTGGAGTAAAGGAAGGCTGTCTAATAGTAGTCAATAACACACCACTGGTAAAATGATTGGAGTAAATGAAGTCTGTCTAATAGTAGTCAATAACACACCACTGGTAAAATGATTGGAGTAAATGAAGGCTGTCTAATAGTAGTAAATAACACACTACTGGTTGTAAAATAATTGGAATAGTTGAAGTCTGTCTAATAGTAGTAAATAAAATACAATTGTTAAAAATGATTGGAGTAGTTGAAGGCTGTCTAATAGTAGTCAATAACACACCACTGGTAAATGATTGAGTAAATGAAGTCTGTCTAATAGTAGTCAAAAAACACCACTGATAAAATGATTGGAGTAATGAAGGCTTCTAATAGTAGTCAATAAACACACCACTGATAAAATGATTGGAGTAAATGAAGGCTGTCTAATAGGTCAATAACACACCACTAGTAAAATGATTGGAGTAAATGAAGTCTGTCTAATAGTAGTCATAAAACACACTGGTAAAATGATTGGAGTAAATGAAGGCTGTCTAATAGTAGTCAAAAACACCACTGGTAAATGATTGAGTAAAGGAAGGCTGTCTAATAGTAGTCAATAACACACCACTGGTAAAATGATTGGAGTAAATGAAGTCTGTCTAATAGTAGTCAATAACAACCACTGGTAAAATGATTGGAGTAAATGAAGTCTGTCTAATAGTAGTCAATAACACACCACTGATAAATGATTGGAGTAATGAAGGCTGTTTAATAGTAGTCAATAACACACCACTGGTAAAATGATTGGAGTAAATGAAGTCGTCTAATAGTAGTCAATAAAACACCACTGGTAAAATGATTGGAGTAAACGAAGGCTGTCTAATAGTAGTCAATAACACACCACTGGTAAAATGATTGGAGTAAATGAAGGCTGTCTAATAGTAGTCAATAACACACCACTGGTAAAATGATTGGAGTAAAGGAAGGCTGTCTAATAGTAGTCAATAACACACCACTGGTAAAATGATTGGAGTAAATGAAGTCTGTCTAATAGTAGTCAATAACACACCACTGGTAAAATGATTGGAGTAAATGAAGGCTGTCTAATAGTAGTCAATAACACACCACAGGTAAAATGATTGGAGTAAAGGAAGGCTGTCTAATAGTAGTCAATAACACACCACTGGTAAAATGATTGGAGTAAATGAAGTCTGTCTAATATTAGTCAATAAAACACCACTGGTAAAATGATTGGAGTAAATGAAGGCTGTCTAATAGTAGTCAATAACACACCACTGATAAAATGATTGGAGTAAATGAAGGCTGTTTAATAGTAGTCAATAACACATCACTGGTAAAATGATTGGAATAAATGAAGGCTGTCTAATAGTGGTCAATAACACACCACTTGTAAAATGATTGAAGTAGTTGAAGGCTGTCTAATAGTAGTCATTAACACACCACTGATAAAATGATTGGAGTAAATGAAGGCTGTTTAATAGTAGTAAATAACACAGCACTGGTAAAATGATTGGAGTAAATGAAGGCTGTCTAATAGTAGTCAATAACACACCACTGGTAAAATGATTGGAGTAAATGAAGGCTGTCTAATAGTAGTCAATAACACACCACTGGTAAAATGATTGGAGTAAATGCAGGCTGTCTAATAGTAGTCAATAACATATCACTGGTAAAATGATTGGAGTAAATGATGGTTGTCTAATAGTAGTCAATAACACACCACTGGTAAAATGATTGAAGTAGTTGAAGGCTGTCTAATAGTGGTCAATAAAACACCACTGGTAAAATGATTAGAGTAGTTGAAGGCTGTTTAATAGTAGTAAATAACACAGCACTGGTAAAATGATTGGAGTAAATGAAGGCTGTCTAATAGTAGTCAATAACACACCACTGGTAAAATGATTGGAGTAAATGAAGGCTGTCTAATAGTAGTCAATAACACACCACTGGTAAAATGATTGGAGTAAATGAAGGCTGTCTAATAGTAGTAAATAACACAGCACTGGTAAAATGATTGGAGTAAATGAAGGCTGTCTAATAGTAGTCAATAACACACCACTGGTAAAATGATTGGAGTAAATGAAGGCTGTCTAATAGTAGTCAATAACACACCACTGGTAAAATGATTGGAGTAAATGAAGGCTGTCTAATAGTAGTCAATAACATATCACTGGTAAAATGATTGGAGTAAATGAAGGCTGTCTAATAGTAGTAAATAACATACCACTGGTTGTAAAATAAGTGGAATAGTTGGAGGCTGTATAATAGTAGTAAATAACACCACTGGTTGTAAAATTATTGTAGTAGATGAAGGCTGTCTAATAGTAGTAAATAACACACTACTGGTTGTAAAATAATTGGAAGAGTTGAAGTCTGTCTAATAGTAGTAAATAAAATACAATTGGTAAAATGATTGGAGTAGTTGAAGGCTGTCTAATAGTAGTCAATAACACATCACTGGTAAAATGATTGGAGTAAATAAAGGTTGTCTTATAGTAGTCAATAACACACCACTGGTAAAATGATTGGAGTAAATGAAGGCTGTCTAGTAGTAGTAAATAACACAGCACTGGCAAAATGATAGGAGTCGTTGAAGGCTGTCTAATAGTAGTAAATAACACACCACTGGTAAAATGATAGGGGTCGTTGAAGGCTGTCTAATAGTAGTAAATAACATACCACTTGTAAAATGATTGGAGTAGATGAAGGCTGTTTAAAAGTAGTGAAACACACACCACTGGTAAAATGATTGGAGTAGATGAAGGCTGTCTAATAGTAGTCAATAACACATCACTGGTAAAATGATTGGAATAGTTGTAGGCTGTCTAATAGTAGTAAATAACACCACTGGTTGTAAAATGATTGAAGTATACGATGGCTGTCTAATAGTAGTAAATAACACACCACTGGTTGTAAAATAAGTGGAATAGTTGAAGGCTGTCTAATAGTAGTAAATAACAGCACTGGTTGTAAAATGATTTGAGTAGTTGAAGGCTGTCTAATAGTAGGAAATAACACACCACTGGTTGTAAAATGATTGGAGTAGATAAAGGCTGTCTAATAGTAGTAAATAACACACCACTGGTTGTAAAACGATTGAAATAGATAAAGGCTGTCTAATAGTAAATAACACACCACTGGTTGTAAAATGATTGGAGTAGATAAAGGATGTCTAATAGTAGTAAATAACACACCACTGGTTGTAAAATAAGCGGAATAGTTTAAGGCTGTCTAATAGTAGTAAATAACACACCACTGGTTGTAAAATGATTGTAGTAGTTGAAGGCTGTCTAATAGTAGTAAATAACACACCACTGGTTGTAAAATGATTGTAGTAGTTGAAGGCTGTCTAATAGTAGTAAATAACACACCACTGGTTGTAAAATGATTGTAGTAGTTGAAGGCTGTCTAATATTAGTAAATAACACACCACTGGTTGTAAATTGATTGTAGTAGTTGAAGGCTGTCTAATAGTAAAATAATACCACTGGTTGTAAAATAAGTGGAATAGTTGAAGGCTGTCTAATAGTAGTAAATAACACACCACTGGTTGTAAAATTATTGGAGTAGAAGAAGGCTGTGTAATAGTAGTAAAAAAACCACTGGTTGTAAAATGATTGGAGTAGATGAAGGCTGTCTAATAGTAGTAAATAACACACCACTGGTTGTAAAATGATTGGAGTAGTTGAAGGCTGTGTAATAGTAGTCAATAACACACACCACTGGTAAAATAATTGGAATAAATGAAGGCTGTCTTATAGTAGTAAATAACATACCACTGGTTGTAAAATAAGTGGAATAGTTGAAGGCTGTATAATAGTAGTAAATAACACACCACTGGTTTTAAAATGGTTGGTGTAGATGAAGGCTGTCTAATAGTAGTAAATAACACATTACTGGTTGTAAAATAATTGGAATAGTTGAAGTCTGTCTAATAGTAGTAAATAAAACACCAATGGTAAAATGATTGGAGTGGTTGAAGGCTGTCTAATAGTAGGCAATAACACAACACTGGTAAAATGATTGGAGTAGTTGAAGGCTATCTAATAGTAGTCAATAACACATCACTGGTAAAATGATTGGAGTAAATGAAGGCTGTCTTATAGTAGTAAATAACACACCACTGGTTGTAAAATAAGTGGAATAGTTGAAGGCTGTATAATAGTAGTAAATAAAACACCACTGGTTGTAAAATGATTGGAGTAGTTGAAGGCTGTCTAATGGTAGTCAATAACACACCCCTGGTAAAATGATTGGAATAGTTGAAGGCTGTCTAACAGTAGTAAATAAAACACCAATGGTAAAATGATTGGAGTAGTTGAAGGCTGTCTAATAGTAGGCAATAACACAACACTGGTAAAATGATTGGAGTAGTTGAAGGCTGTCTAATAGTAGTCAATAACACACCACTGGCAAAATGATTGGAGTAAATGAAGGCTGTCTTATAGTAGTAAATAACCCACCACTGGTTGTAAAATAAGTGGAATAGTTGAAAGCTGTATAATAGTAGAAATAAAACACCACTGGTTGTATATTGATTGGAGTAGATGAAGGCTGTATAATAGTAGTAAATAACACACCACTGGTAAAATGATAGGAGTCGTTGAAGGCTTTCTAATAGTAGTAAATAACACACCAATGGTAAAATGATTAGACTAGTTGAAGGCTTTCTAATAGTAGTAAATAACACACCACTGGTAAAATGATTGGAAAAGTTTAAGGCTTTCTAATAGTAGTAAATAACACACCACTGGTAAAATGATTGGAATAGTTGAAGGCTGTCTAATAGTAGTAAATAACACAGCACTGGTAAAATGATTGGAATAGTTGAAGGCTGTCTAACAGTAGTAAATAACACAGCACTGGTAAAATGATTGGAATAGTTGAAGGCTGTCTAATAGTAGGCAATAACACAACACTGGAAACTGTTTGGAGTAGTTGAAGGCTGTCTAATAGTAGTAAATAACACTACTGGTTGTAAAATGATTGCAGTATACGAAGGCTGTCTAATAGTAGTAAATAACACACCACTGGTTGTAAAATAAGTGGAATAGTTAAAGGCTCTCTAATAGTAGTAAATAACACACCACTGGTTGTAAAATGATTGTAGTAGTTGAAGGCTGTCTAATAGTAGTAAATAACACACCACTGGTTGTAAAATGATTGTAGTAGTTGAAGGCTGTCTAATAGTAGTAAATAACACACCACTGGTTGTAAAATGATTGTAGTAGTTGAAGGCTGTCTAATAGTAGTAAATAACACACCACTGGTTGTAAAATGATTGGAGTAGTTGAAGGCTGTCTAATAGTAGTAAATAATACACCACTGGTTGTAAAATAAGTGGAATAGTTGAAGGCTGTCTAATAGTAGTAAATAACACACCACTGGTTGTAAAATTATTGGAGTAGAAGAAGGCTGTGTAATAGTAGTGAAAAACACCACTGGTTGTAAAATGATTGGAGTAGATGAAGGCTGTCTAATAGTAGTAAATAACACACCACTGGTTGTAAAATGATTGGAGTAGTTGAAGGCTGTGTAATAGTAGTCAATAACATACCACTGGCAAAATAATTGGAATAAATGAAGGCTGTCTTATATTAGTAAATAACATACCACTGGTTGTAAAATAAGTGGAATAGGTGAAGGCTGTATAATAGTAGTAAATAACACACCACTGGTTTTAAAATGGTTGGAGTAGATGAAGGCTGTCTAATAGTAGTAAATAACACACTACTGGTTGTAAAATATTTGGAATAGTTGAAGTCTGTCTAATAGAAGTAAATAAAACACCACTGGTAAAATGATTGGAGTAGTTGAAGGCTGTCTAATAGTAGGCAATAACACAACGCTGGTAAAATGATTGGAGTAGTTGAAGGCTGTCTAATAGTAGTCAATAACACACCACTGGTAAAATAATTGGAGTAAATGAAGACTGTCTTATAGTAGTAAATATCCCAACACTGGTTGTAAAATAAGTGGAATAGTTGAAGGCTGTATAATAGTAGTAAATAAAACACCACTGGTTGTAAAATGATTGGAGTAGTTGATGTCTGTCTAATAGTAGTAAATAACACACCACTGGTAAAATGATTGGAATACTTAAAGGCTGTCTAACAGTAGTAAATAACACACCACTGGTAAAATGATAGGAGTCGTTGAAGGCTGTCTAACAGTAGTAAATAACACACCACTGGTAAAATGATAGGAGTCGTTGAAGGCTGTCTCACAGTAGTAAATAACACACCACTGGCAAAATGATAGGAGTAGTTGAAGGCTGTCTAACAGTAGTAAATAACACACCACTGGTAAAATGATAGGAGTCGTTGAAGGCTGTCTAACAGTAGTAAATAACACACCACTGGTAAAATGATAGGAGTCGTTGAAGGTTGTCTAACAGTAGTAAATAACACACCACTGGTAAAATGATTGGAGTAGTTGAAGGCTGTCTAACAGTAGTAAATAACACACCACTGGTAAAAAGATAGGAGTCGTTGAAGGCTGTCTAACAGTAGTAAATAACACACCACTGGTAAAATGATTGGAGTAGTTGAAGGCTGTCTAACAGTAGTAAATAACACACCACTGGTAAAATGATAGGAGTCGTTGAAGGCTGTCTAACAGTAGTAAATAACACACCACTGGTAAAATGATTGGAGTCGTTGAAGGCTGTCTAATAGTAGTAAATAACACACGACTGGTTGTAAAATGATTGGAGTAGATGGAGGCTGCTTAAAAGTAGTAAAACACACACCACTGGTAAAATGATTGGAGTAGATGAAGGCTGTTTAAAAGTAGTAAAACACACACAACTGGTAAAATGATAGGAGTCGTTGAAGGCTGTCTAATAGTAGTAAATAACACACGACTGGTTGTAAAATGATTGGAGTAGATGGAGGCTGTCTAATAGTAGTCAATAACACACCACTGGTAAAATGATTGGAGTAGATGAAGGCTGTTTAAAAGTAGTAAAACACACACCACTGGTAAAATGATCGGAATAGTTGAAGGCTGTCTAACAGTAGTAAATAACACACCACTGGTAAAATGATAGGAGTCGTTGAAGGCTGTTTAAAAGTAGTAAAACACACACAACTGGTAAAATGATTGGAGTAGATGAAGGCTGTTTAAAAGTAGTAAAACACACACCACTGGTAAAATGATCGGAATAGTTGAAGGCTGTCTAACAGTAGTAAATAACATACCACTTGTAAAATGATTGGAGTAGATGCAGGCTGTTTAAAAGTAGTAAAACACACACCACTGGTAAAATGATCGGAATAGTTGAAGGCTGTCTAACAGTAGTAAATAACATACCACTGGTAAAATGATTGGAGTAGATGAAGGCTGTTTAAAAGTAGTAAAACACACACCACTGGTAAAATGATCGGAATAGTTGAAGGCTGTCTAACAGTAGTAAATAACACACCACTGGTAAAATGATAGGAGTCGTTGAAGGCTGTCTAACAGTAGTAAATAACACACCACTGGTAAAATGATTGGAATAGTTGAAGGCTGTCTAACAGTAGTAAATACCACACCACTGGTAAAATGATTGGAATAGTTGAAGGCTGTCTAATAGTAGAAAATAAAACACCACTGGTAAAATGATTCGAATAGTTGAAGGCTGTGTAACAGTAGTAAATAACACACCACTGGGAAAATGATTGGAGTAGATGAAGGCTGTCTAATAGTAGTAAATAACACATCACTGATAAAATGATTGGAGTATATGAAGGCTGTCTAATAGTAGTCAATACCACATCACTGGTAAAATGATTGGAATAGTTGAAGGCTGTGTAACAGTAGTAAATAACACACCACTGGTAAAATGATTGGAGTAGATGAAGGCTGTCTAATAGTAGTAAATAACACACCACTGGTAAAATGATTGGAATAGTTGAAGGCTGTCTCATGGTAGTAAATAAAACACCACTGGTAAAATGATTGGAATAGTTGAAGGCTGTCTAACAGTAGTAAATAACACACCACTGGTAAAATGATTGGAGTAAATGAAGGCTGTCTTATAGTAGTAAATAACACATCACTGGTAAAATGATTGGAGTAAATGAAGGCTGTCTTATAGTAGTAAATAACACATCACTGGTAAAATGATTGGAATAGTTGAAGGCTGTCTCATGGTAGTAAATAAAACACCACTGGTAAAATGATTGGAATAGTTGAAGGCTGTCTAACAGTAGTAAATAACACACCACTGGTAAAATGATTGGAATAGTTGAAGGCTGTCTAACAGTAGTAAATAACACACCACTGGTAAAATGATTGGAGTAGATGAAGGCTGTCTAATAGTAGTAAATAACACACACTGGTAAAATGATTGGAATAGTTGAAGGCTGTCTAACAGTAGTAAATAAAACACCACTGGTAAAATGATTGGAGTAGTTGAAGGCTGTCTAACAGTAGTAAATAACACACCACTGGTAAAATGATTGGAATAGTTGAAGGCTGTCTAACAGTAGTAAATAACACACCACTGGAAAATGATTGGAATAGTTGAAGGCTGTCTAACAGTAGTAAATAACACACCACTGGTAAAATGATTGGAGTAGATGGAGGCTGTCTAATAGTAGTAAATAACACACCACTGGTAAAATGATAGGAGTCGTTGAAGGCTGTCTAATAGTAGTAAATAACACACGACTGGTTGTAAAATGATTGGAATAGTTGAAGGCTGTCTAACAGTAGTAAATAACACACCACTGGTAAAATGATTGGAGTAGATGTAGGCTGTCTAATAGTAGTCAATAACACACCACTGGAAAATGTTTGGAGTAGTTGAAGGCTGTCTAATAGTAGTAAATAACACTACTGGTTGTAAAATGATTGGAGTATACGAAGACTGTCTAATAGTAGTAAATAACACACCACTGGTTGTAAAATTATTGGAGTAGTTGAAGGCTGTCTAATAGTTGTAAATAACACACCACTGGTTGTAAAATGATTGAAGTAGATAAAGGATGTCTAATAGTAGTAAATAACACACCACTGGTTGTAAAATGATTGTAGTAGTTGAAGGCTGTCTAATAGTAGTAAATAACACACCACTGGTTGTAAAATGATTGTAGTAGTTGAAGGCTGTCTAATAGTTGTAAATAACACACCACTGGTTGTAAAATGATTGTAGTAGTTGAAGGCTGTCTAATAGTAGTAAATAACACCACTGGTTGTAAAATGATTGGAGTAGACAAAGGCTGTCTAATAGTAGTCAATAACACACCACTGGTTGTAAAACGATTGAAGTAGATAAAGGCTGTCTAATAGTAAATAATACACCACTGGTTGTAAAATGATTGGAGTAGATAAAGGATGTCTAATAGTAGTAAATAACACACCACTGGTTGTAAAATTATTGGAGTAGACGAAGGCTGTGTAATAGTAGTAAATAACAGCACTGGTTGTAAAATAATTGGAGTAGATGAAGGCTGTCTAATAGTAGTAAATAACACACCAGTGGTTGTAAAATGATTGAAGTAGTTGAAGGCTGTCTAATAGTAGTAAATAATACACTACTGGTTGTGAAAGAAGTGGAATAGTTGAAGGCTGTCTAATAGTAGTAAATAACACACCACTGGTTGTAAAATGATTGAAGTAGATTAAGGCTGTCTAATAGTAGTAAATAACACACCACTGGTTGTAAAATGATTGGAGTAGATGAATGCTAATAGTAGTAAATAACACACCACTAGTTGTAAAATAAGTGGAATAGTTTATTTAAAAAACTAGAGTACGTATTTATGGAATCTATTAATAAATACAATAAACTATTCATATGGTATGCTTTCAACATTCACAAGCATATAGTGCCATGATAGACCATAACAATAATTTTCTAAAGCACAGACCAGAGAAATATGCCATTTCAGACTCAACTATTTGACAAAACGGGAATATAATGACCAACAATGAAATGACTTGAAAACACTCTAGAAGTTTTAAATTCGTGTTTTTTTGGTTTGTTTTGTAAATTATAGTTTAAATTTTATAGCTTTTTAGTGCAAAAACCGTTGCAGTAGCTCAGCTAGTGGAGTGCTCGCTTTGTAAGTGGAAGGTTGTGGGTTCAAACCACGATCGGGTCTGAACCAAAACTTGGATGTGGGTAGTGTCTGTTCTTTCGACAAGCACCCGGCATTAGGAAATGAAAGTCACAGTTCTTTCGGATGGGAGTTTAGAATAAACTAGATCCCATGTCACGGTAGGCGCGGTACGATAAAGAACCCTGCTGTATAATGCGATCAGTGCAACGCACAGAATGACCGTAGGTGTAGCTAAGTTTGTAATTTACGCACTGTGGACAGGTGGACGTGAAAGTAGGGGTTTATGATGGATGTATATTTAATGAAATTTTAGCCACTGTCTACAAAAAATGACCAATAAATGAAATAATAATACAAGAGGAAAATTTGCACCTCAAAAACATGTACTAGCGAAGAATCAATGCATTTATAATTTCCCTTCTTAAGTCCATTACTGCACCCGAACCTGGCATCAGTTCATAGGTCATTCCTTAACTCAGAGTTACCTAAACTTCAATCTGGCAAATAAAATACTTTCTAAAAAATTAAAAATATCGATGTACTATGCTTACTGTACGCTTCATTATCACACATTAATTTCATGTTCATTTCATCAATACGATCATTTATCCAAAATGCCTCATTTCAGTTAAGAAAAAATTTTCCTGACCACTGAACCCTGATCAATACTCACCCAGAACTTAACAATGCACTTGGTCAACTTACAATCCTGCTGCATGTTCCTTACTGTATAGCAAATTGACAGCTTGTACAAGTGATACAACTTTTTCAAATGCTTACCTGCTTAGTGCTACCACCAACACCTTTTTCCCAACTACGTCGTACATCAGTATGGCAGTGCTATGTTTTGCTTTTGCTTTTTGTTTAATAGTGTTTTGGAAGCGTTTAGATTTTCTTTTCTTCTCAAACCTTTCCTTATATATTTGTTTTGCATGTATGGCTATTGTCAAACGTAAGCAAAACGTTACAAAATATGAAATATGAAATATCACATGAGGAATGTAAGAGTAGAATGATAAGCCTAATTGTTAGTTTTACTTTAATAAATCGTTAGGGTTGATACAAGTTGAATTTGTCATTACTTTTGCTCATATAAGGGTGACATAACTTCTGCTCCGGGGCTGTATATTTCCAACCACAACAATATTACGTAGAATTAGTTACACGACAAAATAACATAATTTATAAAGAAATACATAGTAATACATATTATACCAGTTTTAATTTTACAGTTCAAGACGGTCGTTTCGGAATACAAATTCTTATCAGTAGTGCTTGGACGAAAAGCTTGCTTGGACCAAAAGCTTTTCTTCAACGGGTTAAAAATATGAATATGCAAAGAACTAAGATATAGCTCACCGAATTTAGCTAGGAAAATATTTTGCATAAAGGGTAACAAACACAATTATTATGATATTGTGATAAATCTATACCATTAGACGCATCAACATCAACACTAAACAATAAATAACGACTTGTTGACTTTTCATATTTAAAATTGATTTAAAATTAAGTAAAACATGTGCCTTTGCCATTAATAAATTTGTAAGATTAAGACTGCAATCTTTTGACAAAGACAAATTGAACATGTTGATGAAAAGGTCGAAATATCATTGTTAAAATTAAATCAACATTAAGTTCTATTTCATCAATGATTGTAAGCTCATTGAAACGAAAACAATAAATTACTCTTGACATTCATATCCTTTAATTTAATTGATAACTTATTAAGCTAAAACTGTATGTACGTATCAGTCGCGTATCTATTTCTAGGAATTATTAATTCAAAACTCGTTAGTCATTACTGTTTGTTGGATTTCGAATGACTGTGCCATATACAATTTTAATCTGCATCTATACCTTTATATTTTAATTTGGTCAGTTGATTTAGAGGGTTGGGGAAGAAATCGGCATCTCAAATGAAAAATTTCTCAAACATCCGATTTTTTATGTTGAATGTTACTTTATCTGCTATTTGCTATAAGAATATCGGTTGAAAACTGAAGGTGCAGTGGTACATCGGATCTTTTTACTGTAAAGTAGTGATTACAACGACCCACACGGAGAAAGACATGCTTTAACAGAACAAAAATATTACAAATGTAAATAAAAAGAATTGGTATCAAAAACAAGCATACTGATCTATGTTAAAATCAGACACTGTACTCTTTCGATTTGCAAATTTACCACTTGGTACTTTTGTAAATAAATTTTAGAATTATTTATTACAGATTGTAGTCCAAAGAACTAAGAACACAACACAACTAAACAAGTCACAGGATAAAGCTATATTGAGACTACTGGTTAGAAAACTGATGATTTTGTTAAGGAATTGTTATCCCACTTGTAGTACTTGTAATGGTAAAAGTACTTTTTGCATGTGTACTGATACAATGCATATAATAGACTGATGCTAAACAGATTTTAACATTTTTCAGAATAATTATTTTTCAGTTTTTTTAAATTTATGTTTGTTTGATAAACTATACCTGGAGAGAAGTTTGAACATCTGAATCATGTCAGCTCTTTTGTACTTGTACTAATACAGTACATATACTAGTAATACATGGAATATATGTATAATATATATATATATATATATATATATATATATATATATATATTGCTAAAGCCAGATGAGCTATTGGCATGATGCGTGTGTGCGTGCGTGCGTCTGTTAACAGTAAAAACTTTGAACATTACCGGCCTTTTGAAACCTAATTTGCTGTGTAAGGTCCTGGCTAGAGTACGACTGTTGTTTGTACAAATCATGGCGATTGGATATCCAAGATGGCTGTCATTACTAAAAATAGAAAAAACCTAAAAAAATCTTCTTCTCTAGAACCAGTCATTGGAGGCAAAATCTGATTTAATATCTGTCTTCTAGATGGTCTTAACCTCTAAGTTTGTACATTTCGTGGAATTCTGACAAAAAATAGGCTACGCGTTTTTCCGTTTAATTTTGCAAAAATCGTAAAATATTTTCAAATTGTTATTTGATCAGATAATGACATGGGTTTTTCAGTTTTGACATATTCTTGTAATTACCTTCAAAATGCGGTCAAGGTCAATTGTGAAGGTCATGACCTAATTTTTTACCTTTCTGATTTTTTTTACCCCATCCCCCGCCACCAGTGGTGAGGGGGATATAATAATACCGCTGTGTATGTGTGTGTGTGTCCCAATTGGTTTCCGTGCATTTAAAAGAGAATCGTACATCCGATTGAGCTGAAACTTGGTCAGTTGATTTGTTATGGTGGTGAGTGGTGTGGGATTGCTCGACGGCGTAATCGTGCATCCAAGATGGCCGCCGTTACTAAAAATGGACTTTTTCTCCCAATTTAAGGTTTCCGTGCATTTAAAAGAGAACCGTTCATCCAATTGAGCTGAAACTTGGTCAGTTGATTTGTTATGACGGTGGGTGGTTTGGGATTGCTCGACGGCGTAATCGTGCATCCAAGATGGCCGCCGTTACAAAAAATAGACTTTTTCACCCAATTTAAGGTTTCCGTGCATTTAAAGGAGAACCGTACATCCAATTGAGCTGAAACTTGGTCAGTTGATTTGTTATGATGGTGGGTGGTTTGGGATTGCTCGACAGCGTAATTGTGCATCCAAAATGACCGCCATTACTAAAAATAGACTTTTCCCTCTGATTCACGATTTCAGTGCATTTACAAGAAAACCGTACATCCGATTGAGCTGAAACTTGGGTCAGTTCATTTGTTTTGGTGGTGATTGGTTTGGGATTGCTTGACAACATAATCATGCATCCAAGATGGCCACTGTTACTAAAAATAGACTTTCACCAGACTCATGGTTTCTGTGCATTTAAAAGAAAACTGTACATCCAAAAGAGCTGAAACTTGGTCAATTGATTTATTGTGGTTGTGGGTGGCGTGGGATTGCTTGACAGCCTTATAGCTTATCCAAGATGGCCACTGTTACTATAAATAGCAAAAACCTATAAATGCACATTACAGCCTTATTTATGTACCAATTTTTGTTGAAAATTTAAATATAGAAAAAAGAACTCGGGTTATTAAAAATACAAAACAGGTTTTTCTGGATTTTTTTTAAAGTTTTACTTTGTATGGAATTCACTGATGTTCATCACTGCGGGGGGATAGTGTTCTTTGAACACCTTGTTTATTATCTGGAAACTATGAACTTTTTGTATAGGTATGTATATTAGAATATTGTTGGATTTGATGCAACGATCATTTGAATGTATAGATTAAGGTCATGAGTTCAAAAGGTCAATGTCACAGACGCGGAAGAATACTGAAATGGTTCATTATTTTGAAAACTATTAACTTTTTGTATAGGCATGAATCTTAAAATGTTGTAGGTAGTGATACAATGATGATTTTGATGTATAGAAAAAGGTCATGTGTCCAAAGGTCTAGGTCACAGTAGCAAAACAATAATTAATATTGTTAATTATCTAAAAAACTATAAACTTTTTGTATAAGCATGTATATTAGAATATTGTTGCTATTGATGCAACGATCATTTTAATGTATAGATTGAGGCCATTGGTTCTAAGGTCAAGGTCACAGACAGGAAAGACTAATGAAATGATAAATTATCTTGAAAACTGTTAGCTTTTTGTATAGAAATGTATGTTAGAATGTTGCAGGGATTGATACAATGATCATTTTGATGTATAAATTAAGTTCCTGGGTTGAAATGTTAAGCTCACAAATGCTAAAGAATAATGAAATGGTTCATTATCTTGAAAGTTATTAAATTTGGTATGGGCATGTATATTAGAATGTTGTAGGCATTGATACAACAATCATTTTGATGTATAGAAAAAGATCATGGGGCTAAAGGTCAAGGTCACGGTAGAAAAAGTAGTTAAATGGATAATTATCTGGAAAACTATAAACTTTTTGAATAGGCATTATATTGTGATATTGTTGGTATTGATGAAACGAACATTATGATATACTAGTATAGCTTAATGTTATGGGTTCAAAGGTCAAGGTCACACATGCGAAATAATACTGAAATGGTTCATTATCTTGAAAACTATTAACTTTTTGTATAAGCATGTACAATGTATATGAGAATGTTGTAGGTACTGATACAATGGCCATTTTGATGTATAGAAAAAGGTCATGGGTTCAAAGGTCAAGATCACGACAGCAAAAAAATACCTAAATGGTAAATAATCTGAAAAACTATAAACTTTTTGTATAGGCATGTATATTGGAATATTGTAGGGATTGATACAACGATCATTTTGATGTATAGAAAAAGGTCATGGGTCCAAAGGTTAAGGTCACAGTAGCAAAACAATACAAAACGGTTAATTTTCTCGAAAACTATTAACTTTTGTATAGGCATGTATCTTAGAATATTGTTGGTATTGATGCAACGATCATTTTAATATATAGATTAAGGTTTAAAGGTCAAGATCATTGATGCAAAAGAATATGGAAATGGTAAATTATCTTGAAAACTATACATTTTTAGCTCAACTGGCTATAATAGCCAGGCCATTTAAAACTAAATTTGGTGTGGAAGGTCCCTAGGTTGAGTAGCTAAAAGTAAAAGGCAACCTTGTTAAAAATCTAAGACTGACACCATTACTATAAATAGCAAAATCACTTAAATGGCCATTGTGCATTCAATTTGCCACCAATTTTCTTCAAATTTGAAATATAGAAAGTAGATACCTAGCCATATAACAAATATAAAGGGTTTTTATTTACCTAATTTAAGCAAGTTATGCAAATTAGGTCAAATTTTGCCTGTTCGGCATTACAGACCCTTTTGGTCCTCTTGCTATGATTTAATAAAATAGGTCGTATTGAGACTACATTAAAAGTCCTGCGCGGGGTTTCCAGACTCTTAAGTCTTTGGCGTCACAAATGTACTAATATTGAACGAGTGTTTACAACGGGAAATATTCCTGGCCTGCAAAATAAAACCAGCACCAGCAAAGGGTCGGTTAAAATTGAATAGGTAAATGAAAAGGATATAAGGATATGTAATTGTTGTAATTCTATACTTTGTACTAATGATGAACATTAAAGATTGAACCACATCCGTGTACAACTTTGAGTCCTCACAGTTTAAATATAAACACTAACTAGCACATTTTATTGTTCCTTAATTTTGTTTAATATGTTCTAGGTGACTAAACAAACAAAAATTCACATACACTGTCTATTTATAAGCCAATAGTGAATGAAAAAATAAAATGGAAAGGTTTGATACTGCTGAATAATATGTATTAACTAATAAGAGATTTGGCTAGTTTAAGAAGTGGTTTTTTTTTTAATTGAAAAAAAACGAGTAGTGAGAGGTTTTGAGAATTATATACTAGGGTAGTTTTTGAAAGGCTAGGGGTTCAGTAATAAGCTACTAAATATTATCAGCAGTCCTTAAATGTGACAACTAATAATAAGCTGCTGCTGTTGTTGTTGTTGAATGTTATAACGTCGTATCAGCAATATTCAGCTTTTCGCTACTTTATTAATCATCATGGAGTTCGTGAATGCATGTGAAGTGCTATGGTCTGCCTTGTAACAGCGAGCACTCAGTACGACTTTAAGGTGCTAGCTCACCAAGTGAAATATAAGTGAAATATTCTTGACTGGAACGTTAAACACTATTACTCCTCACTCACCGAGTCAGTACGTCGCAGGCAAGCACAACACTCCACCAGTCACATTATACTGACACCGGGTGAACTAGTAAAGGCCAACGACAAGGAAAGTTCGCTTTCCCACGTGCGATCTGAGCGGGACTCGAACTCACAGCGGTAAGAGACCCTAAACTTGTAGACTGACGTCTTATCCATTAGGCTACCGCGGCCTTACAATAATAAGCGGTTTATGTCATTTATAATCGCCGTATATATGCTTTTCATATTTGAATGGATCTGCATCTACAGATCATTTCATCGTCAACACAAGTTTTACAACGATTTAATTCGTATTAATTAGCCAAATGGTTCAGATTTTAGCGAACATAAGTTCTTAATATTAGAGAGGCAGAAAGGTGAAAATCATCGCTTTTAATTATGTGATCTTGTACATTCTGACATATGAATCCAAACTTCTTTCCAACAAAATTAATTTTGATAGATATATGAGAACATAAGTACGTTGTATGATTCACTTTGGCGATATCAACTTTCAAGTGCGATTCATTTTAAATGAATCCAACCTTGGCCTAATTAGCATTAATTAAAGTACATATGTTATTATCAATAGAAATGTATCTGTCACACCTTGGTTGTGATTTCCAGGCGGACAGACAGTTATTTAAAAACTTGATAAGTCTAATGATTATGGCACGCCTCACCAACAAAAGTTCGATAAAGTGCTTTAACGGTCGTTAAAGCGCTTTAACGAATTTAATGTTGCATTAGCGTCGATAACAAGAACAAAATTTCCACTATTTTTATTTAACGAACGATAAATGGATATTGATTCGATAAAGCGCTTTAACGACCGATAAAGCGATTTACCGTTCGTTAAAGCGCTTTACCGTTCGTTAAAACGCTTTACCGTTCGTTAAAGCGCTTTATCGAGATTTTAGAGCTTATAACCGATATTTATATTGCATTACCGAATTATCGAACTCACAGAAAGTCTATTACCGTTTATCGAAAAATTCAGCCAATCAGAGGGCGTGTAACAAAATGTGAAAGTTACGTGTGTTAAGTCTATAAGGTACGAGATTGACTATTATTAAATAACAAAACTTCTAAAGCACTCCGATGGTACAATTTCTTACCATTTTATACTATTCTAGATACCATTATAAGTCAATAGACTTGCTAAGGTGCATTTATCATTTGTTGTAATGTGTGTTTGTTTCCCGGTTGTACACTTTATGGTTCTAACTTATCTAGGTGGTTTTTCTATTGTTGGCAAGTGTGCTATTGCTGTTTACAGAAACGGTATTTGCTGTGAATGCATTTAGACTATTCTGATTCTGAACAGATTTTGACATTTCTTTAAGAGTGTTTTTTACTACGTGCCTCTAGTTTGCCTTGTCTTTTGAAAATTTATGTGTAGGTGGTAAACTTTACCTGGGAGAAGTTTGAACATCTGAATCATGTCAGCTTTTAAGGAGTACCTGTAACGATTTTTGATTTTTACATATGTTATTCTCCAATAAATATCGGCGAATTTCTAATGTACCTTCCGTTAATACAACTAAAAAAGGTCGGTTTTGGGGATCATGTGCCGTTACGTCACTGAAGTAATGACCCCCCAATACTATTTATCTACATTACTATTATACTGGACAAGCAGAAAATTCTTTTTATATTTCACGATTAATTCATTTGATAAAATGGAATTTACATCCGAATGACACCTACTAATAATTAAGCAATTATTATTAGTCCACCTTGATAAATCGTTTGAGGTTGTCTTCAATTTAGAATTTCACATACGTAAATTGATTGTGTAAAATTGTAACCGATTATTGATTTTCCGATCGAGTACTTGAGTCATCGGGTACTCGTTGACATCCCTAGTAAAAATTTAAACAGTGGGTGACAAATGGATGTCATTGTTTTAGTACATTTCAATATCTGCGAGTCATCTTAACGGAGGAGGGGGAGAAGGAGAATGTGGTGGCATATATCCAACGTGCATAATGAAAAATCCTCATTTACAATTTACACGTTGAAGAGTCAACATATATCAGTGTCCTGTATGCAGTAAACAATTTTCCAGAAAAGACAACATGCTTAGACACATTCAACAAAAACAACATGGATCAGTTGACTTATCAACGGCATCAGAGGACGTTCCGTTTCACCATCCCTTTACCATGTAGATTACGGCACCATCCATGGGAGGCAAAACAACGTGGCTACATCGTCTACTCGGCGAAATGCATCGACACATTGATCCAGTACCACAAAGAATAATATACTGTTACTCTCAGAATCAACCTGCTTATGGCGATATCAAGACGATTCCAGACACAGAGTTTGTCAGAGGCATCCCGGACGAATTGGAAGAAGAAAACTATCTCCATTCCGAAGTGACCAATATGATCATTTTAGACGATGTCATGTCAGAGGCCAAGGATGATAAAAGGATTGCCAATCTGTTTACCAAGGGAAGCCATCACAAGAATCTTAGCGTAGTGTATCTCACTTAGAATCTGTTTAGACAAGGGAGAGCTTCTCGAGATATTGCCTTAAACTGTCAGTATCTCTTGTTGTTTAACAACCCTGTAAACCGACAACAGTTTCATTTGCTGGCTAGAAGAATTCATCCCTCTCATCCTGACAGATTCATGAAGGTGTACAAAACGGCAGTCTATCGACCATATGGAAATTTGCTCGTTGATTTGAAAGCCAACACCCAAGAAAATGAACGATTAAAACCTTAATATATTGGAAAAGCATAACAAAACGGACCACATAAAGAAACAGACAAATCAATCAACTATGACACTACGGAGCAAACAATGCATGAAATGCGCGTCTTGGAGAGAGAAAATAGTATAGACACGCTAATTGATGATGAGTTAAATGAAGTCGAATCTATGAAAAGTCAGGTCGGAGGGGCTTTATACACTGAATACTCCCCACCGTGGTATCAACAAATAGAAAGATTCAAAAGTCAAGAAGGTACAGGAGTAAAGCGACCTCGGTTGGAAGAGATTGAGGCCACCACCGATCACGACATATGGAAGAAATTATTTTTACCTCAGGTCATCGAAAAAATCAAGTCAAAAATAGAAAAAAGAATAGAAAAATATGTAAATAGGGGAGAAAATAAAGACGAGGCGAACATTCTAGCATTTAATTAATGACCACCTAGCAGAGATGAGAAAAATTATGATGCAAGAGTTTATAGAGTACATATTAAAACGAAACGTTTTGAAAACGATTTCTTTTTACTGCCTCATCATGGACACGGCTCAGCGATTATCTTTGGAATACAGAATGGGGAAGTGGAAACTTGGAAGAAAGCTGGAGAGATGAGAGGCTATCTAATGGATAATATACTACCTTACAAAGAAGAGATATAAGACTATTAGTTTATACAAAAAGAAAAAACATATTATGTTTTGTCTTCATTTCGATATGAAACGTCCATTGGTATTTAAACATTTCAAGTGGGGGTTGGGATGTTTGGAGAACGAACTATCCTGGAAAGGCGAAATACCATTGTCCTGCACGGAAATAGACACAGATCTTACTCGGTATCTTCGTGTAGGTGGTAGACGGTTCTCACAGTTAAGGTTTCTAATGCACTGTGTATATGATCACCGTGGGTTAGACCCTCGTTGCAGATCATTGTTAATCATAAAAATGCCATGTGTAAATTAAAATGATAGAATGTATACAGTAGTTTGTTAGGTTTCCTCCTCCTCCTCTACCTCCTGCTCCTCCTCTCTCCTCACCCTATGCAAAGGGAAGGGGGCGGCGGTGGCACATTCCGGATTGTATCCGGTCCGTGTCCGTTTTCTGATTCAAACTTTTATCACCAACTTATGGACCTCGGCCTTCCGAGTCTAACGTTACCTCCCTCGTCCCTCTAAGTGGAAATTAAAGAAATTATGGGCATAAAACCTCTCGACCAATCAGATTGCAGGATTTTTTAATTAAAATTTTCCTAAACAAAGACGTAAAATTTCCAACTTTTAACACGCATATCTCGCTTATTTTTATACGGATTTTGACGAACTTTATATCGAAATGTTCGTTTTTATGAAACCTATCTGGAAATATATTCATTTCTACTGTGAGTCCAGTGGTTCGCACGTTATGACTTTCTATCGGTCTGTGTTTGAATGATCGAGTACTGTCTATCTATACTATTTACTTGCATGATGGTCGAGTGGTTCACCGCTAGGTTCCAGATACGCGAAATTCGCTTCAAGGGCGATACTTCTTGTCATGGTTCATCCAATCACCTCGCTTTTAACACCGTTCGATTTCTCTCTTTAAGCCGGACATGGCAGTATATCCCTGTCTACTTCCGGACAAGAGATCGAGTCCTGGCGCGCGATTTCGCTATTCCGACAATTTGGAGGATTCCCTTTTGAGGGTGGTACCCTACTTTAATCCGGTTTTCCCGCGCTATTTTTAGACTTAGGCCGTTCCTTCAAGTATCCCCACTTCCGGGACCTTCCCCTCGTTCGTTTACATCTCCACGTGTGACCTTGTGACTTCTGACGTCATGCATATTTTATGAAGGAACATCAGAACACCATAACAGGGGTCTTATCTGCTCTTGTTATGGTGGAGTGTAGTCCAAGGCAGTCCGAGTGATTACGTAAGATTCTTATTGTTTTATAACTCGCTCATTTGTTGACTGATTTACAAAAACGAGACACCGTGAAATTTGTCTCAATGAGCACAATCAAATGATCAATATCAATGATATTAAATAAGTGGGGCGCCAATGTGAGGATCAAACGCATTCCGGATTATATCCGGTCTGTTTTCATTTTCCTAGTCAGAATTTTATCATCAGCGTATGGGGTTTGTCCGTCCCAGTCTAACGCTATCTCCATCGTGTCTCTAGGTTTATTATGAAGGAAGTTATTAAAGTTTAAAGATTTCAACCAGATTGCAGGATTTTATATTATTAGTTCAAATTTTCGTAAACAAAGACGTATTTCGAACTTCTAACATTAATATCTCGCTTATTTCTGTAGTACGGATTTCGATAAAGTTTAAATCGAAATGTTCGTTTTTATGAAACCTATCTGAAAATTTATTCAGTTCTACTGCAGGTCCAGTGGATCACACGTTATGCAGTGGCGTAGCTGACTAATAATTGATGTGCAAGCCGGGCACCTTACGCGCTGCGTCCCTTCTAGGGGGTTCCGGAAAATTTTGAAAATTTGGAGCAAAAAGGTGCTATTTCCTGCATCGTAAAACGATTATGTACAGTGTGTATAGTGTGTACAGTGTGAATAAATGTTTTCTCTTTCAGATTTCCCAAATATTCACACGGGGCACAGTACAGACCATCTTGCGATACAGAATATCTCAACCAAGAATACGAATCCAACCAATAAGCAGAGAACTTTCACATTTTTCCATTAAGATTTCTACAAATATACATATTGAACGTATCTGTGCTAATTTTAGTGTATATGTAAATAGAATATAATATACTGAATTGAGTCAAAATACCACTTAATATGATATGTAGTGTTTGTATGTATGGGTGTTCAACGTCCCAGTCATATTTTTTCACTTATATCGAGACGTCGCCTGGTATAGATGAAGGTGTTACTGTAGGAAAATATTTATGCATATATATAGCACTTATGGCATTTACACAATGGTTCTCTAACGTCGCAACAACTACCGTAAAATAAGAATGCAGTTTAAGGTCCAATTCGAATGACCCGCACCGTCATTTATTATGCCTGGCTATTTAACTCGTAACCCAGAAAGTAATTGAAGATGTCAAAACCTTTACATACCTAGGAGCAATACTAACTAACACAGGAGGGACAAATGAAGATATCAGAACTTTGTCTCGCCCGATTAATATTCAGCAAACTAGCTCCTATCTGGAACAACAGCCAGATAAAAAAAACCCCAAAATTCCGCCTGCTTAACTCAGATATACTCCCAGCCCTCCTGTATGGCAGCGAAACATGGAAAATGACAAAAAACCGAAGACGCAATGGTAGACACCTTCCTTCACAAATGTCTAAGAAGAATTTTAAAAATCTACTGGCCACAGAAAGTATCAAATGAAGAAACAAGAGCAAGAGCTGGAGCAAAAAAGATCAGCACCACAATCAAAAGAAGAAGATGGAAATGGCTGGGCCACGTTTTGAGAATGGGAAACAACAGGTACGCAAAACTGGCACTTACCTGGACACCAGAGGGGAAGAGGAAAAGAGGACGACCCAAAAAGACTTGGAGAAGGACCATTGAAAAAGAACGAAAGGAAATAGGGTACAATCATGGACTGAGGTAACAAAAGAAGCGACAGATAAAGGAAAGTAGAGAGAACTTGTAAACGGCCCGATTCTCCTCACGGAGAGACGGAAATAAGTCATTTAACTCGTACTAGGTTTGACCCTCTTGAAATCGAATCCGACATCTCGAACTCAAAGCGAATGCACTAACCCCTACACCAACCGGTATTTTATCATTTGTAGTGGAAACTAGCGGTTGTATAGCTAGTGAATGATAAAAGTGTCAACCGGTCCGGATCTTTCAGCTTTGTTGTATCGATTTCTGTTTTTCCAGTTTTAATCGGAAAAAATGTGTTATGTGCAAGCATCTAGTCTGTCGGAACATTAAAAAATGAATTAGTGCTAGGCACATGACAGATATATGTGTAACCCGTGAAGAAATGTCTGTCATTTTAAAATAGACATCTCGGTGGCGCAGTGGTAGAGCGTCCGCCTCGAGAGTGGGATGTCGTGGGTTCGAACCCCGGTCGGGTCATACGTAAGGATTAGATATTGTTTCCTCGCCTGGCGCTGGGCATTAAGGGAAGAGTATTGACTGGTTCACCCGGTGTCAGAATCATCACTAATGTGACTGGGGAGTGGTACGCTTGTCTGCGGCGTACTGACTCGGTGACCTAGCACATTAATGTCGCCCATAAAACACACTCGCACATCTCTCTCATGCATACATGAAATTGTTCTTAGATCCATAACTCGTCGCAAATAACTAAAACATTGCTGATGCGACGTTACAACAATGATTGACTGATAACACTTTCAGTTTAAAAAATAATTATTATTAAACCTAATTAGTACCCCTACCTAGATGGAAAATTATATTTATGTACATCGTCCCATTTTGATGTCAATAATTTGCTTAAATGTGGCTCTTTCACTCTTAAACTTTTATCCAATAGCCCTATATCAATATATGGCGGCAAAAAAAGTTTTAGATCCCATCATTGTCTTTTTGCGCCGGGCTAAAAACTAATACTTGATGTCAATATTTAAATGTAAATGGCAAATCGATAAACGACTAGAAACTATATGATGCCGGATTTGTAAGCTAGGATCCAGTACTAGATTTAAGTTACACATTTTTGAACTAAAAGTTTTTGTTTTAAAAAAAAGTAGTTTTATTAGGTTGAATCAGTTAAAATTCATGAATGGACACTTTCTTGGTAAATTTATGTGCCGGGCTTGCTTGGCGTATAGGCAAGCTACGCCACTATGACTGTCTATCGGTTTCCCAGTGTTAAGTCTATGCAAATTTTTAACACGGGATTTCCCATAGAGAAATGTGTTTTGTTATAACTTTCTTGTTTCTGTATATTTTAGACCTACTAGTTTGCTCAGAATCGAACCCGAATGGTTACCGTGTTACGTCTATGGGACATTTTCAATCACGTCTTCCATCCGTCACATCTTTATTTTTGGACGGATCCGCACAATCGGAGTATCCCCGTATTTGGGCGATCGAGTACTATCCTTCTATGTTGATAAATCTCGCAACGACCGATTCACGCTGTGGGCCCGAACGCGTAAAATTCGCTTCAAGGGAGATAACTCTTGATAAAAAAATCACCTCGCAACACAAACCTTTCGATTCCTTTCTTCGAGCCGTACACGACGGTATATCACACGACCTCTTTCAGACAAGAGATCGAATCCCGGCGCGCGATTTCCCCTTCCCGTTCTAGGCCGTTCCTTCGAGTATCCCAACTTCCAAATTACGGTGATGATACACCAACCAGGGCCGCCACTTCAAATTTAAAAAGAAACCACTATGATCCCCAAGACATAATTGATAATACAGAAGGTACGTCATGCCATTGTTGTAAGATCAACTTAAATTTATCAGCAAGTTTCAAATCAAACTTTTAAGTAAGTAGACAAATAAAATTCTCGTCAATTCCGGGACTTGGAGTTGACAAAATGCTATGATAAAATGATAATTTGAAGAAAGCTTGCGAAATCGCGTAAACACGGAAGGAAACCGGAAGTACAGATGCTTAAAATTTGATCAATGGCCCGATATTATACTACACAAAATGGGATTCCCAGAGGAAACGCTAAGAGCAAATTGTGTTTCGGTTTTGTTATTTGAAACTTTCCGCGGTCGAAAAAAGGGATTACTTTTGTCAAACGTCTGAATCCGGAAAAAATCAACCACATTTAGTGTCGTATTTTAACGGTAAAATTTGCCTTTATGGATGAAAAAGCAATATTTTGGGGTTATTGAACTGATATTGTGAAATATTGTCCCGAGTTGACTCGACATTTGCACGAGCTTACGAGCTTTTATTATATAGCAAAAGAAATTTTGTTTACTTCCGTCAAGTATTTCATTTTTGAAGTACCATTTTTTCGTACAGTACATAAATATTACACTAGTTCTTGTAAATGGATATAAGAATTAGTGCAATATTACAACAACACAGTGATGACGTCGACAGCAATCGTATGACGTCATAAATGACAGCGTCATGTGACAAAGCGTGAAATATGAAAAAATGATTCGGGAAACCTCGGACTGGAACAAAGTTAGCGTGCAAATATCGGTATTTATTGCACGCTAATACCTCGGGATTTATCGTTTAATTTCTATGCAAGGCATATATTGCTATATAATAAAAGCACATATGTCATGAACTTAAAATTCCTTATGTTTGATAAAATCTTAGATGACATTTCGTACACGTGTATAAAAAATTCTCGATTTTCTGACGGCACCCGATTTCTCTTGAAAATCAGCTAGATTTTTAAAACTTGTACGTTTTTTGTACCATGAATATTTCTCTTTGAAATTTGGACATAATATTGATATTGTAACCAAGTGTGTAAAGAGTTGTTGAATTATTTTTCTATTTATTGTAATCTTGTAACTATTCTGCGTTACAAGAGAACATTTTTTAATGTTTTAAAAAGGGTTACATTTTTGTGCACCCAGGTGCATTAATTACAGGTAGTTCTTTTGTTTACTTGTAAATACAATTTTGTGCAAGTTTTTCACGTTATTTTTATGTGAAACCACCATGTTTAAATACTAGGTGTCAACAACTTTGCTGATTGACGCCGATCGACCAACTATGAAGTCGCCGACTTTCACAGAATTTTTCATCATTATACACTACCTGAAAGGTGTGTGTTTGGTAATTTATCAAATCTATAGTACTTTGTGCATTGTATCATCACCTAATATCATGTTTATCGGCACAAATAATGCCTAGGTATCACATTTTATCGTAATCTATTTCAAGTGTATATTTTTGATGCATTTTTACTATGTAAACATACACAATTCTAGAGCATGTACATCGTGTTTACATTTTAATTTTTGCATACTTACCTTGTTTCAGTCATCTGGCGGCATGTTCCTCAAATCCCTATATACTCGGGATCATGTACATATAATGTTTTTCACATATAGTCCCATAAGCTTGTTTATATTTTTAAATATTCCCACTTTTAAAACTTTTTAAGTTGTAATGCAAATGGCTGCCGTCCTTGTCATTATGACGTTCGTTGATTTGCGTGAGTGACGTCGCGCAATTTCATTGGTCGACTCCCTCACGGAAACCGACACCCGTCTATTTTTATCTCGACACCTACCGGCGGTGTCGGGAACTGTATAAAAGGAACGCGGGGTTGGAAAATGGTTCAGTTCTCATCCGTGGGCCGAACAGTCGACATCACTAAGAACTATCAAAACCAGTAGTTTTCGCTTAGGTTAGCATCTTATTATTAAATAAAAGTACTTTAAACGCTGAAAGCATATACCTTAATATTCCTAAAGTTTAGTATTGATAATTATTTTAAAAATAATTATTTATCAATTTTGTCAGTCGTGTCTGGTTTACCGCAGTAACTACAGTAGCTTTTTAATACTAGAAGTAATGGCTTGTCCTGGTTTTACCATTTAGCGTAGTAGACCTTTCAGTTTCATAACAGTCTTGAGTTTTTGGGTTTATTTTGCACATATTCTAGTTATACAGAGCCTAGCGTTTCTTAATTAAAGAGTTGTCTGAACCATTTTCCCCTCTGTCGTTGAGTATTAGCCGGATTTTAGTGTTTTTGACTAGATCTATATGAAGTTTATGTTTACCATGTTGATATTCTAAGGTTACATTTGTTATTATTTATCTTGTTATACTGTGAGCTAGGTTAGGTAGGGTGCAAGCTGTACATTTTTATTACAGTTATTTTGGTTGAAGGAGAGGCAACACATCCAGTGTTTTACGAAGATCTAGATTGTTATTGTTTTCTATTTTAGTCATGGTTGTATAGCTGTTAAAGCGTGAGAGAGAATAAGTGCCATATATAATTTATTTCTTGAACTGTTAATAAATTTGTTATTTTATTTTATTCAATCTTCAATCGTCCTTTCTAGCAGTTTCTCAGTTTGGTCTTGTCTAGTTGATTAAAATTGTGTGGTAACCTAGTCTCGAATACCAGTGAACACCAGCTGTAGAGATATACCAGATCGTTACTAGATACACCACCTGACATCCCATTAGGCTTACCCGTTCCAAACACAAAGCCTACCTTGCAGATACCGCCATCCAGTCAGTCCCGAGTTCGATTCTGGTTACTTGCACAAATAATTACAAACCTGTATTATCACAATCTAACCGTTGATTGTGTGTAATATTTCGTTTGACCCCCTTCAACCCAGTTTCAATATAGGTATAGAATACACTGCTTAGGCGCGGCTTGAGCGTGAACACACTTAACAATAATCTAAGTATAGTTCAGAATCTTGTTACTGGTTATATGCGAACCTATTGATTGTTGTCGGCTATTTCCGGTGTAGTCTTGACATCTTTTAAAGGTTGCTTATTACAGTAAGACCGAGGTTATATTATTTGGACATTTGAGTTATAAGGATAGAAGCTATATTGGCTCAACGAACCCTAGCAATAAATGGTCGTATTTATTGTTGTCTCAACATCATAAAAGTGCACAGCAATATTGTGATTTAATTAATAGTCTGCCTGTACTGTCTGGTATCTAGCATAGCGGGTATTTCGACATACTGGTAAATTGAAGTAAAGTGAAGGTGAGATAGTGAGGCGCGTGTACGACCTGAGACGAACCCGGCTTGGTTACCAATTGGTGGCAGCGGTGGGATAGGTTTCCATAGCAACCGGAAATTTATCCTTTAATTAGAAGTCAAGACTATCCTGATATTTGCCAGACACCCAAAACACATGACATCGAATTATACAGATGAGGTTCATATAGAAACAGTAACAGATAGTCCGGCCCACGGATCACAACTCACCACCTCCACATCTATTTGTAGTTTTAACGGATCACCAAGTGGCGAGGTAATACTAAGGGTACCTAGATCAGCCATGGAACACATATTGGACGCAGAATACCATGTTATTGACCGTGATGAAAGGAGATCAGATTATACAGTTGACAGTGAAGCTAGTACTCTAACTTCTTTACATTTACGAGGAGATAGTAGTTTTAAGAGAGTTCAGTTTGAACTAGCAAATACAAAAACGCTCCAGTGCTTGATAGTGGATTAGGAAGCAGTCACCCCCCAAAAGAAACAACCCATTCAGAGAAATCCGAGAAATCTGAATGTTATGAGAATAGTTCAATGAAGCGAAACTTACCTACAGCAAATACTGTAACAAGTGACCAAGATAGGCCATATACCAAAAACATGGTTTTACATAAGGAACAAAGTAATTATACGCGAATTTGTAATGAAGATGACCGTTTTGCACCTGCTGTTGAAAATACAGGCAGTGTTGGTGATTGTAAAGAAATCAATGCTCATGAAATGCATGGAGTGGAAAGATGTAGGGAAGGACTGTGCAATTTTAGTAGTTATGAAGGTCCTGCATCAGGAAGTCGTGAAAGTCGACAGATTCAACGGATGAATTTTGATGATACCCGCTGGGATAGGATGAAATCCGACTTTACCCGTAAGGGCCTGGGTAATTTTTCGCATCGGCATGCAGATGGCCAGGCATGGAGGACAGCTAGAAACGACCCTGGATGTTCAAACGCTGGTTCTTTTGGGAATAGTGCTCCAAGGCGCCGGAGTAGGGAAAGGCCTATCGAGGTAGATAATTGGCAGTTCCCCCAAGAAAGTCGTGGTCCCGACGAAAGTCAAAGGCGGTTTAATACTGAGAGTATCCCTAGGGGCTGGGGTACACAGAGGTCAATGCATGTTGGTGGCGAATGTTGGCAGTCTCCCTGTATGACATATGGTCATGTTTTTGAAAATAGCCGCGGCAGTAATGGTTTATTGAATGAGTGAAGAGGCAATGAACGCACTCTGTCCCATAATTATAATTTTCTTCCACTCATGCAGAGCTCAATATTAGATGGTCAGAATGTAGATGATTTTAGAGCCAAAAGAAATTTAAGAAACGTTGACTCGGATAGTCTAATGTACATGTTCCCTGACAGAAATTACCAAATTCAAGATCAACCGAATCATGTTACCAATGAAATGCCGAATTATCCCGAAAATACCCAATCATGTAGTAATACTACTAGAAATTCTTCACACTCAACAAAATACAGAAAACCAGCAGAGTATAATGGCACCTCAAGTTTCCAAGACTATTTACTAGTCCATTTTGAGCTAATAGCCGACATGAATAGATGGGATGAAACAACAAAAGCCCTAGAGTTGGCAACAAGTTTAAGAGGTACTGCACAAGGAGTTTTGAGTGATTTAAGACCAGACCTAAGAAGGAGCTATCAACACTTAGTGTCCGCTCTTACTTCTCGTTTTGAACCTAACAACCAGAGCGAACTGTACAGAACCCAATTGAAAACACGTTTTCGTAAAAGAGGAGAGTCCTTAGCAGAACTGGCACAAGAGATTAAGAAGTTGGTAAGACTTGCCTATCCATTGGCACCAATGGTAGTACGTGAGCAGTTGGCTAGAGACTGTTTTGTAGATGCCTTTAATGATAGTGACATGGAGTGGGCAGTCTTTCAAGGGAAACCTAACACAGTAGATGAAGCATTAAGAGTTGCTGTGGAGTATGAGGCATTCCAGACAGCAAGACGGAGACACGGAGGTCAAAGACAGAACGTTCGAGCACATAGGGTAAATGAGATCGAGAGAGCAGCCAGTCAGAGTGACCAAGATCTGTCACCTATACTTGGTGATATGATGGGAAGACTAGCAAGATTAGAATCCAAGAATAATGGACGTCCAACATCTGGAAGCAGACCCAATAGTAATCTTCAAAGAAAAGGCAGTTGTAATTATTGTGGAAAGGAGGGTCACTGGACTGTAGATTGTTGGAAGAAGAAAAATGATGAAGCAAGAAATGGTCAGCGAAATGGAAACAACAGACAACAGTACAATATTATTTCTGAACTATGTGATAACATTAATGATGGAATGTTTGTTAAAATAAATATTGATTGTCACACCTTTAATTGTTTAATTGACACATGTGCTACAGTCTCAGTTTTACACCCAAATACATATTATGCAATACCTGAACGGCATAGACCGACATTATACAACTTTAAGGGTGAATTGTATGCGGCTGATGGTGGAGTAGTATCCACCTTTGGCTATGCACACTTGTCATTTGCAATAGACGGTATTTATATTAAACACAAGTTTATTTTAGCCAATATCGAAACTCCTGTCATACTTGGTTATGACTTCTTATATGCAAACAGTTGTCAATTAGATATTAAAGAGAGCATTTTATGCATCGGGGACCGTAACATAATATGACAAAAAGAAAACCAGATGCCATCAGTTTTAAGAATTGTAATAGCAGAGAATGTAGTTATTCTCCCTTGCAGTGAAGCCTTAGTCATTGGGAAGGTAGAGAGAGGTTTGGCACATTACACAGAGGCCCTGTTTGAGCCAGAGACATCAAAGTTATTAGGGAATGGAGTAATGATGGCAAGATCAGTAGTTAACCCAAGCAGCGACAGCTTTCCATTAAGAGTAGTCAATCCAGACAAAAATTCTATGTTGTTAAATGAAACACTTTTGTAGGGGTTTGTGAGAAAATAGAGGAAAGCAATATAATGCCACCGAGTGAGACATGTGTTGGTAGAATTAACCAGATAAGAGTAGGAGATGGAGATATACCAGGACACTTAGTCGATCTGGCATCAGCATGTAAAGAAAACTTAACTGAGGTCCAACACCAAGAGGTAGTTAAAATCCTGAAGAAGTATCAAAATGCATTTGCTAGCTCTAAAACAGACTATGGTAAAACAGATGTAATTAAGCACACTATTAACACAGGTGATGCTATTCCAATAAAACAGGCACCTAGAAGACTTCCTCTTGCTAAGCGTGAAGTATCCGAAAACGAAGTGAAATCAATGCTTGACAACGGTATAATAGAACCTTCAAATAGTCCATGGGCGTCTCCTGTCGTTCTAGTCACCAAGAAAGATGGCTCTATCAGATTCTGTATTGATTATAGGCGTCTTAATCATGTGACATTTAAGGACTCGTATCCATTGCCTCGCATTGATGATTCCCTAGATGCCTTAAGAGGGGCACAATGGTTTTCGACTCTAGATATAAAAAGCGGATATTGGCAGGTGGAAATGGATGAAAACAAAGAGAAAACAGCATTTACTACTTTTCTGGGCTATTTCAATTCAAAGTAATGCCATATGGTCTTTGTAATGCCCCAGCCACATTTAAGAGACTAATGGAGTGCGTTTTAGCTGGTCTGCATTGGCAGATATGCCTTTTATACATCGATGATATTATTGTGTATGCAAATGACTTTGAAAGCCATCTCAATCGCCTTGACGAAGTTATAGAGAGGATACATAAAGCTGGTTTAAAAATCGCCCCAAAAAAGTGTCACCTTTTTCGGAAGGAAGTTACGTTTCTTGGGCATATTGTTTCTGCTAATGGCATAGGGACCGACAAACTTAAAATAGAGGCTGTTGAAAAGTGGCCAAAACCTACAAATGCCCATGATAAATAAACCAGAGAGGAACTACTGTGTGACCAGAAGAGAATTACTTGCCATCGTAGATTCAGTGAAGCATTTTCATCATTATCTATATGGTGCATCATTTCTTATTCGTACCGACCATGGAGCACTCAGTTAGTTACTTCGGTTCGAAAATCCAGAAGGGCAGATAGCAAGATGGCTGGAAGTTCTTTCTACGTACAATTTCAAGATCGAACACCGAGCTGAAAAAACAGCATGGCAATGCAGATGACCTTTCCAGGAGACCATGTATTCCATGTGATTATTGTTAGGGAAAAGAGCTAAGAGATGTTATGTGTGATTCGTCTGTGATCATGAGAGTAAATGCCTTGCGGAAACAGAAAGAAAGTACTCAGCAAGAAATGGAAGTTAATGAAGTTGAATTGAAAAACTGGGTGACAAAGCTAACACCAGAAGAATTACGTCAAGCACAGATGACATATCTAACCCTGAATGAATTACTCAAACTTAAGGAGAGCTCGAAAGAAAAACCAAAATGGGAAGAAATATCACATCACAGCAGCAAATTTAAAGGCTATTGGTCGCAATGGGACAGAATACAAGTTAAATAAGGTGTACTATATCGCCAGTGGTTTGACGATAATGGTCAGAAACTGCAATACCTTGTGCCTGATAACATGCAACCTGAAATTCTAAAAATGTTGCATAGTGATGCCACATCCGGTCATTTAGGAATAGCAAATACTACAGAGCAGGTGAAACCACGTTTGTACTGGTTAGGTTACACCCAAACAATTGAAGAATGGTGTAAAAATTGCAAAGAGTGCCAAAAGAGAAAACGAGCCTATCTACCTTTTAAGGGTAGCATGAAACAATAGTTATAGTCCAAGAGATCATGGCTAAAATCCGGGTGAACGAGGCCAAAAGGTTTGAGGATTGATTCTTGTAGGAAAATGTCCCTAGTTACTGAAAACCAATTTCTTACGCGTAAAATCGTTTCCAATTTTCTAATCAGAAACACTTTTCGAAGAAAAGCCTCTGCAAATGTTAAATTTTGGTAAAAATAAAAATTCCAGATTTTGAAGCATTTTGTGGCAAAAACACAAAAATGTTCATTCTATCTTTCATGTGGACACATGATAGATTAAAATGCAAAACATCCTGACAGTTTTCCGATTTTGTGTCAAAATTTTAAAATAAGCGATAAAATCGATGCTGTAAACTGCGTTTTTATCATATCTACCGTCTTTGGATTATTGTAAATCTGTTGTTTATGCATTAAATATGACAAACTATATATTTTTATAAAGCCTTGGTAGTCCTGTAGATAAAATTGTTACAAAACTTCGGAAATATGGAACCTTAATACCGTAGCAAATTATTATGTTTCCCCTACCCCAAAAATTCGAAAATGTCAAATGCTTGCCGATTAGTCACGAACAGTGATGCTGTTTGGCTCAGGAATACTGCAAAAATCAAAGGCAGATCTCCAAAACTTCAGTTCCGTTGGGAAGGACCATTCCTCGTAATTGGAATCATATCAGATCTGGTACATAAAATTCAAAAATCCCCAAATGCAAAACCAAAATATATTCATTATAACAGACTGAAATCATACAGTGGTCACTATAATAACTGGTTGACCTTTACAAACGACGCTGATGAACCCAGTGAGAGCAAAAATGCAACAGAACCTAAGGACAAAGAACAGAAACAAACTGATGATAATGACACTGACGCCGATAGTGGGACCAAACTCAGTAGAAGAAACAGGCGTGTTCCTGAAAAGCTGAAGGATTTTGAACTTTATAACCTGCAAAGCAAACTGAAAATTATATAATACCAATAAAGCATTACAATGTTTGAATTCCTTGAGTCTTCGTCTTATATATACATATATGTACTAATAATAAGATCACATTACAGGTCCTGACAATATTTTCCAGAGTTCCAGTCAAGCCATCTCGTTGATTTCATGCCTAGCTCACAGTTTGGTATTTTATGCAATAAAACTCAAAATATTCTTACTTTTTGTACTTTTAGAAAAATGGACAACGCAACAGAATGTTTCCCCTGTTCATACCTAGACTGTAATTACAATGGCCGCACATACGACCACCTTAGAAGACACTTGAGGAATGCCCATCCAGCACAATATGCTTGCTGTAAAGAGCAAGGCTGTTTCTATGCATCTCCTTTAAGCAAGGCATACCAGGTGAGCCGCCACCATGAGAGACACCACCCAGATGTAAAGTTTTCAGGCTATTCGATAAAGAAGGCCGAAGTTGTTGAGAAAGAGAAGAAGGACAGACGGGAACGTGGACACTTGGGGGCCGTCCGTGACCCACAGCCATCCATTGCCAGGTCACTAGCTCCGGCACAACCAGTTTTAGTTGATGCTCCAAGTGATGCAGACCTGATCGAGCCAGAAGATATTTATTTAGGATTTCCCGAATTGACGGAAAGAGAAAGACAAGTGTTCCCAGAGTCACCTAGGCGTTTATCCACCATGAATAATATAACACTTCCAACTCCAGCTGTTGCTGATATCCCTCCTTCTATGTCACCACAGTCCTTTATTCCTGCTTCGTCATCTACTACTGATTCGCCCAGGATTTCCCCAGCAACCAGAACGTCTGAACAGCCGCCTGAAATGCCTTCCTTAATTTCCACACGAACTTCCCAGCTGCCATCTCGGACAGTTTCCTCAGCCAGCACCGGGACTCATGAGCAGCTCATGATTTGTTCCGGAAGGGTGTTCATGCATGACCAAAGCGGAGGAAGCCATACTTCCGGATGGAACCAGATACATCCTTAAGACCATCTGGGTGCCAGACCCCACTTATCGATTCACTTCCGAATCCTCTTCACAGACAGACCAGCAGATGCCAGCCCCAGTCATTACATCATCATCTTCAACAGTATCCACAGCATCCCAGACCCCGTCCACAGAAAAGAAGGAAGAGGAAACACAGACCAGCTGTTGGTGATATAAAAAAAATTAAATACAAAATTATTGGTTTTGAATGTTTATGGTAAGGTGGTAACAAATTAGTATTATTATTATTTCCCCCCACATGATTATCCTTCTAAATAACATAGTGGCATCTACATATTTTACTTATATCATATAACTTAACATATATTTCACTTATATCATAAAACTTAACATATATTTCACTTATATCATAAAACTTTATATATATTTCACTTATATCCTATAACTTAATATATAAGTATATTTCACTTATATAACTTTTACTCAGTAATTATTACTACATGTATTATGTATTGACAGTAGTCAGAGTATTATGCATATGTGTCATGCATTAATTAATTGTAATAACTAAGTGGTTATTTTCATGTAACACACTTTGCAACAAAAGGTCAGTTTGTTGTTATCAGATTTTTTTTATCTTAAATACTTATGTAAAATGTAGAGTTACAATTCATCATTGTATTTTATTATGAAGTATGAAGTAATGTAATGAAACTGGTGTGAGAGTTGTAATTTTGTTTTTCTCAACAATTTTATTGTATTACTGTAGGTAAAAATTATCATCGTCCCATCATTGTTCGAGGACGAACATTATTTTTAGAGGGGGGTAATGTTACCAAGTGTGTAAAGAGTTGTTGAATTATTTTTCTATTTATTGTAATCTTATAACTATTCTGCGTTACAAGAGAACATTTTTTAATGTTTTAAAGAGGGTTACATTTTTGTGCACCCAGGTGCATTAATTACAGGTAGTTCTTTTGTTTACTTGTAAATACAAGTTTGTGCAAGTTTTTCACGTTATTTTTATGTGAAACTTATGCCGACTTTCACGGAATTTTCATCATTATACACTACCTGAAAGGTGTGTGTTTGGTAATTTATCAAATCTATAGTACTTTGTGCATTGTATCATCACCTAATATCATGTTTATCGGCACAAATAATGCCTAGGTATCACATTTTATCGTAATCTATTTCAAGTGTATATTTTTGATGCATTTTTACTATGTAAACATACACAATTCTAGAGCATGTACATCGTGTTTACATTTTAATTTTTGCATACTTACCTTGTTTCAGTCATCTGGCGGCATGTTCCTCAAATCCCTATATACTCGGGATCATGTACATATAATGTTTTTCACATATAGTCCCATAAGCTTGTTTATATTTTTAAATATTCCCACTTTTAAAACTTTTTAAGTTGTAATGCAAATGGCTGCCGTCCTTGTCATTATGACGTTCGTTGATGTCCGTGAGTGACGTCGCGCAATTTCATTGGTTGACTCCCTCACGGAAACCGACACCCGTCTATTTTTATCTCGACACCTACCGGCGGTGTCGGGAACTGTATAAAAGGAACGCGGGGTTGGAAAATGGTTCAGTTCTCATCCGTGGGCCGAACAGTCGACATCACTAAGAACTATCAAAACCAGTAGTTTTCGCTTAGGTTAGCATCTTATTATTAAATAAAAGTACTTTAAACGCTGAAAGCATATACCTTAATATTCCTAAAGTTTAGTATTGATAATTATTTTAGAAATAATTATTTATCAATTTTGTCAGTCGTGTCTGGTTTACCGCAGTAACTACAGTAGCTTTTTAATACTAGAAGTAATGGCTTGTCCTGGTTTTACCATTTAGCGTAGTAGACCTTTCAGTTTCATAACAGTCTTGAGTTTTTGGGTTTATTTTGCACATATTCTAGTTATAGAGAGCCCAGCGTTTCTTTATTAAAGAGTTGTCTGAGCCATTTTCCCCTCTGTCGTTGAGTATTAGCCGGATTTTAGTATTTTTGACTAGATCTATATGAAGTTTATGTTTACCATGTTGATATTCTAAGGTTACATTTGTTATTATTTATCTTGTTATACTGTGAGCTAGGTTAGGTAGGGTGCAAGCTGTACATTTTTATTACTGTTATTTTGGTTGTAGGAGAGGCAACAGTTCCAGTGTTTTACGAAGATCTAGATTGTTATTGTTTTCTATTTTAGTCATGGTTGTATAGCTGTTAAAGCGTGAGAGAGAATAAGTGCCATATATAATTTATTTCTTGAACTGTTAATAAATTTGTTATTTTATTTTATTCAATCTTCAATCGTCCTTTCTAGCAGTTTCTCAGTTTGGTCTTGTCTAGTTGATTAAAATTGTGTGGTAACCTAGTCTCGAATACCAGTGAACACCAGCTGTAGAGATATACCAGATCGTTACTAGATACACCACCTGACATCCCATTAGGCTTACCCGTTCCAAACACAAAGCCTATCTTGCAGATACCGCCATCCAGTCAGTCCCGAGTTCGATTCTGGTTACTTGCACAAATAATTACAAACCTGTATTATCACAATCTAACCGTTGATTGTGTGTAATATTTCGTTTGACCCCCTTCAACCCAGTTTCAATATAGGTATAGAATACACTGCTTAGGCGCGGCTTGAGCGTGAACACACTTAACAATAATCTAAGTATAGTTTAGAATCTTGTTACTGGTTATATGCGAACCTATTGATTGTTGTCGGCTATTTCCGGTGTAGTCTTGACATCTTTTAAAGGTTGCTTATTACAGTAAGACCGAGGTTATATTATTTGGACATTTGAGTTATAAGGATATAAGCTATATTGGCTCAACGAACCCTAGCAATAAATGGTCGTATTTATTGTTGTCTCAACATCATAAAAGTGCACAGCAGTATTGTGATTTAATTAATAGTCTGCCTGTACTGTCTGGTATCTAGCATAGCGGGTATCTTGACATACTGGTAAAGTGAAGTAAAGTGAAGGTGAGATAGTGAGGCGCGTGTACGACCTGAGACGAACCCGGCTTGGTTATAATATTACAATACAGGTGTAATTTATTTTCTCAAAATATCATATCTGGTGCATGAAGTGTAGATATCTGAAAAAAGCAAAAACACCAAGAGCCTTCATTCGTCGTCAATGAAAACAAAAATGTCCGCGAGCTTCAATGTACACTAAATTCAGTGTCGTATTTTAATGGTAAAATTTGCATTTATTAGTGTAAACGCATTATAAGCAGATTTGTCATGAACTTAAAATTTCACAGTATGAAACAAGAGGCCCATGGTCCTAATACGCTCACCTGATAACTAATGGCTAGCTGATAGATTTAAAGAAAACATCAATACTAAATCCCCATGACTTTTTTCTTTACATCAAAATGATCATTGTATCAATACCTACAACATTCTAATATACATGCCTATACAAAACGTTTATAGTTTTGAAGATAATTAACCATTTCAGTATTGTTTTGCATCTGTGACCTTGACCTTTACACCCATGACCTTTTTCTATACATTGAAATGATTGTTGTATCGATACCTACACCATTCTAATATACATGCCTATACAAAACGGTCCTAGTTTTCGAGATAATTAACCATTTCGGTATTGTTTTCGCATCATGAAAAATGATCGCTGTATCAATACCTACAACATTCTAATATACATGCCTATACAAAAAATTAATAGTTTTCAAGATAATTGACCATTTCGGTATTGTTTCACATTTGTGACCTTGACCTTTGAACCCATGACCTTTTTCTATGCATCAAAATGATCGTTGTGTCAATACCTACAACATTCTAATATACATGCTTAAACAAAAAGTTAATAGTTTTCGAGATAATTAACCATTTCGGTATTGATTCGCATCTGTGATCTTGACCTTTGAACCCATGACCTTTTTCTATACATCAAAATGATCGTTGTATCAATACCTACAACATTCTAATATACATGCCTATACAAAAAGTTAATAGTTTTCGAGATAATTAACCATTTCAGTATTGATTCGCATCTGTGATCTTGACCTTTGAACCCATGACCTTTTTCTATACATCAAAATGATCGTTGTATCAATACGTACACCATTCTGATATACATGCCTATACAAAAAATCGATAGTTTTCGAGATAATTATCCATTTCGGTATTGTTTGGCATCTGTGACCTTGACCTTTGAACCAATGACCTTTTTCTACACATAAAAATGATCGTTGTATCAATACCTACACCATTCTGATATACATGCCTATACAAAAAGTTTGTAGTTTTCGAGATAATTAACTATTTCGGTATTGTTTCACATCTGTGATCTTGACCTTTGAACCCCTGAACTTTTTCTATACATCAAAACGATTGTTGTATCAATGCCTACAAAATTCTAATATACATGCCTATACAAAAAGTTAATAGTTTCTGAGATAATTAACCATTTCGGTATTGTTTCGCATCTGTGACCTTGACCTTTGAACCCATGACCTTTTTCTATACATCAAATTGATCATTGTATCAATACGTACAACATTCTAATTTACATGACTATACAAAAAGTTTATAGTTTTCGAGATAATAATTATAAACCGAGGTAAAAAATTAGGTCACGACCTTCACAATTGACCTTGACCTCATTTTGAAGATACTAACAAGAAGATGTCAAAACTGAAAACCCCATGTCATTATCCGGTGAAATAGTCAAGTTATAACAATTTGAAGCTATTTGCCGATTTTTTCAAAATTAAACGCAAAAACCCGTAACCTATGTTTTGTCCGAATTTCACAAAATGAAAAAACTATAGGCTTAAGACCCTAGAGAAGCCAAATATCACATCAGATTTTTTCTCCAATCAATACTTTTGTAGAAGAAGAGTTTTTAAGATTTTTGCACCCCTAGGTCACCTTGACCTATTTATGGTAGCCATGGCAACGCCACGAACAAATCTGAATTGCACCGGCCCATATATACTTCTCACCAAGTTTCATTGAAATCTGCCAAGTACTTTCAGAGGAGAAGTCGAAAATGTGTGTTAACGACGTATGCACGCACACACGCACGCACACACGCACGCACACACGCACATACACACGCTGTACCATACCATAAGCTCACATGACCTTTGGTCAGGTAAGCTAAAAATGGATGACATGCATACTTACAAAAAAAATTCTTGATTTTCTGACGGCACCTGATTTCTCTTGAAAATCACTAATAATCCGCATGAAAGAATGTTTTCGTTTTTTCGAGCGATCGACCAACAGGAACATTCCTGGTATGGCTTTAAGATTTCAACTGTATGAGACCACTGTTATATAAAATAGTGTTTTCTGTCAATAAATCGGTGATATTATTTCAGTTTAAATCTGTAATAAAAAGCGGCTGTACAATGAATAAATAAATACTCGTAAATACTTTATATCGAAAGTGAGTTATTTACAGATGCCCCGGCAGCATTTTCAATTCGTTGTTTCAGACACTCCTTTGTTACGTATACCAGTATACAACAATCATGTTGTTAAGGGTAATAGGAAAATTCAAGTGAAAACCATTTGGTTGAAAAGCATGAAAAGGGGGTATAATTATGAAATTACCTACACAAGTGTGAAGATTTATAAATAAAAATAAAGTAGGAATTGATAATTTAAGAGTTTATAAAATATTATGAACTTTCACGCCTGGTACCCGCATTTGTAAATGGAAAACAAATCATAGAAAACCTCCACCGTAAATTGTCGAGTTTTCAAAAACCTCGTATTTCTTTAACAAACTCTGCCCTCTTTGCACTGCTCTAAGATGTTGACTGTCTTAATATCTTTTAATTTTTTAAAATTAATTCGTTATACAAAGTGTAAGCTTTTTTTTCCCCAACACGTGTATTTTTGCACAATTTTCTTTAAAAATGCAACAAATATTTTATAAACTCTTAAATTATCAATTCATACTTTATTTTTATTTATAAATCTTCACTCTTGTGTAGGTAATTTCTTAATTATATCCCTCTTTCACGCATTTCATTCAAACGGTTTTCACTTGAATTTTCCTACTTACATTACCCTTAAGACGGCATGTTATATACGAGACTTTCACTTTGCTTTGTCTTGTTATATAAATTAATATCGATGCTTATACAACTTGCTTAGACATTAACACTTTTGGTAAAAAAATCATTACTTATGCATTTGCAATTGAGTTAAATATAATTAAGATAATGTTTTTGAAGATACAATAAATAGGAAAAATCTAAAAATAAAATCCCGTGCAATGTTTGGGATTCGAAACCCACACATAAAAAGAATAACATTTCGTGATATCATAGAAGTAGTCCAATGCTCTACCACTGAACCACCGAAGCTTACGAAAGTTTTGTATAAGTGACAGACAAGGATAATGCTTTAATTTTTAAGCGTTTTTCAATTTTTTACCATGATGGCAGGCATGCCCGTGAATAATCTTTAAGTCAAGGAAAACAAAATTAAATACCTATATTTTAATGTCGGTTTTTTTTTCACGGGCAGGCCCTGCTATCATTTTTAAGTCGCAATATATATGCAGTCAAATGTATGAAAATAACCATTTTTGCTTGGAATCACAGTTTTCATGTAAATATAGTAGTACTTTTTTGTTATCAGAGATAACGTATTGCCCTATATGTACTTAGTTAGGCTAGGTATGTTTCCACCTTGACTTTTTCCGTTTAATGAAAATATGGCTGCCAATCCAAGATGGCCGCCAAAAAAGATTTTAAGTATAAAATTCAATATCAAATCAACCACTTAACCTTTTTAGTTGAAATTTGGTATTTTATCAATTAAATATTTATACTAATTTTCTGTGAATAATTTCTGGTTGTAAAATTCAATATGGCCGCCATTTTCAAGATGGCCTGCGGATAATCATTGTGCTGCATTTTAAATCAAATACAACAAAGGATGTCATTATTTTATGACATAAAACCAATGTATTGTATTTAATATATATGTACTTAGTTAGGCTAAGTATGTTTCCATCTTAACTTTTTCCGTTTAATGAAAAAATGGCTGCCAAATCCAAGATGGCCACCAAAAATAATTTTAAAATAAAAATTCAATAACAAATCAACCGCTTAACCTTTTGAGTTGAAATTTGATATTTGAGCAATTAATTATTTATATTATTTTTTCAGGAACAAACTGTGGTTGTAAAATCCAATATGGCCGCCATTTTTAAGATGACCGACTAATAATCACCGTGCTGCATTGTTTTAATACAATAAACCAATATAATGAATTTGTTAATATATACAAGTTTACTGACTCCTTCAAAAACTTTTTACACCAGCATAATTCACATCCACAAACATATGTGCAGTAAAATGTGTTTTTCACAATAATTAAACTACACAAACATCACAAAGATTCAACAATCCCACATTCATAAATATTGTAGGTGAATTTTCCAGCTGCTCACTAGAGTTAATGGTAGTTTTTACTCAGGAAATAAACACAGATTCCAAACTATTTCCTGATAATTAATGTATTTAATGTGCATGACCGGAACACAACTGGTAACGTGGCAATGACGGAACATGTGACAGTGAAGTTCATGAAGGTTTTTGTTGCGGGTTGGTAGTTTGAAATAGATTACAAACAAAGGAAACAGCATTGCCGACTTTATCGTAATGTATTCATAAGCTTTCAGTTCAGAGTTTTCAAGTGAACACTTCGCATGCTTGAAGCTCAATCACTATCTGTTGATCAAATACCAACAGATCAAAATGTTTTTTCATCTGATATTTCTTACTGACTCCTAGTTTCTTACTTGTTCTAGTACTCACTGAAACCTTACTGTTTAGTTGTGAAATAAAACTTACTGTTTAGTTGTGAAACAAAACCAAGAGAATACAAACATCTGATCATTATCCGTTATTCTATTCATCTCACTCGGCATAAGAAACAAGTCTTGAGTCTGCCTATTTATGGTTTGCACAAAAACATGATGTATCTCGCCCTGTACTCGAGTATGTAGTATTTGGATCCGCAACCCTCCTAACCACTGACTCTTTGCCTTGTACTTCCTTGCTCAACTCATTATATATAAAACTAGTCAGTTAAGCCTTATTCTTTCCCATATTTATAAAATTGTTCAAATTCTCAGGCAACATTGAATTCCATCTCTCTTCTGCATTCTTTAAATCTGTTTATACAACGGTGCAAACTGCTAACAAATGAATTGTTGATGCAGGGATAGTGCAAGCTTTGGCTTATTAAGGCCCTCATTAAGTTTTATGGTTGTCATCACAATATAGTATGATGACTCTGTATCCAAAAATATCATGGATATGTGGCGTCCCAAAGTTCCATGTTCCTTTCATTCAAGTGTGGGGTGGGTGCTCAATTATCCTTCCAGGTCACTTGTTCTCACTTCCCTGGTGGATGTTCCTGTGTTAAACTTCATTTGAAAGTTTCAAGATTTTTACTTTGCTTCATAATCTACTCTAACACTATTTTCTAAAACGATACTTTGTGGTTGCTGCGAGACAATCTTCAAAGTGCATATTATTGTTTTCCAATGCTGTTAACCAATGCCGTACAATATATTATCGTACAGGTCTTTATATTGTTCGGTAGCATTATGGAGTTTCAAAAATCAAAACAATAATAGCTAAATAATATCATTGTGCCAGTGAAAGCAGGAAGAGGTAACGGTGATAGTGATATACTGGACAAAAAGACGTGACTGTAGTCTAAGTAGCATCATCAGCTAGTTTACGACCAATCAACAAACATCTGATGTAGCCACAGGTTGATGATGTCATCCAGAAATATTCAGAAAAAAGTATAAAGATGTGTACCATAATAGAGAGTATGACATTGTTTAACAGCATTCGGAAAACACCAATGCACAAACCTTTGACAACTTTGTAGATTTGCAGATAGCACAAAATGTCATTTCAGGAATAGTGATAGAGTAGATGTTTTGTGATGTTTTGTTTCATTAATATTTTGAGCATTCTATAAAGTCTGACAAGAAAAAAATCAATCAAAAACACAACAATCCATCCACAAATCACAATCATAGAGCATTAAAACCAGTAAGAACTGGTGAGAATAATTCGATTTAAAGAATATGCCCTAGACCCCTCGTCTCTGGAACCTAGCATTGATATAATTTTCAATCCCCCTTTCAAAAAATCCTGGACCCGCCCCTGTTCAGTAGGGTTTTTTTTGAATGCGAATACTACATTCTCGAGTACAGGGCAGGGTAAATCAGGTCTTTAAGCAAATCATAAAGAGGCAGACATAAGATTAATATTATTGTTCTTTGTGCCAAAAAACCAAAGAAACAGATAATGGTCAGACGCTTATCCTTTGTAGCGATGCAGATGTTTTTATAATGGTTTTGTTTTTTGTTCTCCAATTAATGTTTTGGAAATAAAAGATTGTTATTCAATCCTATATTTATAGCTGTTGAATTGTTGAACCGGGGAAATATGTTATATTCTGATCATACTTATATAATAAATATATGGGATACATGTATAGAATATATTGCTGCAAGGTGCTTGTGGGTGTTAATCATGTTACTGTTGGGCCTCTTTGAATGTTTGTATGAGCGAGAGGACTATTTTTTTTATTGCAGACGTCAAAAGTCATAGCTATTAAATTAATTCAAATGATATTTATTAAAAACTAAAAAAAATGTTTCGGCTTCGTTGTTTAAATTATTTAAATTACATAAAATAAGTTTAAAGAGCAGTACTGATAATATTTTCACATAAAATGTGACAAACACGCGCATTGGTTTTATGTCATAAAATAACGGCATCCTTTGTTGTATTTGATTTAAAATGCAGCGCGATGATTATAAGTTGGCCATCTTGAAAATGGCGACCATATTGAATTTTACAACCACAGTTTGTTCATGAAAATTAGTATAAATATTTTATTGACAAATACCAAATTTCAACTCAAAAGGTTAAGCGATTGATTTGTTATTGAATTTAAATTTTAAAATTATCTTTTTTGGTAGCCATCTTGGATTTGACAACCATATTTTCATTAAACGGAAAAAAGTCAAGGTGGAAACAAACCTAGCTAACTAAGTACATATATATTAAATACAATACATTGGTTTTATGTCATAAAATAATGACATCCTTTGTTGTATTTGATTTAAAATGCAACGCAATGATTGTAAGTCGTCCATCTTGAAAATGGCGGCCATATTGAATTTTACAACCAGAAATTATTCACAGAAAATTAGTATAAATATTTAATTGATAAAATACCAAATTTCAACTAAAAAGGTTAAGTGGTTGATTTGATATTGAATTTTATACTTAAATTATCTTTTTTGGCGGCCATCTTGGATTGGCAGCCATATTTTCATTAAAAGGAAAAAGTCAAGGTGGAAACATACCTAGCCTAACTAAGTACATATAGGGCAATACGATCCACCATGTTTCCTGCTTTTAACAAAAAAGTTTAGGGGGTGTCACATTTTTGGGATCTGCCCCCTGACTAACATGCATACATTAAATAATTAGAATGCTGCATTAAAACTAACCCAAGATAAATCCCCATTTTTTAATTTTAAAATTGATAGTACATATGAAGTAGTCATGGGTTTGACATTTTTAATGAGGGAAGAAACATAAGCTAGATTATTTTAAGGCTGTGCCTGTGAAAATAATATTCATTTAATTGTTTTTAGCTCACCGAAAGGTCATGTCAGCGCAGCGTGTGTATGTGTGTGCATGTGTATGTGCGTGCGTCGTTAACACCTATTTTCGACATCTCCTCTGAAACTACAAGACAGATTTCAACTTGGTGAGAAGTATACATGGGCCGGTGCAATTCAGATTTGTTCGTGGCGTTGCCATGGCTACCAAAAATAGGTCAAGGTGACCTAGGGGTGCAAAAATCTTTAAAAATCTCCTTGTCCAAAACCAAGTATTGGAGAAAAATTTTGATATGATTTTTGGCTTATCTAGGGTCTTAAGCCTATAGTTTGTTCATTTTGTGAAATTCGAACAAAAAATAGGTTACGCGTTTGTGCGTTTAATTTTGAAAAAAATCGTAAAATAGCTTCAAAATGTTATAACTTGACTATTTGACCAGATAATGACATGGGGTTTTCAGTTTTGACATCTTCTTGTAATTTTCTTCAAAATGAGGTCAAGGACAATTGTGAAGTCATGACCTATTTTTTTGGCCTCTGATTTTAATTATTATCTGGAAAACTACTAACTTTTTGTATAGCCATGTATATGAAATTGTTGTAGGTATTGATACAACGATCAATGTATAGATGTATTGGAAAAGGTCATGAGTTTAAAATTCAAGGTCACAGATGCGAAACAATACCGAAATGGTTAATTATCTCGAAAACTATAAACTTTTTATATAGACATGTATATTAGAATATTGTTGGTATTGACGTAACGATCATTTTGATCTATAGATTAAGGTCATGGGTCCAAGGTCAAGGTCATATATGCGAAAGAATGTTGAAATGGTTAATTATCTCGAAAAGTATTAACTTTTTGTATAGGCTTGTATATTAGAATGTTCTAGGTATTGATACAACGATCATTTTGATGTATAGGAAAAGGTCATGAGTTCAAAGATCAAGGTCACAGATGCAAAACAATACTGAAATGGTTAATTATCTTGAAAACTATTAACTTTTTGAATAGGCATGTATATTAGAATGTTGTAGATATTGATACAAAAATCATTTTGATGTTTTGACAAAAATCATTTTGATGTTTTGACAAAAATCATGAGTTCAAAGGTCAAGGTCACAAATGCGAAACCGTATTGAAATGGTTAATTATCTCAAACACTATAAACTATTTGTATAGACATATATTTCAGAATATTGTTAGTATTGATGTAACGATCATTTTGGTATATAGATATAGTCATGGGTTCAAAGGTCAAATTCACAGATGCAAAAGAAAACTGAAATGGTTAATTATTTTGAAAAGTATTAACTTTTTGTATAGGCATGTATATTAGAATGTTGTAGGTATTCATACAACGATCATTTTGATTTATTGAAAAGGTCATGGGTTCAAAGGTAAAGGTCACAGATGCCAAACAATATTGAAATGGTTAATTTTCTCAAAACACTATAAACTCTTTGTATAGGCATGTATCTTAAAAGATTAGGTATTGGTCTCAGAGAGATTTTGATATATTAATAAAGGCCATACGTTCAAGGGTCAAGGTCACCGATACAAAAAAATCCCAAAATGGCCTATTTTCTTTGTACTTTTGTTTTCACTATTTTAGCCTCAAATCGTTAATATTATGAAAGAGTTTGACATTTTACATTTGAGCTATTATTTATCATGTAGCGTATCAGGCCCAATGGGCCTCTTGTTTTATATTTTATTTAAGCTTAGCTGTGGATTAACATCTTCAGACATTATCTCAATATTTCATATCATAAAATTTCATGTATATACATGCATTTCAGTTGTTATTTTTTAATTTCAGTGTTCAATCATGAATTTTATCCTTTCCTGTTCATTTTCATCTTTTGAGGATTATATCTAATTTGTGGTTGAATGTTACACAAATGAAAGTGTAAATAAGATTTACATCAAAAACTTATTATAACTTCATATCAATTTAGTTTGTTTTATATAGTTTTAATTTTAATACTAGTTTTATCAGTCATGAGTTACCAGTGAACACTTGTTAAAATCCATAAACTAAAACAAAATCAGAAAGGAATAATATAACATACCAGAAGTGAAGTGTTTGTTGCTGAACATGAGAAAGTTTATAAATGCCTTACATGACACGTGCCAACTGCAGGCACCCTGGTTGCAGGACTTCTGTCCAAATTTCACAAAAAGTGAAAAAAAATTCATGTTGAAATAATCAGTATGGGGAATCTTTCTCTGGTTCCATACTTGTTCATCATGTTAATTAAATGACAACTTATGATTGGCCGTGTTAGCTTAAATTTGAGATACTTTGGCTTTTAAGTCAATATCAGATGATGGACACATGTATTGTTGTAGGAATAACTATGTGTATGTAACTCACATTTAAACACACCTCTCAAACTAAATTAAACTTTAATGACTTGGCTCAGTTGTGGGTGTTGAATCAAGATTATAATAAACAACTTGCAATGTTTTAGACCTATCTGTTTATGGTTTAAGTTAAATTATAGTTTTGTTTCATTATTTATTACATTAGCAAAACGATTCTGTCCCCTTTAACGTTTAAGAGCAAATGAAGTAGAGCTGTCATGTGCTACTTTAGATTTTTTAATATAATATAATTCAAATGTGCTAATTTTGAATACATTGTTTTAATAAAAATTCAAAATCAGCACATGACAATTTCCTAAAAATTCAAAAGTAGCACATGACAGAGCTAATAACAATAAAAATAACAATAATAAAACCACATGTATACACACTGCATGAGTCCAGTTTTATGCTAGTTTTCAGTTTATATAGGATTTCAAATGGATTTTTTTTGTTAAAATTTGATTAAACAATTAAATGTGACTGTATAATACACCATAAATTCCTGCTTTGTACCAAAGTAAGGAAGCCAGGGTTTTTATTACATAAGAGTTTGAAAAAAAATATAATTAAGACCAGTACAATCTTGTGATGAAATTCAAAATGTGTATATTTACTGATTTAGCTCAATCCAAGTTAAAAGATGTCCCTCATCCAGGGAATATTGTATGTAGAAATCCCCAGTGCTGGTCTAAGATTAATGGTAAATATTTTGAGTAAACTTATCTCTCGTGTATTTTTTTAAATAAAATAAAATAAAGACCGTTGAATGTTATTTAGTAGCCAAATAAATTGAAGGCCTACAAAGCCTACAGGCAAATGTGTCCCGAGTACATGCAGGCCAGTGGTATCCATGCAAACTCCATATATTCAGTGGTACCACAAATCAACCCTGCATGTTACATGGTGTAAATGTCATGCCTCGTGTACAGAATACAAAAGCATCATTCGGGAATGCAAAAAATGGTAACTTTGAGGCGGTGACGGCACTTTTCTAAGATGGCTGCCTGAAAGTAGACCCAAAACTCCGGCAAAATCGGCTTGAATTGTGAAGAAAATCACTATTTAAAGGGTAAAACTTACTTTATATCAGAAATAAATCCAAACAACTTCTCTCGATTATCAAATTTACACATGGTGTACCATGAGGAAGCTGTCCAAGCTCCGAACAGCGGCCAACATTCGTATCTCTTTTATGACCGCTGCAGATATACGGAGCTAGGAGGTGGGCACTGTTTTGGAGCTTGGAAGCTGCCGTTGCATTTTTATGGGTCAAATGAGCCGGAAAAGGGACCGACCCATGATCACATATCTGACATTTTCATAGATTTTTTCGACTTTAAAACTTGTACGTTTTTTGTACCAGAAAATTTAATGGACGAATTATACATCAAAATAAACACGGGGAAAAGTTCTTTTCATTTATATTAAAACATCATTGGTGCATGGGCAAATGATTGTAAGAAATCACATTTAAAAAAAAAAATTTCGATTTTACGAAATTGTCCCACATTCAATCGTTATTTAAATTGTCAGAAATTGCAACCAATTTTGAGCAAATCTTCCTTTAATCAATTACAATTATCTAGAAATTACAATAAAATGCTAAGTGTTTCAGTAAAAACAGTCGGTAAGACAAATATTTTATTATTTCCTCGCCTCGAGTGTATGCCGTTTTTGGCCATTTTTTCACCCCTTCTGCGCGGGTAAACTTGTTTAATTAATCAATGCGTAGGCCGTGTTGGCGTTTTCCTTGTCAGAACTATCCCGGAAACGGGCTATTTGTCAGTTTCAAAGATTTTATTTTGCTTTAGGATGGTGATTTGGATTTGTATGTCTGTTTTTAATGTAACCATACCCCAAAAATACTGAAAAGCAAATATGGCATGGATAATCTCAGATATCACCCTTTCTAAATTGACATGCTGAATTAATCTTTAGAACGATAATGCAGTTGAGAAAAAGTATTGGCTGAAAAAAATTGAATAAAACTAAAAATAAACACAAAAATATTCATTATTATATAAAATGTAAAAACAAAGATATTGAATTTTTATAAAATAATGCTTTCAAAAGAAGGTTTTATGACCATAATCACAATAAATGTATTGTTTATAAATTTCTGTGTCCACGATTACCTTTGATATCGTCGACGTTCCACGTTCCTTTCTCACAATTTTGATTACACACTTGGCGGGTGTAGCTAGCTAAACAAGAGGTGCTTACCCTTCCAGAGCACCCGGCCTCACTTCCCTGGTGAAAGTTCACGTGTTCTACCTGACTTGTCAGTTCCAAAGTTTTTACTTTACTTCTGGATTGTGATTCGGACAATGATTAGTATGTATGACATGACTCTTACTACTTATCACTTTGACGTGTGACATGTGAAATATATAAGATTGATACATGTACCATGTTCTTGCAAAACAGACTTGTAACGCGAACAAAACATGTGCACACTAAACGATAGTGTAATATACAGAGTGAATGCATTTTGAGATTCTTGAAAAAAGTTTCCATAATCATTGAAATAAATTAAGATCCATTTAAGGAAATTCATACCTTAAGATAATAAGAAACTTTATTTAGCCTGTTTTTAATTTGTGATTATATTTTTGTCTTTGGACTTGTACAGGAATAATAATAAATTATGTAACATTTGCAGATATAAACTAAGAGCAATTAAACATAAAGGTTTGACGGTGATAGAAGACTTAATTAATTCACGTCAAAACGACAACATTTCATAATTCATTAGTTTGAACGTAAGACGGCAAACTTTTATAAGGGGAACGTTTTATTGTAGTGGTTGATAAGTGCAGTTTGACTTGTCATATATTTGTGGTGAGTGCACTAGGAGAAAATACAAAATGACAAAAAGACACAAATCAACCACCACATTTTATAGATTCAATAAAATTTATACGTTTCAATTTGTGTCTACTCCATTCGGTTTTTATTATCCCGTTCTCTTTGTTGTTTATTTGTTTTTTGTTTCCCCATGTTCATTTTTTTCTAGCTACAATTTTTAAAGTTGTATTTCTATAACATGATATTGTCGTCGGTATCCAAATTCAATATTTATGTTTGATATTTATTAAATTGAGCAGTATTTTAATGAAAACATAAGATTATAAAACCTCAAAAACCTTTATCAACTAGACAAGACAGAAAAGTTACAAGTAAAATTCGTACAGTAATTGTATACGGTCAAGTGAAATATACAATTATAAGATGGTGGTTATGTTGAAGACGCAAAGAAGTTATTTTGCTTCCATTATACAAAATGCTACTTCAAAGTGTTTAAAAATTGCAATTGGGAATGTATGAATTCTGTTTATTTTATTTAAAGACTAGAAACAAATTCAGAAAAGGTTACTTGAAGCGGCATTTATTTTAGGAAAAGTTGGTAACATGGTTTTAATATAACTCGAGGGTGCTAAATTAAAAAATGGTGGATACTAAGCTAAATTTTAAGTTTTTGAACTCATAATTTCAAAAAGAAAATGACGGCTAAAATTATTGATGTACCAACGCAAAAAATGTTACTTGGGGTGGCATATTTTAGTGAAAGTTGATAACATTCTTTTTAAATTTGAGGGTGCTAAATTGCAAAGGTCATTAAGAAGGTAATGTTTACCGATAATTAAAAAAAAACCCAAAAACAACTAAATGACGACTGTTTTAATTTACTGGCATATAATTTCTCAGTGTTATTCATGTTTTGGCAAAAGATGGTACTTTGTCCTTTTTAACATTTCAGCATAACTTGAGGTTGCTTAATTAAAATGGAATAGACTATTTAAACTGAAGTTTAAATGTCTAAACCCAATTTAAAACAATTTTTAAAAATAAAGTGATGACTATATTTAAGTGTTTGTTAATTTTTTGTGCCTATTGCATACCGTAAATCGGGATTTTTTTGCTGTGGTTTTATTTTTGGCGATTTTGCGGATGAAAAAACTCGTAAAATATTTACATCGCAAAAAAATTGCACCTAAAAATTCCGAGAACTGTCGATCTCATACGTTCCCGGGAAAGTGATTTTCATTCGATAAAGTTTTTGTTTCAGTACGTTGTATTACATGTCTTATTTACTATGAAAAGATTTTATTTATTTTTTATCAATTAAAAATTATGGAAAAGTTGTCCGATTTGGTAGAAACTGTATCCATGACATTAAAGGATATTAATCTACAAAGCGTTTCTGTGTTGTTTATTTACACTTTTTGCCGACATAGGAGCTTATATACATATTATAAGATATATTTGTATGTCTTCTCATGTCACAAGTAGATGTATCAATAAAAACAAAATAAAAACTACACACAGGTATGGAATGCCTCAACCACATTAAATACATAATTCGTATTATGTATACATAATGTAATTTATGGCCGGGATTAAATGTGGTTGAGGCGCACATTATCGCAACTAAATTATGTATTTTTTTAATTATCAATCGATAATTTTATTACATTTGTATGTTTTCATAATGTGAATTATGTACTCATAATGCAAATTATGTATTAAATGTGGTTGAAGCGTGCCGTTATGGCAAGCTTTCACCACTTTTATTCTCATAAATGCATTATGTACATAATTTATGTCATGTTATGTATTATGTACATAATATAAATTTGCCAGTTAATGAGGTACCGTTTAGCCAATCAGAAGCCTTGTAACAAAGGGGTCAATACTTAACCGGCGATAGTTAATGATGTAAATACTAGTCGGTATTTACGTACTTTATATATTTATAACATAGTTAAAGTATGCATGCCATATTACTTTAATTCAACCCATAAAAGTACGTTTTTTTCGTTGTTTTTATACGAGATATATTCTACGCCAAAATTGACGTCCGTAACCTACCAGGGCAAGGACACGGGTACTTGTGGACAGGTTCTTGCATTATTTATTGTTAATGGTGTTATTTTAACGATTTTTCCATTATTTCACAATGCTATCATCGAAATATTCCCAGAAATTACTGAAAATCCCACAATTAAAAAAAATGCAAGAACCTGTCGATACCCGGGGACACCTTGGATCTGAAAATGACAGTAAAACGTCAATGTCTGTGAATTAACATCGATTTAGTTTACAAAATTGTGCATATATTACTGGATTAAAATAGCGGTATTAGAATTTATTACTTTTGGTAAGTCAATGTCCGATATCCATCGGCCTGCGACAGCGGTCAGAGAACTTAACGCCCAGAAGTAGATTTAAAGACCAGCAAATTTTTAGGAATATTTTTGCGCCAAGCAATTTCTTATACATGCTACAAAGCTGAAAGTTAGATATATTGTTGAGAAGATTATATATGTATAAATGTGACAAAAATAATTGAGATTGTTGAAAGTTAAAAGGAGTAATAGGACTTTATATGTTGCTACATATTAACAGATTAAAACTTTTATATATAATAATAATAACTGTGGCGTACAGTGAAGGGGGGGGGGGGGACTTGATGACCAAGTAGTTTACAGATACAGCCCACGTGACCTCTAGACATCAAAGTTCAAATCCAACTCACTACAAGTTCTTGTGTGAGAAAGTTTGTCAGCTTACCAATGGTCTGTAATTTTCTCTGGGTACTGGTTTCTTCTACCATCCCTTAACTGACTTCACACTGTCAGTAAATTTGAATCCTACTAGGGCAGATGTTAATGCAAGTTTGCTTGTCGAAGGAAGGTTGATGGTTTTCTTTGGACACTGGTTTCTTCCACTATCCCACAACTGACGGCCTTGATATAAGTGAAAGAATTTTAATTGACTGCAGGTTGTCTCTTGGCACTCTGGTTTCCTTTACCATCCTTTAGCTGACTTCACTGTTCATCGTCACCTAGGTTCAAAACCACTCGGACAGATCAGAATGTGAGAAACCCTGTCAGTTCTCTTGCAGAAGGTCAATGGTATCCTCTTATCACTACGTTTTCCTTCATTTTCCAGAACTGACCACCTCGTTCAAAGTGAAAGTGTCCTGAATGCAGATTTTCTGTTCTCTCTCTGGTTTCCTCTACCATCCCATAACTGACCACAGTATCTCTCATCGTCTAACTAAGTTCTAATTTCACTTTGGAATCTTGTCGGTTTACTTGCTGAAAGCCAGTGGTTTCCTCTGGGCACTTCTGTTTTCTCCACCATTCCAGAACTGACCACATGAATTTTGAAATTCAGAAAATTTGACAGTGAGAGCATAAAAAATGACTCCACTCCGTAATAGCCTGCCTTAATTGAAATAAAAAAAATCTTAACTGAAGTGTAAACTTGTGTCAAAATAAAACACTGGCTGATATAGACAGGGAAGTGATGACTTTTGGACTAAAATTAGACAGGTGTCAACTATAGAGAGGTGAAATATTCAGCAAAAGGGGTCTGGACTTGAAAAAACTGACCACTATAGACAGTGTTGTTATTGCCAGGTTGGACTGTATATATTAACAAAATCTTATAAATAGACCAATGCAAATACAAGTGCACCCCCACACTATGATTGTTCGATTCATTTTGAATCTTATAAGGCAGTTTAGTTTTTAAGGTGCTAGCCCAAATAAAGAGGCTTGCTTAAGGATTAAGGTTATAGAATTAATAGTGATGGTAGTACAAACAATATTCCAAACCATCATCCTTTGTTCTAGAGTTTAATTGATTGAGTTACATGTTTTTATCTACCAGTATCACGTTTGGTGAAATGGAGGACTTAATACAGAGTATAATCTTAGTTTGTGTTGCTAGTGCATGTCATGACTGAAACTGTCTGTGTTGAGATGTACTACCAATCATCCCCACATTTTAGTACCAGGCTCCAGTTTCACAAATATTCCTTGACTAAAAGTTTCCTTAATTAAATCTGGTAAAAGTAAAATAATAATAATTTTGTTACATTTCAGAAAATTTAGATGTCAGCTTGAAGATCACTTGCAGCTCATAACATGTACTCAAGTTTTGTCCAATATTAGAACTGGTATTTTGAGTTCCATAAAAGACTGTCAAAATTTGCTAAATTTAAATTGAGGAAAACCTTAGTTAAGGAATGATTGTGAAAGTGGACCAGTCAAGTCACACTAAACTTAAATGTCCTAAAATTTCAGTCTCATGTTATCAAAACTTTTAAAATTACATTCTGTTGTCATCCATACAATCCAAGTTACTCGTTTTTTCTTACTTAAAGAAGAAACAAGAGTTCACACTGCTTTATGACTCCAAAAGAGTTATATCTGTCAAATACATACAGAAACTGTCTAGGTTTCCAAAGATTTAAAATTACTAGTAGTTAAATTTAAAAGCTTATTGATATTATAGTCCTTTTTAAGCATTTTTTCATAGATCTACAAGTAGTTTTCATGTCATAGAAGGGAGTGCTATAATGTCATAGTAACATCTGTAAACTACCAGGAGTTATCAAGTCATAGAGGGGAGTCTTATGTCATCTACCAGCAGTTATCATGTCAAATAGGGGAGTGCTATAATATCATAGTGTAAATCTTTCATCATCAAGCAGGTATCATATCATAGAGGGAAGTGCTATGATGACATAGTGTCATTGTCATCTTTCAGCAGCTATCATGTCATAGAGAGTAGTGCAATAGTACCAGTGTCAATATGTCACATAACTGCAGGTATCATGTCATGTAAAGCAATGCAATAGTGTCAATCTGTCACATAACAACAGGTATATCATGTCATACACGGTATAGCTATATATTGTCAATCTGTCACATAACAGCAGATATCATGTCATACAGTGTATAGTGTCAATCTGTCACATAACAGCAGGTATCATGTCATAGAGGGTAGTGCAATAGTGTCAATCTGTCACATAACAGCAGCTATCATGTCATAGAGGGTATAGTGTCAATCTGTAACATAACACCAGGTATCATATCATAGAGGATAGTGCAATACTGTCAATCTGTCACATAACTGCAAGTATCAAGTCATAGAAGGTAATGTAATAGTGTCAATCTGTCACATAACAGGTATCATGTCATACAGGGTATAGTGTCAATCTGTCACATAACAGCAGATATCATGTCATACAGTGTATAGTGTCAATCTGTCACATAACAGCAGGTATCATGTCATTGAGGGTAGTGCAATAGTATCAATCTGTCACATAACAGCAGGTATCATGTCATAGAGGGTATAGTGTCAATCTGTCACATAACACCAGGCATCATATCATAGAGGATAGTGCAATACTGTCAATCTGTCACATAACTGCAAGTATCATGTCATAGAAGGTAATGCAATATTGTCAATCTGTCATATAGCAGGTTTTATGTCATAGAAGGTATTGCAATGGTGTCAATCTGTCACATAACAACAGGTATCATGTCATACAGGGTATAGTGTCAATCTGTCAGATAACAGCAGGTCACATGTCATAAAGGTAGTAAATAGTGTCACTATGTCACATAACAACAGGTATCATGTCATACAGGGTATAGTGTCAATCTGTCAGATAACAGCAGGTCACGTCATAGAGGGTAGCAAATAGTGTCAATCTGTCACATAACTGCAAGTATCATGTCAATCTGTTACATAACAGCAGATATCATGTCATAGAGGATATAGTGTCAATCTGTCACATAACAGCAGGTATCATGTCATAGAGGATATAGTGTCAATCTGTCACATAACAGCAGGTATCATGTCATAGAGGGTAGTGCAATACTTTCAATCTGTCACATAACTGCAGGTATCATGTCATAGAAGGTAATGCAATAGTGTCAATATGTCACATAACATCAGGTATCATGTCATTGAGGGTAATGCAATAGTGTCAATCTGTCATATAGCAGGTTTTATGTCATAGAAGGTATTGCAAAGGTGTCAATCTGTCACATAACAACAGGTATCATGTCATACAGGGTATAGTGTCAATCTGTCAGATAACAGCAGGTCACATGTCATAGAAGGTAATAAATAGTGTCACTATGTCACATAACAGTAAGTGTCATGTCATTCAGGGTAGTACAATAGTGTCAATCTGCAACATAACAGCAGGTATCATGTCATACAGGGTAGTGGAATAGTGTCAATCTGTCACATAACAGGTATCATGTCGTACAGGGTATAGTGTCAATCTGTCACACAACAGCAGGTATCATGTCATAGAGGGTATAGTGTCAATCTGTCACATAACACCAGGTATCATGTCATAGAGGGTAGTGCAATACTGTCAATCTGTCACATAACTGCAGGTATCATGTCATAGAAGGTAATGCAATAGTGTCAATATGTCACATAACATCAAGTATCATGTCATTGATGGTAATGCAATAGTGTCAATCTGTCATATAGCAGGTTTCATGTCATAAAAGGTAATGCAATGGTGTCAATCTGTCACATAACAACAGGTATCATGTCATACAGGGTATAGTGTCAACCTGTCAGATAACTGCAGGTCACATGTCATAGAAGGTAGTAAATAGTGTCACTATGTCACATAACAACAGGTATCATGTCATACAGGGTATAGTGTCAATCTGTCACATAACAGCAGGTATCATGTTATTTAGGGTAGTGTAAGTTTCACTATGTCACATAACAACAGGTATCATGTCATAGAAGGTATTGCAATAGTGTCAATCTGTCACATAACTGCAGGTATCATGTCACAGAAGGTAATGCAATAGTGTCAATCTGTCACATAACAACAGGTATCATGTCATAGAAGGTAGTAAATAGTGTCACTATGTCACATAACAGTAGGTATCATGTTATATAGGGTACAGTGTTAATCTGTCACATAACAGCAGCTATCATGTCAGAGGGTAGTGAAATAGTGTCAATCTGTCAAATAACTGCAGGTTTTATGTCATAGAGGGTAGTGTTATGATGACATAGTGCCATTGTCATCTTTTAGCAGCTATCATGTGAAAGAGGGGAGTGCTATAATGTCATGTTGTTAATCTGGCATCTTCCTCATTGAAGGGAGTGCTATGATGACGCTGTGAAGTAGGTATCATGTCATAGAGGGGAATTCTATGATATCATAGTGTCAATCTGTCATCTACAAATAAGTATCATGTCATAGAGGGGAATTCTATGATATCATAGTGTCAATCTGTCATCTCAAATATGTATCATGTCATAGAGGGGAGTTCTATGATATCATAGTGTCAATCTGTCATCTACAAATAGGTATCATGCCATAGAGGGGAATTCTATGATATCATAGTGTCAATCTGTTATCTACAAATAAGTATGATGTCATGGAAGGAAGTGCTATATATGATGCCATATTGTGTATATTTGGTATCTACCATTAGCATGATTAGGTGCTATGACATAGATGGGAACACAATGATGTCATAGTGTGTTTGTCTGCCATCTTTTATTCTGTTATTTTTCTGCTTTTATCTCGAATTTTACAAAAGTCCATTAAAGGCAGTCAGTTTTGAAATGGTGGAGTGTGTTTAAATATGGTTCATGGTCCAGTCAAGATTCTTTCACTCATATTGAAATGGTTAGATGTGGTGTAGTTTAGTTGAGTAATGGCGTTTCCACAGAAAATAATTTAATAGTCAACAATTTTCTCATTTATATCTGGACAGTCAGCTCTTGGATGATACAGTGTTGCAAATTAAGTTTAATTATTAATTAACATCAGCTTGGATGACACTTTACTACCAGCCGACTATGTTTACTCAACCGACACAGGAAGTACATGTACTCGGACCATACAGAATGTATTTATAAACTGAATTCTGATTGGCTGAGATTGTCGTCTTCACCCAGATCGATGTGTTGGATGTTATTATCAGTAATAAACCATTTTAACGGTTTCAGTAAATTTGTATTAAAAATCTTAAATCCGAAAAAATTAAACACGCAAAAAATAACATACGCATTTTTTTAAAAATCCGCAAAATTTGCACCACGCAAAAATAACCCGATTTACGGTAGTAACTGATAAAATCTACATCATAAAATTAAGTGCATAACAAAAATCATACTGATATACTGCTTTATTCAGTTCATGGTGTAGAATTAACGGTCAATATCGAAACGTGTGTTTAAAATGCAAAAAGAGCCTATTTTAGACCAGTCTTTTATAAAAAGTTTTCCACATGATAATGTTCTTGCAAAATAGTATGTGGAACCCGTCGTTGTAAATGTCAAAATACCAAATTTGTGTCCCTTTTGGAAATAATTTACATGTACCATCAGAATACCATCAGTAATTAAGTTAACCTTAGTCATAACCTTTTAAGTTAATGAAACAGTATTTCTTTGCCTTAAGGCCTTCTTTGGCGGAGGTGAACCAGGGTGGTTCCATTGTTTAGACTGTTGATTGGACTCTGTGAGAAAATAATGGACCCATTTCGCCTCCATAGTAACAAATCTCTTATGGAAGATAGCAGGATTACCACTTAATTGTTTAGAATTATACACGACAAAGTACATCTTGTGTGCTTCCGAATAACTGCCAGAAGCCCAACAGGCTCAAAGCTTTCTCATTGCAGGATGTCAGAATGGTGTGTACTCTTCTCTGAGAAATGCAAAGTCACTGACCTTATATTTTTTTTCTGTAATTCATCTGTCAGTCATAACAATACCATGATTTTTATCTACGTTTCCACATTTTTAAAATTATTAGCGGTCAAACTTCCAAAATATTTGAAAAAGTTTACATTCTTAAAGTACATTTTTACAGATTTGCAAAAACAATTTTTTCTTTTTGAAAGAAAAGGATTTCTCAGAAATGAACAGCTAATGGTAATTTCGGCTAACAAGAATGAAAACAAAGCTTTATCGACCATTTTTGGGGTTGCAACAGTGACATGTCTTCGAGGACTAGAACCATAATCATGGTTCTGCCTATCCCGTTTATAATTCGCCACCCACCTTTTTACTCTTGCCTATCAAGGGACATCTTTTCCTAGTGTGGCTATCATATCTGTATGGATAGCCTTAGGTGCTTAACCGTTCTTGTGCCAATATTGGATCCTGCTCTTTCACCATTTTGTTTTACATTTGCCAAATCACTAGTCTTATTTACTTTAGAGTAATACCTTGGTGATATTAACTTACTAAATGACACTGGTCTTCGGATACACGGATTTAAATAGTCAGGGAAAAGACTGGTTGAAAACCTACATCGGCGCTAATCTCCTTCAACAGAAAGCTCACGCCATAGCATTCAGCTCTCGTACTTCTACACAGTTGAAATAAAACCAAATGTAGTGTTGCTTTTGCTATAGTTGAATATCAAGCTTTACATCATCATTTTATAGTGCAAATTCACCTTTTTAGCAAACAGTCAGCTTATAGTTGATTACTCGGTGATAACTTAGCACCTCTAGATTTGGAAGGCATTGTACTTACATTTACTTGGGTCTTCCATTGTAAAAAATAAAAATACTAGTACTTAAACATTTGGTGCAAACACAGGTTTCGATTTTGTAAGCTATTTCATTCACACTTGTCTACATAAATCAGCATGGGATATGTCATACAATTCATTTAATCAAACAGAAACATACAATCTCATGTTCAAATTACAATCCGAAAGCAAAAGCGAAAACTTTTAAAATTGGCTTACGTTAAACGTTACGCTAACTCCGTAGCAAATTTTGCATATGATAATCAACGAAGATGTTGTTGCCCCTAAAATGCCAGTATCTTTTAAATGTTTTCAGGTGAGCAATAAGACGTATTGGCCCTTTGTTTAGATTTTCTGCTGATTAATACCCTTGAAATATTAAAATCGTTGATTAATAGCTACTAAAACAACTTCTATATCATCTTTCATGCAAGAAAGCATTTTGATATTGGCGGCCATTGTCTTTTTTAAATTTTGACCTACTTAGAGGAATTTTTCAGCTTGGTATCCGCCATTTTCGAACTCAGCACACCCAAATAAGGAAAGAAGACTATATGGTTCGCTTTTACCAAAAATACCTTTTCCTCTTTAAAACGACGTCTTTTCTGAAAATGTGCCTAGTCTATTAGGTTAGACAAAGAACAAAAATCGCAAACTGTTATTGCAAAATTAAAATTTATGATCGGATGAATTTAAAAGTGAAGCAATAAAATCCATTTAATTTTGACAACAATGTAATCTGGTTTGTTAATTAATACATTAACTCTTGTCGTCCATTACATGACTGTCATCAAATACCAGAATTGATGAATAATTATTCATCACAACATACCAGTTGAAGGCAGTCTTATTTTAGCGGTTTTGGCGCTAGACAAATTGCGCTAATTTATGATTACCGCGAATAAATGTGTTTATAAATATAGGTTTACCACTTCGGTCCGGCCCGTCGGACATTTTTTTGTTGTACATGCAAAAAAAAAAAAAAAAAAAAAAAAAAAAAAAAAAAGGTCGTCGGCACAGGGCTGTCTATGCGTGCATGTTGTGGTTTATTATCAAACTAACCAAATAAATTTTTTGAGATCCCGCGATTGGCAATTTTAATCCATGTGCTTCCGCGATATGCTGTTATTATCAATATGCGTTACTGTCCACGATGCTTGATACTGCACGTCCGCCATATTGTTTTCTAACAATCGTGAGCTTTCGTATTCCGGAGACACACGAATTGTAATTAGAATTATGGCGAGAGGTTCTAAATAGGAATTCGGGTATCACGAAATATGATATAATGGGAACGGCTTGACGAGGTTCCAATATATTTATGTGAATGGAAGATATTAATGCCTAAACTTTTATTAAAATAAAATTTTATCGCGTTTCTGTATTTATTAATAAAGAAACAGTTACGAAGCGCGTAGTAGGCATTTTTCAACACCCCGCGTGGAACCTCTTTGATAACAAACCGTCACCCTTGACCGACACTCGTTATGGCTTCCGTAATCAACACAGTTACAACCATGCACTTATTATTAAACAAACACGTTTAAAGAAAGTTATTATGATTCGGACTGGGAAACAAAAGAATTAGACAGTAAGACATGCGGCACGCGATTACTTAAGTCCGCAGGTATTTACTGATTATTACACGATATCTCTTTTGTTTTCTTCGGGTCGGTAACCAACTTGAATACTCGATTGTCTATTGTTTACTGGCACGTGCCCAGGTGTTTCAAGTTGAACCACCGGGTAGTTCAACTTGAAACACCTGGGCACGTGCTAGTAAACAATAGACAATCGAGATATCCAAAATGAAACAACAAATACAAAAATCATGACATTAAAAATTTATTAAGTGCAATTCTCATAACAAAAAATTTGCTTTTGGGATCGTAATTTGAACACGGATCGGTATGTTCGTGCTCGATGTATTAAACATGTTTAAGCATAACAATGTTGACGGGGATCTTTTTAGCCAAGTATAATGCTATCCTACAACGTAAAATTGCGGACATATATTAAATACTCTTTTACAAATTCAAACTTATACGTACCTATTCCATTTCCATAAGTGAAAGCACCCATTTGAGATGGACCGTCGTCATCAAGCATTGGGCGTACATCTACGGCTTTTTGTAAAATCTTGAAAATGCCTGTTCTTCGTAACAGTCTTCTATGGTTTGATATGTATTTTGGGTAATAAAGACCTGTTCATTTTGAAATCTAATGCTTGACTCAATATTTCGTCTGAATTGTAGTCAGACATCTTCATCAACCTCTTCATTGCCAAGCAGGCTTGCTATCCATTGGGCCAGAGTAGGACTTACGACTGATAGGTGTTAAAAGGGAGACATGTATTTAGTATTTTCTGCCTTTATGATTCTCTTTTTCGAAAATGATACTAGATTTTGATCGTGTATTTTTAATAAAATCAATTGCAATATTTTTAAACTGCTGTATGAATGGTTACTGGCTATAGTATTTTTTAATGAATGAATTTTCTTTAATTTACCTGACAAAGTCTTGATTTATTCATTTATTTATTTATTATACAATATGAAATTATTTTTATTGTTATACTCTAGTATATTTTAAACAATTAATTTCATTTTTTAATCATTTGTACACATTATTTTGAACTGTATTATTGTCATCGTGTAAGTCAGTTACGAACCTTGTCGTCGTGGTCCATCAATTTGAAACACCTGGGCACGTGCTCGTAATCCCTCACCGCTTCGCGGTTCGGGATCACTAAACGCACGTGCCCAGGTGTTTCAAATTGATGAACCCCTCTGACTCGGTTAGTAACTATTACATAAACAATCACCTGATTATTAGATCTTGCTGTTGTTGACAGGTAAACACGTGGTAAGGACAATACACTTAGTGAAGTCAGGTAGACCGAAAACTGATTTGAGACCAATTGAATAAAAACTCTGATATGTATTCAATATAGTATTAACATCTTTATTAAATGTGAGCACTGTTCTGTGCTAACTACAAGCTTAAGATTAAGACAGTATCATAAATCAATACCGTAAGTATTGCCCGTTTTCCATTTTGGAAATTAATTTATACTGGACTGAATTCATTGTCCGTTTTCCGATTTAGAAATTGATTTCGGCACTTCCCGTGAGCTGAGTGCGCTAATTTAAGATTGCGCGAATAAGGGACAACACAGCATTTGCGCTAAAATTTGATTGCGCGAAAATAAGTACATTTACAGTATAATCAAAAACAAACATACTAATCCATGTCCGAATCACAATCCAGAAGCAATTGCAAAGCAAAAACTTTGGAACTGACAAGTTAAGTTAGACACGTGAACTTCCACCAGAGAAGTGCGGCCGGGTGCTCCGGAAGGGTAAGCACCTGTTTAGCTAGCCACACCCGCCACGTGTGTAATCAAAACTGTGTGAAAGGAACAAGGAACTATGAGACGTGAAATGTATCCAGGGCAATCCTGGACACAAAGACATCAAACTTGGACTAAAATTTAACCTTATATTATGTCATTTGATATCATCTTAAATAGTTGATAAATTGTGGTTTGACAAATGTAGGTTAACAGAACATAAAGTACTAAAACCGTCAAAACTGCTGTTTTACAATGGTGATATAAGGGGGTTCTCCAAACTTTCAGGATGGACCTGTATTTGTTAAAGTATTGGATTTATATTTGGTGTGTACTTTATATACTTACAAGTCAAGTTCATCTTATGCGAAATTTTTATTTTTTTTGAAAAGTTATGGTTCTTTAATTTTTTTCGGGACTTATTTATTTATTTGTCGACATATTGAATTCACATATAGAATGTATCTTTATACTGTTTACAAACACACCAATGTTAACGTATGCTGAACCCTTTCATGTTTTTGATTTCGTAACTGTTTTCCAGACTGACTTTTTTCCTGTTTCTCCTTACTTGCTCAGATGTTAGATTCACGCTTGGCAACAGGAAGAAGCAAACATCTCAAAATTTAAAATCGTACGTCTGACCCGGCTAAGGATCAAACCCACTAACCACTGACCCATATAATGCGGTGATCAGGGAGTGGACATTATTCTGCGTTAGCGGTATTGCTCGTTTTTAATAAAACCTCAAATGATAGTTGTATACATGTATTTCCATGTTTTGTCATTATTGATTCAGTATTCTACTGTTATTTTCAAGTGCACACTTAGCTGTAGAGCGTAGGTTACTGTAACTTGCGTGTGAAAAAAAAACATAATTTCAGTCGTAATACGTCAGTTCCGTAGCAACCACGTAAATAGTTCATCTGTTTTAATTCAGGGTTTGAGAAATGTTATTTTGAGTCATAATTATGCTAAGGTCAAAGGCTATATTTTTAGGAATCAAGTAAATGAGCAAAGCAACCATACATATATCGATTTACTGATATGAAAGCTACATGTATCATTTTTATTAAAAACAAATTCAAATGTTCAAAACGTATATAAGTTAATGTTTTAAAATTATATAATACTATAATAATATGCATACACATAACGCAAAATACAAAGCTTCAGTGTGCAATTATTTTCTAAAAATGAACTGTTTGTTAGTATACAGTTAATGTCAAATCTTTACAGTGACTTTTATAGTCGTTCAATAAATAACCATAAATCTTTCAAAACGACAACTTTTAAATTAAAGTCAATATGAGTAATTTAAGTTCTATAGAAGAACATGTGTTTGATTGTAAATGTCAGAACAAGTCAGCTTGGATAAATATTACCCTTGTATAAACAGCAATCTTACGGTTTTAGGATGGGATAAAGTAATCTTAGGTTAATATCTAATATAAACAAAATCATGAACAAGACGAAGGGAATAAAATACAAGACCACTGATTATAATTCTTTTGATAGAAGCTAAATTTCACTATCAAATTGTTGCCAGTGATGTGGTTTACGTCTTTAAGGTGATTCCAACAATCCCATTAGTACATAAACAACAAAAACGTTAACATTAGCAATAGAAACAACAAATATTTCAATCTAAACTTAAACTAGGGAGTATGCGTTTATGAATGATCCGTCTCCACATGCGAGGAATACCAGTAAAACCCCACTTCCTTTTTTAATGAAGCCGTGTATCTGGTTAGTCGGGACAAATAAATATACTATATTAAAACAAATGTTAAGTAACAACGTGACCTAAATAATAAATGATGTATTGATGACATTAATTATTCCATTATTTAAAACAACTCATTAAATCTTTAAATATAACGGTATTTGTGTACATATTATTTGTTCTGACTTAGAACATTAAAAGTCAAGATAAAACAATACGTTAAAGAATTTTACCAATACATCAAAAAAGAACAATAATAAACGTCAACATCAATAGGTTAAGTTAAGTGTTCAAGAGACTGATCGCCAATCCAAGACAGAATAGCAACTAAGTATTAAACCACATTAGTCTACATAAAGTAGGGTTTAACCTTAAAGTAATTGCAACAGAAAATATTTTCATGTTTTAATTTTCACCATAAAATATCTAACAATTTTATTTCAGTGGAATTTGACTTGTTTGCCAATTACATTTGTCAATATCATTTACTATGAAGATAACTCTGCACAGAAATTTTCAAAAACTTGAGTATTCTCTGCTACTATATAAAGAACAACCTAGAGATCGAATAAAAATTCATACATAAACCTAAAATGAATCATTTAAGTCAATATAGCATGCAATTTGCATATAAGGATGTAAAAAATATTATTTTGTTGAAAGACTGAATGCAAAACGGTAGTAAGGGAATTGTGAAAAGTTGAAAAAGACTGATTAACCTCAGATATATTTTAATATGCACATAAATGATGAAAATAATCTCGGGCTAAAAAACATAATTTTCTATTCTTCTACATCATTACTCTGGGTATTTTCTCATTAATTCTTCTTTACTGTAAATATTAAATTGTGTCAGGCTAAATATAAATTGCAACCAAATTGAAATGGGCTGATCATTTAACAAAAAATGAGATCAGAAATTTTAAATGAAAATTTGAAAACAATTTTGATTTATCAGTTTCAGTGTCTATGCTTTACATTTTTACAAAAAGCAAAAGACAAATGTTAATGAAACCAAATACCAACCTGTTTTACAAAAGTTACGTTCCTTGTCTATAGGAAAACCCCATAAGAAATTAAAATTCCCCATAAACGGTTTTTCCCTAAACAGATTTTATCTATTTTTACCATACACATATTTGTGTATAAAGGAGCATTTTATTAACAAATATATGCTGTTGCAATTACTTTGAGATTAAACTGTGGATTGACTGGCCTACATCGATCAAGCAGAACTAAGTTCCCACAAGATAGTCTAACGGCTTCATTATGATTGAAATGCGGACGGAATACAACTAAGACTTTCTTTTTTAATTTTAACTTTTCGGTGAGTTAGCCTATCTTTGCAGTATGTCACAATATTATATGCAAATCCGACATTTAATTATGTTCTAAATCTAAGACCTCTACAGAAAAACGACAATGCCTTGCACTTTTAGATCAACGTTTACATTTGAAAGAATGTGGTTTAAATTTGGATTAACACAAATTCAGATATGATCCACCTTGGTTTCATGATAACCCAGAAGTCAATTACTTGTATCTCACATCTTATAAAATGTCAGAAACAAGTCAAGACGCTTACGAGCACGAATATGTTGTAATTAAAGATTTTTATAGTAGTTTAATTCCTGGAACCGTGTCAGTGGCATTAAATTTATAATGATGGATGCAAAACTAGTGTTATGGTACCTGCAACAATAGCAAAGAACATCATAAGTTATATTCAATCTAGCCCTGTCTGGGGTCTACACATCTGTCCTAGTAGAGAAGTCGTGAAAGCATTCTTCCTGGACGCTGTAGAATCATCATGTTGGGATGCATTTTACTCAGCATCATCAATGCAGTATCTTTTTAGCAATGCCTGTTGGCATCAACTTTAAAAATTTTCGTATGGGAAATTCACTTTTTAGCCTACCTGGTTTAAGATAGCTTTCAAAAAGCGTTGACCTTAATTTATGTTCAAGGTCACAATGGCTGAAAATGTGACCTTAGGTTTAAAATCACTAACATTACTTTTTCTGAAGAACCGAAAGACCTAGGATCCCCAACTGAATGTACATGATAAGCATGTTAAGTTCTACAAACTTTGCAAATATATTTGACCTTAAATATATGTGACCAAGGTCACAATGAAAACATGCAAAAACGATAAAATTACTTCATCTCATGAATCAAAAGAGATGACAGTCATCACACGTAATATATATAATATCAGTGTGCTGAGTTATACAAAGTTTGACCTTGATATGCATGCACGACCTTTTATGTAAAAACGATAAAATGACTTCTTCTTATGAACCAAAATGCCTATAGACATCAAACTTCAGATGTAGAATCAGTGTGTTGAGCTCTATAAAGTTTGCGATTGGATTTAACCTTGACCTTAGTTTAAGGTCACAGTGACCTTTTATGTAAAAACGCTAAAATGACTTCTTCTCATGAACCAAAAGGTTTTAGACATCAAAATTCATATATAGAATCAGTGTGTTGAGTTCTTCAAAGTTTCCGAATAGATTTGACCTTGATATTCATGCATGGTCACCGTGACCTTATATGTTAGACGATAAAAATGACTTCTTCTAAGGAACCAAAATCCCTGTAGACATCAAACTTTAAATATAGAATCACTGCCTTGAGTTGTAAAAATTTGACCTTTTAAATATGCAGCACTAGACGACCGCTTCGGAATATAATTCCTAATCAGTAACGTTTGAGCTATAGTGAAAGCACCAAAATGTATTTTACCAAATCCACCTAAGGCAATACTTTGAACAATAATTGCTTAGTTTAATAGAGCAAAGTATCTCACATAACTACCTAATCAATAGAAACATAATAACCAAAGATAATCACATGAGATCATATTGTCTATTTTTCGTCCACCAAATATCCAGAAATTTATAATTTTGAATGTTTATTCTGGGAAATGAGAATGGATAATTTAATAAGTATGTTTTCAACATCATTCCTTTTCAGTGGACGCATGATAACGAACATTGGTCACATGATCAATAGCAAAGTTGACGGTTGCTAATGGTTACGATCTCATTACGCGGATTTATACAGTTTGCACGGTGGTTTTTGACTAAATGATAAACAAAAACGATAAAAAGTTATTTCACTTTGTTTTCTAGGTGATACATTCTGTTTAGCCAAAATTAGATAGTACATTCTTTCCGAAGGTTATATTTATTTTATTTACCTTCAATAACAAAGCTAGATTTGACAAAGATGGCGTCGATATCTATTTAAATCATAACAAAGAGGCCAAAATTTATATTAACATGGAAGAAAAAAGAACCCACTTAGGGGTTTCCATGCAGTTTAGGGAGTCTCATCCGAGGAGTTGAACATGTTGAACATGTTAGTCAGAGAAGATTATTATTATTATCATTATATTGATCTCAAATACTATATTATCTGCTTTTCATTGATTAATATTCCTTAGCTAGACTTTCATAAATCCTTCAGATATGTTAAACAACAAAGCAGTGTAAGTTTTTTACATTGTAGGTAAACCCTTGTTTAATTTAAAATTCATTAAATAATTTATTTGAAGTTGAAAATGACTGAAATTAGCATGTATGCAAATAAGTTTAAATTTATTTAACATTTAAGGACTTATTTACATATTTTGATATATATTGATATAATTATTTTGCACATTTTAATGAATGAAGTTTTAAGTTGTTTCAATATACGACGGCGAGTCAATAAGTTACCCGCCCAACAAGTGTCCGGTTGAGATCCGCCTCTTTTTCGATGTAATTGCACTCTAGTGTGATGCGCTTAAACCAACAGGGTTCAAGTGTCATCGGTCCATAACTGAAAAAGTCGAGGTATTTTCATCTACCCACTATTCAACTATATTCACGACTTCTTCGTAATTCACGTTCACGAATTTTGTTTCAATTTGGAAATTAAGTCAATAAGAGCTAGGTCAGGCGAATAGGTAGGATAATGCATAAGTTCATACCAGTTTCGTTCTATCGCGTTGTCATGTTGCATCAAAACATCTTAAGTTTACCTAGGCGTTTTTTCACGGATTGCGGGTTTCAGCTGGCCTAGCAAGTTTAAATAGTACACTCCTGTTATTGTACTTCTCTTAAGTAAGAAGGTTAAACATAATGACATCTTTTGTGTCCCAAAATACTGTGGACACCACCTTGCCAGCAGATCGTGGCGACTTGAACTTTTTTTGCCTAGAGCACACATGCTCTTCCCTCAGACAACTTTGAGTTTTATTCTTTGGAATATAATATTAATGAACCCAAGCCTTAACTACAGTCAACAGATGCAAATAAATCATCTTTTGACGTAAAACGCTTCAACAAGGAGTTGATGTCTCTGGTTGTCAATTGCTCATCGGTAAGAGGTTTTGGGATCTTACGGACTGTAAGCTTGCGCATACCTAAACGATCATGTAAGATTGTTAAAACGCTTCCTTGTTAAATGCCCAATGTCTGTGCTATTTCTTCCAGCTGAATTCGCCTAGCTGATCCCGAACTTTGTTGCATATTTCTTCAATTCGTCAGAAGCATCCATTGGGCGTCCATACCTGACTTTATCTTCTAATGCGTTTAAATTCCCCTACCCAGAATTTAACCTAATAGTCCGGATGACAAATGGTATATTTTCACATAACCTAAAAAAATAGTCCGCACAAAATGTTTTTACATAAAGTTGTTCTGCAACATGTCCCTAATCAGAAACTGCATGATGCAACCTTGGCAGCCTTGGAGAATTCAAGATATCCAAGATGGCGGACAAGATGGCTGCCAGAATCGTTTTCTTTTTATATTTGTTGATGTTTAAGGTTTTTCGATGTGTTGTTGTGTTTTATGCAGGATAATAATGGTAGTCTATCATTAATGCTTCACTATAATCATCAACAAATCAATAAAATGATAATTAAAGAAGCTATTCTAGCGAAAATGGTCTCCCATTTTTAGAAGTGCAAAGCTAGAGAAGTCATATAATATACCTTTCCTTTATTAGTTTTTAATTTCAGTGCAAAGTCTATTCAACTTCCCTCAACTTATGATCGAATGAATAACACCATAATCAGCACTGGTTTTCTAATACAATACAGTCACAGTTTTAACGTCGTCCTGCTTTAACCTGCCCTCAGACAGTATAACCACAGCAATACTCTCCTGCTTTGACCTGTCCTCAAACAGTTTAACCACAGATTTATTTCCATGCTTTGACCTGCTCTTAAACATTACAACTACAGCTTTACTGTCCTGCTTTGACCTGCCCTAAGACTGTACAGCCACAGTTTTACTGTCCTGCTTTGAACTGCCCTCAGACAGAACAGCCACAGCTTTACTGTTCTGCTTTGACCCGCCCTCAGACTGTACAGCCACATCTTTACTGTCCTGCTTTGATCTGCCCTCAGACTCCCAGACTGTACAGTCACGGCTTTACTATCCTGCCTGTTTTGACCTGCTCTCAGACTGAACAGCCACATCTTTGCTGTCCTGCTTTGACCTGTCTTCAGACTGTACAGCCACATCTTTACTATCCTGTCTGTTTTGACCTGTCCTTAGAATGTACAGCCACAGCTTTACTATCCTGCCTGTTTTGATCTGTCCTCAGATTGTACAGCCATATCTTTACTGTCCTACTTTGGCCTGTCCTCAGACAGTACAGCCACATCTTTACTGTCCTACTTTGTCCTGTCCTCAGACAGTACAGCCACGACTTTACTATCCTGCCTACTTTGACCTGTCCTCAGACTGTACAGCCACATCTTTACTGTCCTGCTTTGACCTGCCTTCAAAAAGTAAGTCATAGCTTTAACACCCTGCTTTGACCTACCATTTAGACTGTACAGATACCTATCTTTATCACTAGCGTCTGCAATCAAGTTACTATAGTCTGTAACATCCACTACAATTTCACACAACACTGCCTTATGCTTTTACATTCTGTGGAATGTTTTTGCAAAGGGGCTACCCGTCAAGATGTCACTTTTAGTAGCACTTCTAGACAAGAGTTCACCGTTACCACACCTACCTCCCAACAGAACGCATCAGTATATCCATACCCCCTAATCTAAGTACAATTTTGGGGAACAAATCTGGCGGTACTTATATGACATTCAATATAAACATACCAAGACCATGTGCAAATCATATTGAAAACTGGCAAATTAAGTTAAAAAGTGATTTTCCAACAGGGAAGCGAGGCCAGGTGTACTGAAGGGTAAGCACCTCATGTTTATCTAGCTACACCCGGCACGTGTGTATAACTGTTGTTCAGCTGTAAAGACAATAAAGGCTTGTCTGCATTCATTTAACATCTGAACTTCACACAAAGCAGTCATCTGGTGGTAGCAGACGATTTGAACCTGTTCAATTCATCATACTTAATTAATGAAACCACAGTACATAAACTTGTCACGCCGAAATCACAGGAAAGCCTAAATTTTGTTCTTTTTTCTTGCAATCTGAAGAGATGTTGATCTATTAATCAGAATGCTAGTGACTAATTTACCTATATGCAAGGCAGGGAAAGTGTAATAAAGTTTGTCTGACAACTTGGATAACAAACTAAGTAGTGTAGAGCTGGACGCTTCTATATCAAGAGCTGAATCTATTGTAGACTTATAACTATCTCTACGCCCTCTTTCTTTGATATCTTTACATTCTGTGACGATCTTCTAAGAAACAACCTCTGTAGATACGTTATTTTCCCTATTTCTTCTATCCATTTCACATGTCTCTAAAATATTGTCCTGTTTATCTCTCTATACATTCAGCAGTTTGACAAAGTACAACCATAGACTTGGAGGAGTAGAATCTTGGCCATGATACCTTGGTTTTCACAGAATAAACAATGTTCACAAACAATAGACTGGTTTATGTCTGACCCTCTACTATACTTTGTTCATTGGTAGTATTCACTTCTCCATTGTGTTTCAAATGACGATTAATGTACATTATTTACATGTGTTCTCTCCAATATCTGCGTGACTTGTATTCCATCTTCGCTTACTTTTTCATCACTAGTCAATTCTGTCCCGAAAATATACACAATCAAAATTTTAATAAGATGAAATAGATGTATTTTGATAGATTTTTCAACCATCATGAAAATGGATAAATTATGTAAGTCATTAAGAAAAACGTTTTTTGTGGCAAGTCCCAATTTCAACAATAAAGTATCTACAATACGTCATAACTGGCTCAAATGTCCATTCTGTGTGAATGTAAATAGCAAAAACAACTTTGTTGACCACTGAAACCTATAAAAAGACTCTTTAATTGACTAAATGTGGCTAATATTATTAGTTACACAGTCTGTTGGTGACCTAATATGGTTTATACAGGGTCAGTAAATTCCATATCGGGCGAGGGCGAAGCCCGAGCCCAGATATGGAATTTACTGTATAAACCATATTAGGTCACCAACAGACTGTGTAACGATTATATCCTACCGATCACCCTGAAGACCAATGGTGGATACCTTTAAACAAACATACAGTACACGGATACGGAGACCGGAGAGTTTAGGATGAGACACTGCTGTATGTTTTAGTAACCTATATAGCTCCAAACAAACCCTTTATAGATCATATTATATCACTAAAACACTGTGTAACTATGATATCATACCGATCATATCAATAAATTATTTACAAAACCAATTTGAATGTATCCACACAACGACATGTGAATGGTGACTGAGTTAGAAATACCATCGTTTGACATTCTGTCTGACAAAATATTGAAAATAATAATGAATTTGACTTACTAGCAGCTTCCGTCAAAGAAATCAATTGCACTGTTATCCTTGGACATCAAATATTTTGTTTCAATATCACAACACCTTTACTAGTGTCTGTATTTGCCGTAAATACTTGTGATAAATATGACGTGTTTACTACGAGGCGGGCGCCATTGACGTTGGTCAGGGGAAATAACTCTCATACTGACTGGATATGAACAGACCTGACCCGATATGGATTATATTAGGTCACCACGTGACCAGCATCGTCGAATGAAATTCACAGAAACTAGTGAGAGGTAGGATATAACTATATATACGAGATATTATAGTTTTGTCAGCCATATTGGCCGCCATCTTGAATTTTTAGTTTCCCCAATTGTGCCAAGGTGGCATCACTCGGATTATGATTAAGCACATCCTAAACATATATTATAAACAAAGAAACATTGTGCGGACTACATTTTTGGGTTTTGCAAGCTGCTCCCAGACTATAATCTTAAGATTGCACGGAAGACCCATAAACATCGGCTTGTTTGTTTTTATTTTCTTGCCTGTTTTACCTTTAAATTACAAGTACCGAACTACAGCACGGTACACAATTTTAGTTTCAAAACATGCCTTTGTACCACTAGCCATATTTGACAATCAATATCTTCTGAAAAAATTACTCGATGCGGGGCGCGTAAAAACCAACCTCTTCATTTCGACTATTATAATTCTGTATAATACAAATATCGTATCAGACGTGTAAATAAATCAAAACATGATAAAACTGATGGACAGGTGTAAAACTTGACTGATTTATCAAGAAATACTAGTTTTATTTTAGTGATCCTTATAATATTTAAATCGAAAAAATCCTTAAATTTTAATGTTTGTCATAAAACTTCTCAGATGATTTGTCATGTTGCTTCTGACCTCGTGGGGAATAGATTAGTTCATATAAGTCTCCAGTACCTCATGTTTGTCGTAAAAGGCGACTAAATTGTGGCATTCCTATTGCCGCGGAATGCAATCCTTGATGGTGCAGGACGGCTGTCTGGTGATTGAGAACCTCGTAAACAGCAGGTTTTTCTAGCCCAACACATTACTTTGACTCTTTCTTCACCTAGAAGGATGGTTTGCATTGGCCCGTGCCCAACAAATTGGCTGATCATGCTAGGTCGTACATGCGAGGTAATAGTTTATTATTTAGCTCTGTGCTTATGCTGCAATTAAAACTTTGAAATTTCTCAAAAACTAAGGTATTCTTCCTCATGCAAAGTATTTCCTTAGCTAAATTTGGTCCTTTGGAAATTTTTTCAACATCTTGAAAACAATTTTGGTCCAAGCACTACTGATGAGGAATTGTATTCCGAAAAAGCCGTCTAGTGCTGTAAAATTAAAACTGGTATGAAATTTTGAAAATAAAAACAAATACAAATATACCATATTTGAAAGCTGATCATTAATACCATAATAAGCAGAAAACATCCACGGTATCTCATGCTGCAGTTACATCGGGTACTTCTGTAAAGACATTTAAAACTGTTGTCTGTCAAACAGATGTTGTTCTTCTAAAAAGAAAAAAAACACACAACAACTGAAAACAACGAGTCGAAATCTCAAATGAAAAAATCCACTTCCATCCCTCAAACAGAAAGAATTTCTGATAGTAGTAAAACAAATAAATCTCGAAAAACGTAATTTACTGGTTCAGAATATTGCAAATCCTTCTACTGCAGTATTTTCTAAAGAAACAACTACAGCATCATCTGATCATGAAATACTTGCATCAGCTAATAATAAAAAGAGTCAGAAAAAGAAATCTTCAAAACATGATTTCCCATTTAAGAAATGAATGTTTTTGGGTCACTTAATGCTAGTATGATACCGGGTGTTCCGGGTACAAATCAAATTGTTAAATTATCACTTTCTAATTGTTATTGAATATATATCGGAATCAAATGATGCTTCTTTTCCTGGAAATTTGCAAAAGCTGATACGATTCTTTTTTGCAATCTCTGTGCAAAAAGAATATATTTTGAAAGATTCGAAATTAAAACTGAAATAAAGCATGGTATAATGAGACATATAAACAATCTAGGAAAAATAGAAAACATGCCGAGAGACAATTCAATAAGTCTTCCACGCAAATCAACCGCGCACCATAGAGCAAAATCTCGTGGAACTGCCTAAACATATAGGAGAGATTCAGGTGAAAATATGTCTCCAAGATTAATTCTCGCACTCTATTAAATAAAGTTTAGAATATGGTGCGCAAAGTAAAAGGTAAAGGTTCTGATACTGTTAAACATTTTAAAAGAAATGACACAATATTTACATCTGAAAAAGATATTTCAAATAAAATAGCTGAGGCGATTTCTAAAAAATTCGTCATTAATTAGCAGATTATACCTCAGAACTTCAGAAACATACAACAAATGAATAAACAATATGTTAATTTGATAATACTAAAGCTTACAAAGATATATTTTCATTTAAAGCACACAAAATGCACTTTCCAAAGCACATGATACGGTAGTTGGTCCTGATGATGTGCCCTATCAACTTATATTTACAATCGCAATACTTTTCCTTATATGAAACAGGTCTTCCTGACTATCTCCATAACTTCATGGAGAGAGTCGCGCACGCTACCAAATTCTGACTGGCGTATGAATACATAACTCCCAATACACATTACCCGGACTACACTATCGATCCGCAGTTGGGTTTTTCGTTGTCTTCCATTCAGCCATCAATGCTTATAAATTCAACATTTAATAATTGCTCGTTTAATTTTAATATGAAAATGTCCATTGATTATCTTTTAAGTAAAATAAAATATTTACGATAAGCTGAGGGATTATGTTTATTTTTCCGTCACCTGGAGACGGGTACGGGCGGGGCTTCACGTCAATCACGTCAAGTTACGTCAGAGTGGGCGGAGTTACGGTTCTGTCAGATCCAATTGCTGTTCTATCAAATGATGTGCATCCAGCCACGGAGAGTTGGTAAACAAGTAAATTTAAGTGCCATCCAGAAAAACACTCGTGTTTTTCGTATATTTTTGAAAGATTGTATATATAAGAAATGTAATTTTACTTTTTTTTCTACCATGAGATCACTTCGCACTTCATTAAAGGCATATGCTATGAAATAGAACCACCATTCAAAACAAGCTAATTTTTTCACTGTTTGTTCTATATGAACATGCAAACAAAAATATGCAAAAATAATGGTAGGTCACCGCATTAAATTTTTTAACATCTCTTGTTCAATATATGCAGTATTTCAAGGATTTTGCATTTTTACCAAAAATTGGTATAAATTGAAAAATCAACCTCAAATAAACTCAAGAAATTCATTAAAATGTTATAAACAACTAAAATACATCATAACCATTTTTAACATGTTCAAAAATGTCAAAGTTGGCAGTTTAATGCACATTTATTAAAATAATTGGTAAAAAATACATTGGAGAAAGTGCTCATTTTACAGCCTTTTTCTCAAAATGTTCATACATTTTCATGTACAGAAAAAAATCTACCATTGGAAATCATATAAAAATCTGCCAAAAGTTTAACCAAACTATGTACTTCACAAAAACAAAGAAAAACTGATAGGTCACCAGGGTATTTTCGAATTTAAAAATAAAAAATTACCCCTACCCCCATGATTTTTTCAAATTTTCTATTGAAATAATTGAAAGAAATTCAAAAAAGATTTTCTCTTATCAGTTAATTCAAATATTAGCGTCAGATTCTTGACAATACACAAAACAAAGTATATTTTTACATATTATTTACAATATTAATCAATGTTTTATAATCTGGATATGTAAAATAGATTCCTAATTATCGTAAAAATATCTGCGAATCTCATGAAAGGAATTCAAAAACTCCAATGAAGAGAACAAAATGTAACAGTTTTGTTCAACCATCACAACATTTTAATATCTCTTGGAACTTAGATGAATTTCAATTAATTTGTGGTATGGTCAAAGAAAGAAAACTCTATACAATGGTTAGTTTACATTTTGTGCATCTGTGCTAGTTATACTCGGATTATAGGCCGTACCGTTTTTCGTTTTGGATTATACAAGATAGATATAACGTAGTTGCTGCAACGTTGTGATGAAATTTGGACAATTCACCGCTGTATGGTTTCCATTTGTTTATGTTTACTGTAATAGACGTCATTTAATCATTTTTCGAAGCAAGTGGTTGAGAAGTACGTTCGAGCAGCACAACGTTGTAACAGTTGGACCAGATTTGTTTACTTGAATCATGTGGTCAGAAAGTATCTTCTCGCCTTCTCTTCTCGGATAGTTTAATAAACAGCCCTCTTCTTCTAAGAGGCATTTTGATCATTAATTTTACAATTTATATTGCCGAATACTGATCAAAAGAAAACCGGGTGTTTACAGTTGCTACGAGTCGATCTTCGTATACTGCTAGTATATCCCTTCATTTCAAATGTCGCACCACTTACAGAGACAATAACGTAAACAGAGTAGTCTCCCCTGGATGCTCGGATTTGGTGCGCAATGAAAAAACCCGAAAATGTCTTTAAATTTGCGCCATTCTCGTTCTCTCCATGACCTCATGGTAGAAAAAAAGTAAAATTCCATTTCTTAAATAACATTTGCCTCATTCCTGTCTTTATACTCTGTTATATATCTTTATCGGTATTTGGCAGAGTGATAAATTTCAAACATCTTTGCACTAAGATGTTTTTGTTTACGTTTGTAAAACCATGGAAAGGGTAATAAATAATAGACTCGTTTAGTATATTAAGTCAAACAATTCCCTCGGCAAATTCTTAACGCGGTTTAGGCGTGACAGAAGTACTTTAGATCACTTAGTTTAAAGATCAAGAGATGGGTGTTCCACAACTAAGTATTCCATCTGTAAAGTCGTGTTTTTGAGCTTTTAACATGTCTCCAATTGATAGTTTATACGTAGAAGCCAATCAAACTCCACTTCAATAAAAGCTTACTAAATTATCTCTGCAATATGACACAAAATTATTTGCAAATACATCAAATCCGGCATTTTAACCCTCCTTATCAAGAACTCTACAATAAAAAGGTAAATGAAATTGTCCCTTTGAGTATACGTTTAAAACCACATTTGTAGGAATGTAATTTAAAACTTTATCTCATTAAAAAGCACAAATTAATGGAGATTCCACCTTGACTTCGTGATAAACCAGAGGTCAATTTGGATCTTACAAAATATAACAAGTAAGAAGCAATACGTTAATCAGCAAGAATTTGCTGCTATTAAAGATAGTTATAGGCGTTTGATTCCTACTATTGATAGAGAGGAACAACGTCTGTGGCATTTAATTTATACTGATGGATCAAAAACTGTTGGTCAAGTATCAGCGACTGCAAGTTTTAGAGACCAAACAATAAGTATTAGCCTTCCAAGTGATATTTCCATATTTACGGCTGAGGCTAAAGCAGTACTGCTACTACATTTTGTTGGATTGTTTTGACTTTCTACAAGGGATACTTTTTATTCCGCATTATTAGTGCAAGATATTTTTAGTAATAGTGGACACTTTTAATTGAATAAAAAAATATAACCTTAACCACATCATTTTTCGACAAGAAACCCATACAACACCTGAAAAAAATGGCAAATTACATGGGGATGTAAAATTTTATTTTCACATGGTCAATCAAACAGAAGAGGGGTAACTATCCTTATGTCATCACATCTAGACTTCACAATTTTAAGTACTGAAAGAGACATTTATAGGAGGTTTCTGTAATTAACAATATACCAGTAATGAATTGACTGATAAACTTAGAAGGAGAAAAACAAAACAACAAGAGCAAACACTAGTAACAGAGCTACAATTGACTAACGACCTAATCCAGAATGACGCTTCAAATCAAGAATGTATTTACAAAGTAGATAATAAAAGCACTCGGAAGAAATTAATGAAAAACAAACAAAAAGTATTGTTTTGAGATTACATGCTAGATGTTTTTAAAAGTTCTTTTTATATCATATGACGTCTGTAAACCTTGTGTAATACATCTAAGACTGTAGAGCTTGGTTGTTATGTAATGTTCCTTTTGTATAAGTCGACATCTGTAAACCTGGTATAATACATCTTAGTCATTTAGTCATGTTCCTTTTGTATAAGTCGACGTCTGTAAACCTTGCATAATACATCTGAGTTGTTTTGTCATGTTCCTTTTGTATAAGCTGACGTCTGTAAACCTTGTATAATACATCTGAGTTGTTTAGTCATGATTTTTTTGTATAAATCGACGTCTGTAAATCTTGTATAATACAGCTTAGTTGTTTTGTAATGTTCCTTTCGTATAAGTCGACGTCTGTAAATCTTGTATAATACATCTTAGTTGTTTAGTCATGTTCCTTTCGTATAAGTCGACGTCTGGAAACCATGTATAATACATCTTAGTTGTTTATTCATGGTCCTTTCGTATAAGTCGACGTCTTTAAATCTTGTATGATACATCTTAGTTGTTTAGTCAAGTTCCTTTCGTATAAGTCGACGTATGTAAATCTTGTATAATAAATCTTAGTTGTTTAGTCATGTTCCTTTCGTATAAGTCAACGTCTGTAAATCTTGTATGATACATCTTAGTTGTTTAGTCAAGTTCCTTTCGTATAAGTCGACGTCTGTAAATCTTGTATAATAAATCTTAGTTGTTTAGTCATGTTCCTTTCGTATAAGTCGACGTCTGTAAATCTTATATAATAAATCTTAGTTGTTTAGTCATGTTCCTTTCGTATAACTCGACGTCTGTAAATCTTGTATATTACAGCTTAGTTGTTATGTCATGCTTTTTTTTAGAAGTCGACGTTTGTAAACCTTGTATAATGCATTTCAGTTGGTTTTGTTATCTCAGATGTTTTAGACATATGGATGATAGATAAACACATTATTTACATAAAAATATCCCACCTGTTATCAATCAACACATAAGTGATAACAAGGAATTTAAAATAAACGTTATTATTTATCTGTGAAATAGAACTCAAATCTTTATGAAACAACACACAATAGGTAAACTGTGGTCAAAACTGAAATAATAATATAATAAAAATAACATTTACCTAAGTACAACACAGGTGTCATTAATATTGTAAGTAAATCACACAGCTTTCTAATCCTCAGAAACTCTTATATTGTCATTTTGTCGTTACCAAAAATCAAGTCTGAAAACCACTTTTATTATAGAATATACATTGTGCAATGCTTTTATGTGAACTTGCAAGATAAAAATGATATTATATTTACCTGGTAAAATGAAATATTTAAAAACAATGTATTGCTTCATATTTACTATAAATCTACAGTATATAAGAATATGTTATGACTTATCAGCTTTGAGCATTTCATGCGACAGGTATCAAATAACCAAACAGTTTGCAAATAACTTAAAGTAATGCATATAACTGTAACAGAGAGATATACCAAAAAAAAAAAAAAAAAAGAGAGAGAGAGAACCAATTAGATATATACAATGAAATTTAAAAAAAAAAAAACTATGTTTGGGGCAGTGTTACAAAATGACATGTAATGGGAACATGTATTTATGTAACCCAAAATTTGAATGTGAACAGACGACGAAAAACACAAAGCAGTAGTCAAGTGACGTTGGTAGCAAAATGTGTAGATATACGCTTCAAGACTGTTACGCTTCCATTTACTTTGACGACCAAAGTAATCAACATTATTTTGACGCTTGAAAACGACTTTCTACCACTTCCTAATATAAAGCACATTGCTGACAAAGATAAACCACAGAAAACAATGACGTCATATATTTTGTGTGATTACAATTGTATTTCCGTACATAACTTGGTAAACATTTCTGGTATTCAATACTGGGACGATCTCAGAAAGGGAAAATTCAACGCGTCCGTTTCGTCCCAGAGGACCTCTCCCAACTGACGAAAATCGCGAAAATGCCGAATTGCTCTAGATTGAACACTAAAATAAAATAAAATAAAATAATTTAATTCCATGTATCTTTTCAATACCATCCTTTTTTCGGTTTATTTGTGATAACCAATGTTGGTCACGTGATCAATAGCGAAATGACAGACTACTTTTTGTGTTTGGTTGAAAAAGTATACAATGTAGCGCTTTTTACATGTTGTGATTTTTGCGGTTTGTTTTGTTGTTTTGATAGCTCAGCATACCGATTTTTTATTTTGTAACAAAATCTAACCAATCAATTTGATCTAAGATGCAAATACAATATCCGCCGTCGCCAGTACCTCTGTAGAATTTATTGTTAAAAATCCACATCAGTACCTTCCTTAACTTTCTGCTCCATATTCTGTGAACAACAGTAACTTTTGAATTCATTTCAAATTCCATTTTTAACAACTCTGTTTTCCAGTTCAAAAACCAATCGTGTCCACTGACTGATCAACGTAAAACTCCAGTACCGTAAAAACGTTCATCATCATGTTTGATCATTGAACATGTGTTGCCGTCGCCGTCGGCGGTTGTTAATGGTAACGAGCTAATCATGCGTCATAATTATATGACGTCATTTGTATTGATGCGCCATATGACGGTGGTAATTTGAATGTAAAATGTTGTTCAAATCAATTTAATTATCATTAAAATTATAATTATTATTGCAAAATTGTTAAAATTGTTTTTCAATTAAATTATAAGAAATAACTTTGATATTTTTTTGGTTTATCATTTTTAACCCCAAAAACCGGTGTGCAAACTTTTGTATAACCCGCTTCGCGGGGTTATACAGTTTGCACACCGGTTTTTGGGGTTAAAAATGATAAACCAAAAAAATATCAAAGTTATTTCTTAAATAAATAAATATAATATGATGGATTTGGCGATCTGGGCAGGGCAGTTGGTGGAGCACTCGCCTAAAGTGGAATATGAATCGAGTTCAAACCTTGGACAAGGCATTTTTCCCTTTCCGTCAAATAAAAAAAAATAAAAAACCAATTTTAATAACAGGAACAAGGACGCATATCATTAGTAGCATAAGTGCTACCTACCTTATTTATATCTGTCGTCAAGAATGTTACGCCGTCTGCCTCCAACTCTTGTTTGTTATGATTTTCATTCAAACAGTCAAATGCATGAGCCAATTTCAACCACTAAGGGCTCCAAAGATATGAATTAACTCGAAAGTCGATTCTTTCTATTGAGTACTTAGACATAAGGTAGGGAGCTTGAGAATTTAACAGCTCAGTCATTAGGCTATCATTTTCGGTATTTTTATATACCAGAAGTGTTGCTATGTACACAAAACACCCTCCACAGTGAATTAACGAAAATGACAATTTTTCATTGATGTTAAGCCCAAGGTACTTGGCTGATTTTACGGTGACGAGGGCTACTCCCTGGATGGTGTAGTTGTTTATAAGTAGTTACTAGTTCAATACCAATAACGACAACAACGTTTGTACTTACCATTAACAAACACTGCTGATATGTTTATTAAATAATTTTGATAATTTTGATGAATTTTGATGATCAGTATGTGATTTAAGTGGATATTAACTATAGTTACAATCTTAGTCTTCATTTGTTTTATAATGTACATAATGCTTTAATATGATTTGTTTAACTATCCAAAGCTTGTAGATTTAAAGTTCAATACCAATAACAACAACACCAACGTTTGTACTTACCACCAACAAACACTGCTGCTTAATAATGATAATTATTTCTTTATAAAAATAATGATTGTCGTTAATAAATCGTCCTATATAAAACTATACGTCTTTTGTAGTGGCGGTGGTCTGTGAACAACTTTATATAGAGTAAGGCATTTGTTATGTTATTAATGACATAATAAAATTTTTCAAAATTATTTTTGGTACTTATTTAATCAACAGAACGACTTTATTCGGATTTAATTAGATTTAAAATTATAATGAATGGCCTTTTCTTTAGAGAGGTGATGCACATATACAGGGAATTTTACATAAAGTCAGTCTCATTGTATAATAAGTCGTGCCACTATGTGTTCATCCTTTTCCTGTCTTGCATTTGTCTTGCTGTTTCTATGGTTTGATTGGGCTATTGAAAGGCATATGGTAGTAGTTGAATATTCGAAAAGGCACTATGTAACAATGTGATAACGTTGACCTTATGCTACAATGTAACTGGCTGAAAACATGATTGTTGATGTATTGAAAGTCAATATTTTTGGCACATTAGAGACTAGAACGCTCATTCTTCGACACCAACTCGCTTAGCATAAGAATGACCCGCGACCTAACCAATTGCGCCATCGAGGCAAGTCCGACCAACAAAACCTTGGTCCAATGACGTATTTGTCAAATACATGTCATTCCATACACAGATGTACGACTCTTAGCTGTTTTAAAGTATGTGGCTGTAGAGAAAGAATATCATCAAACCATGGAAAATAGCATACTTTCACCAACTGTTGAGTGATGAACCAACAATACCAACAATTTCTAAAAAAAAGTGAACCATTCATACAAAATAAGTTTAGAACTAAGGAATACCCTTGTTTCACAATAAAAGACAGAGAATGAGCATATCATATGGCAAAATAAAAAGATGACATCAGAAATCGAGCGATTGAGATCTGGGACAGTAAAATATAGGGCAATGACAATGAAGAAATAGAAATTAATAATTTAATATCCAACTGACCTGGTAAAAAACCTTTTGATATTTTACGGCAAACACAACAATGTATCAGAAAATTCTATGACAACAAATAGATCATCTGGATGTTATACCAATGGGGTTATCATTTTTAGCGAACGGCAAAAATAAGGAGACTTTAAAAACTCTTAAACAAGTGATTAACTTTTTTGTTTTTGTTTTGTTTGTTTTCCTATTTAATTTAGTCGTTCATAGATTACCATACTTATCAAACGTAATTACAGATCATGGCCTGTTTTGTCTGCGTTCACCTGTTCCGATACTTTTGAAAGTATTGGGGATGAAGAAAATCCTGTTACCCTGGAAATAGAGATCACCTTATGTTAAGTATGTATATCATAACAATATTTATCTCTGTTAAAGCTATTTCATATTATTTTATTCCATTTATTTATATGAAAAAATAAGAACCGTACACAACGGTGAAACATGTTAAGGCACCGTTGTCCGCAAAATTTCATAAAAACAATGCATAGAAAATTCCAGGAAAAAATCGATCAGCCAATGGTTTCAAGAATAAATTCAGTTACGTTTTTAGAAAACATTATAACTCATTTTTAAGATTTTATATATAAAATTACCTGACACAAAGGATAGACATTATCGACATATTTGTAAAATCATTATTTTTTTTAATCAAAAGTAACAATGGAAAAGGAAATAGATATGGTAATGAAGTATTGTCAATGAGTAATATTGTAACACACTTTATTTCCTGTATAAAGTCCTGTTAAGTATGTCTAAACTCCTGTATATAACTTACATATCAAACTTTGCATAATGTATTCATAGCTAAGTGTAGAACAAGTTTAACAAACGTATCAGTTATGACAAGCTTGTCACAGTACAGGTCAAATGGTCCAGAACAAGACGTAAAACTTATAGTGTTTACCTCGTGTTTTTTGGCTGAAATAAAAATCAACAAGAGAATTAATTGTCAGTTATAAAATGACTAATATGTAATCTGTCGAAACTGAGAGGTCATAAAATCACGGTTAAGATGAATATTTGATGACTTCGTTTTCCATTTAAGCATTTTAGGAAAATGTCACGGTTTATTGTTATTATAACATTTTTAAGAAAAAAAAATGTTTCAAAAATTAAATAATTTTAACAAGATCTCAATTTATACGAATATTTTCAATTTGAATTGAAGAAAACATCAGACGATTTCAATATTTCCGCTTTTCACGCTAGAATGATAAAGAGGCTTGCATATTAATTAGGAAACATTTTCCTGGTTAGTTACGTATTAATAATTAACATTGTAATTTTGACTGACATTTCTGGATTAGACAGCAGACGACACTGTATATGATGAGGAGGATTACCTGAAAAAAGGTAGGTTACACCGAGAAAACTTGTGCTGGTGACAATTTATCTACAATTTACATAATATATAAACGAATTATATTTAATTTTTTTTTAAAAAAAAGTCAGTGACAATTATCTTGAAATATATTTCAAATTTAAGATATGGCATACAATTTATAATACAAAACCTAAAACTTGTCTAGAATTTACATAAAACGTAACAACATTATATGAACATTAAAAAAAGAAGATTCAACATAAACCATAACAACAAAACAAAATTATAATTTGAAATATTTTGTTATGGATTATAAAAAGTGTTTACTTTTAGTAAATTCGATTTCTATCAATGATTTGTAGGTGATTTTAAAAAAGTATTTTTGAGAATTATTTTGAAAAAAATTGTAACTATTAATCTTTTATAAATTGAAAAAAAACTTATCACATGAATTGAATAGTTTGATAATATTTAATTTAATTTTCAAATATTCCTATTTGTATGGTAAATCGTTTAAACTGGGCTTGAAATTATTTGAAGCGCCTAACAGCACTAAACGTCAATACTTTGTTTTCGTGTCCCGTGCCAACCTTAACCATTCTGTTTCAATACGTGTTTTTTTCAGATCAAAGTAAAATTACCCCAATAACGCCAATTGGTTTGGTTGTAAATAGAATTAAAAGAAATAAATTAAAAAAAAAATTGTGACCGAAACACGTCTAACTGATGACATATTGTCAAAACGGTTTCAATTATGTGTAGACAGTTTATTCTATGTTTTTCACAAGCAAAAGTTGTGTTATTCGGTTGGATTTGAAGAAAAATAGATTGTAAGGGACATACAATTTTTTTTGTTAAATTTGAACATTCATTTGGTTTAACGGTCTTTCCTCTGGTGAAAGAAACGTTTGTGGTATCCGAACGCTTATTAGCATCGTTCATTCACCTACAGGAATGAATAAATTGAATGTGACGTCATCACTTTTCATACTTACGTATTGCATGTTAAGTTGTGCAGTATATGTAATGTTGCACAATTTATTTGTGATTTTGGTATTTAAAAACGGTGACAGTGATGTTCTAACGTAACAGCGAATTGTTAGTGTCACATTTATGTCACTAGTGATGATTTTATTATTTAGAATGTTAAGAACTTTTAATCATTCATATTATTCTAAATATAAAAATCTAATTTGGTATTGTATTTCATAATAATATTAATAATAATGATAATAATAATAATAATAAAATAATGAATGAATGAATGAATGAATGACTAGAGGCTCTCAATGCAGAAATGCCCAATCCATCTGGAAATGCCTGGTTGAAAAAGTTTTTGGTTAAGAATTTTGTGTCAAACTTTTTTGAAACTCCTGTAAAATACATTGTTATTCATATGTCGTCACTTTCTGTCTCATGGTTAAGACACCATTAAATTTAAACTTACTTCGAGGCCTGTCCGAAAAAACAACTTAGACAGTTAAAACATCTTGTAGACATATTAGAAAAAACCAAAGTGAATTGTACACAGCCTCAATTCAGGTCATTTTACAATGACGATTCAATACTTAAAGTCTCATGGTTAAGACACTTACTTCGAGCCTGTCCGAAAACAACTTAGACAGTTAAAACATCTTGTAGAAATATTAATTTAGGTCATTTTACAATGACTGGAATGAAACTCAGATTCAATACTTTAAAACACCATCACACAATTAACTTAGTTGAAAGTCTATGCAGACGTTTAATCATCAGCTGCGCAAATATACAAAATATTTTGATCGTTTTCGTTTTATTACATATATTTTTGTCGTGACTGTGGTGTTTGCTTGACTGTGGGGATTTTGTTGTGACTGGGAATTTTTGTCATGACTGTGGGGATTTGTGGTGACTGTGGGGATTTTTGTCGTGACTTGGGATTTTTATCGTGACTGTGGGAATTTTTGTCGTGACTGGGGATTTTTGTCGAGACTGGGGATTTTTGCCGTGACTGGGGATTTTTATCGTGACTGTGGGAATTTTGTCGTGACTGGGGATTTTTATCGTGACTGTGGGGATTTTTATCGTGACTGTGGGGATTTGTCGTGACTGTGAGAATTTTTATCGTGACTGTGGGGATTTGTCGTGACTGTGGGGATTTTTGTCGTGACTTGGGATTTTTATCGTGACTGTGGGGATTTTTGTCGTGACTTGGGAATTTTTATCGTGACCGTGAGGATTTTTGTCGTGACTTGGGATTTTATCGTGACTGTGGGGATTTTTGTCGTGACTGTGGGAATTTTATCGATACTGTGGGGATTTTTGTCGTGACTGGGGATTTTTGTCGAGACTGTGGGGGTTTTTGCCGTGACTGGGGATTTTTATCGTGACTGTGGGGATTTTTGTCGTGACTTGGGATTTTTATCGTGACTGTGGGGATTTTTGTCGTGACGTGGGATTTTTATCGTGACTGTGGGGTTTTTGACCAACAACACGAGGTTTTTTGATCCCCTACCATTTGTGGACATAGTGGATGTCCACTGACATTATTAAAATAAGCAAACTTTTTGCATTTTAAGCTTCTGTGTAGACTTGCTGTTCGGAATGAAATGGTGTCCCCCCAATCAAGAGTTTTCCACTTACCGTATACTGAGTCGGTCAGTTCCTGGATAGTGGAGGAAACCCGTGTGCCCAGAAAAAAAATCACCGACCTTCGGCAAGCGACCTGACAAACTTTTTCGCCCCGAAGTGGTGACAGACATTGCGGTCCGTAAGCGCGCGCTTTAATAGACCACTCAGCCACCAAAGGTATCGTCTGGAAATAACTAAACGCATGCAAATATTTGTAGTACGGTGATAAATAAATAAGTTCATTTACGTATTGGTCCTTACAAACCGGTCAAGTTGTACCTGTATGGATGTTATTATAATGTAATATATCAATAACCACCTGTCACTTATCGACACATTGTACTATAAATAAAGCCCCCCAACAAAGTGTGATGATAAAGTATGACAAACAATAAGTCCAAATACAAGGTCAAAAATTTAAGGACCTTAACATCATTACATTTGTAATTGATAATAACAAACGCAACAATGATAAACGGTCTAAAACATTATATAACGTATAAACAATAAGATAGATATAAAGATAACAAACGAGGTTTTGTTCGAGAAAGGACTGTGATAGCCAGAACCATATAGTAGAAATTGAACAGACTCCTGGATACTATTTCATTACGTAAGTTTTTCGTTAAAACAGTGTGTTTATTGGCAGCGACTTTCTATTTTTAGTCATGTTTCTATGATTCTTTTGAATATACAAATGTACTTTAATTTATGGAATAATAATTCATTCATTCATTCATTCATTTATTTCCTCTATTTTAGAGATACAATGTATGAAAAAAAAGTTTTAACAGATAAACATATGTACACTAAATATTACATATAACAACATAAGTAAATCATATATATATACACTATATTATATATAAGAAGTCCAGTGTTGACGGACTTTTACTATAGGAGTGTCTCTTGGTGTTTGATTCTACATGCAACAGCACAACGTCTCAGTATAAATCTAAACGCCGATAAAGTCCATTTTCGAACACTCTTCCCGATAGGAGGAAACGGACAAGGTTTTTTTTTGCTGCTTGTTTGTAGATTAGTGATGTTACTGTGTAAGTCGCTGTCAAACATGTACACGGAATTATGAAATGCGGTTCTGAGTCGACCCGTTGAAGGGCATCTGCACACCGCATGCTGAATGGATTCTTCAACATGGGTTGCAGTTAAGTGTTGTATTAGTTTGAACCGGATTTGCCCATAATTGAACAATAAAGAAACAAAGTTCTAGTTCGCTGTGTTATGAAGACACAGCTATATAAAGTAATCTTATACAACCAATTGCAAGTAAAGGTTTTTTTTTAATAAACAATGCGTTTAGACTTTAGATTTGAGATATTTTTAATTTAGTAATATTAAAAATCGCTAATATTAGTTTTTTAATTCGCCAAAAAACATTCTAATTTTCGTGGTTAAGATGTGGCCGCGAATATATATGAAAATTGAATAAGCACGTAAATAACCCGTTCAACGGTAGTAAATCATATTGAAAATATTTCATATTATTTTAAGTGATTATTGATACACATTTGACATTGAATTAGCCATCAAGGATATACATTTGCACAATTTGACGAAGATGAAAAAAACCCACTTTAAAACATATGATAACCTCACCAGATATAAATTTTATTTTCCTGCTTAGAAAGGCATAAACTTGTCAGTGGTAACTTTAAATAAATGTCCAACACGGGGATGTAGCTATATTTAAATTGCCAAAGGGTTAAAGAAACATTCACACAATACCGTAAATCATCTGTTTTTCAGCATGTCTTAAAATAGAGAATTTCATGAAATTATTCTCTGTAACGATGTTTATAGTCATGAAGATTTTTCAACTGTTAAAACCAAAATGGTTCATATTGACAATTACAAGCTATTTAGAGAATGAATTATAATTAAAACTTAATTACACTTACCACAATCAATTAACACTGTATAATAAATTATTAAAATTAAAATTGTATGTGTGAAAATATTAAAATTGTATGTGTGAAGAGAATTTAGTTACCAATAAAATATACAAATTTGCAGATAATAACACAAATTATCTTAGAGCTGTTTGCGTTTACAGAACAAACAGTGAGAAAAACAACATCATTACTATTCAGGCTTTCAGTATGTTATCTTGTCGTGTGGTTTAAAGTATGTTTTAGGATTCACTCTTCTACAAATAGAAAAATGAACCACAAACATACCAACTTAGCCAAATTACAATCTCAAGGGCAAAGTAAAAATTTTGAAAACTAACACATACAGCTAGTACAGGTAAACACGTGAACTTTCACCAGGGAAGTGAAGCCGGGCTCTCTGGATGGGTAAATGCCTCCTAAGAGAAATTTTAAACCGGAAACTTGTACTTAGCAACAATCAACACAACGAAGGACATGACTTAATTAATGATAAATAATACATTTATACACAGTGTGTATGCAAAACCCTCAGTATCAGGTTTCGTCCTTTTTTCGTAGCCGTATCACTACGAGTCGCGCTTGCGCGACGAGTAGTGATACAGCTACGAAAAAAGGACGAGACCTGATACGAAGGGTTGTACATACACACTGTGTATATAATATTTTTATCTAACATTTCCAATTAGGTTATTTAAAATAATAAAAAAACAATACTTTATGTGAAAAAATTACATTTTACCACAGAAAACCACTGACGTTTTTCTACATTCTCCCTAATGACGTCACAATGAGAACGTGCAATGGCACTTTACCGCCAATCTTGTGGTGATACAAGATTCTGTATCATGCGTGTTCGATAAAACTTGTATTTCGTCAAATCAGATAGAATAAAAGAATCTATCACAACTTGTGGTGCCAGATAGTGAAATCTCAACCCGAGTTCTAATATATTTGGTCCAGAACGAGGCTTGCCGAGTTCTGGACCAAATATATTAGAACGAGGGTTGAGATTTCCTTATCTGGCACTACAAGTAGTGATTGATTCTTTTTCTTGCACCAGAAAGTACAATATTCAATTTAAAATCAATTTTAACTTTCGGTACACCTCTGATTTTGTTGATAAAAGATTGCGGGAAAAACGGCGTGTAGGCTATCTTGTACAGGGGGGTACAAGATGGAGATATCTTGCACCTCTCTTTTTATGGATTTTTCTATCTGGGGTGCAAGAACAACTAGTCTAATGCTAGATAAAACCACTAAACATACAGAACAGTATTAGGATAACTGATTAGAAATGTCCCGGTAATGGACGGGCGCTTGAATAAATATCTAATGGTGGAGGACTCCAACCATCTCACCTATTTTATAATCAGTGATCCGTAAATGTGAATATATAAAACTAAACCGTAATAGTGCAAACAAGCGAGACATTTATGGCTGTAAATTTAAGTTCTATATAATTAAAATTCTGTTTGCGTTTTAGACTGACAATGTAATTTATGTTTATATTTTGGCCTTGCATTGTATCTAGTTTTCTAATTTGGAGATTGTCATGTTTACACATCCTTATGGGTGAAGATATCCAAAATCTCAAAATCCATACAATAAAGCGATTCAATAAAATCATATAACACACTTTTTATACCACTTATGTTTGGTTGGTTAGTGACGCCATACGATTGTTGTAGCATATTATGACGTCATATTTCAGACGGCATGACCTGTAGTTTTCTAGCCGATTTGGCTGTTCTACTAGATGAGAAACACAGTTTTGAGATACAAAAATTGAATTATATATAGAGGATCTTGCATGAGTGTTTATGTAATATTGAATTTATTAAACGAGTTGAATAATTTTTTATGCAACGAGCCTTGGCGAGTTGCATAAAACATTATTCAACGAGTTTAATAAATTCAATATTGCATAAACACGAATGCAAGATTCTATTTATTATATAATCCCATAAAAACGGGTTTTTCGTAGATTTAAAACTTGTCTTCTCATTATAAGAAAACAGCTGATTGACCGAAACACAACAATTTCACGTAACTGTGTACATGCGCCAAAAGTAATCCTGCTGAAATATTAAAAGTAAACAATAGTCTGTCCGCAAGATACAAAAACAAAACAAACATTTTCAATTTAAATACAATGTATCTTCTTTTTAGAAGAAAAGTATCAGCTTAATTAGAATCAACAAACAGTGTGAAATGAAACAAACAATTGTGAACTAGGTCAATTATGTGACGTCACTCTGGAATGATCATGACTTTTACGCTTTATGACGTCATACTCATTCAATACGATTTTTATTGTATGACCGTATTACATGGATTATTGAGTAGATTATATAATAAAATATTATACAGTAAACAAAATCGTACAGTTGTGCTTACGTAATATTGATTTTTTTTTGATTCGCTGAATAAAATGTTTATACATCACGCCCAAGACTGGTTGCATAAAATCACTCGTGTAAGATCCTTTATAAAAAAGTATACTGTCTGGATATCTTGGCATTTAAACGTTCACATCTCAATTTTGAAATCCCTAAATGTGAAGTTAAGTGTCACAAGACTATCATAGTTCATGCTAAATACGTGTTTTTAGTTTTTAAACTAAAATCCTTTACTATTTATATAAATTAATAATCACATTTTTATCGGTTTTTTTCGAATACACCAACGTGGATTCCATAAGAAGCTACTAGGCATTCCTAGTCTTATAAGTTGAGCAGTAATGCAACCAGAAAACATGTACATGTATACAATATATGTTACAAAGCGTTTCTGATCACCTCCGTATATAAAAACTTCATCCGAGACCGAACGCTCAATGAATAGTGGTACGCTAACACTGATTATGCAGGGTAACTCTAGCAGCACGCTAACACTGATTATGCAGGGTAACTCTAGTGGCACGCTAACACTGATTATGCAGGGTAACTCTAGCAGCACGCTAACACTGATTATGCAGGGTAACTCTAGCGACACGCTAACACTGATTATGCAGGGTAACTCTAGTGGCACGCTAACACTGATTATGCAGGGTAACTCTAGCAGCACGCTAACACTGATTATGCAGGGTAACTCTAGCGACACGCTAACACTGATTATGCAGGGTAACTCTAGCAGCACGCTAACACTGATTATGCAGGGTAACTCTAGCGGCACGCTAACACTGATTATGCAGGGTAACTCTAGTGGCACGCTAACACTGATTATGCAGGGTAACTCTAGCGACACGCTAACACTGATTATGCAGGGTAACTCTAGTGGCACGCTAACACTGATTATGCAGGGTAACTCTAGTGGCACGCTAACACTGATTATGCAGGGTAACTCTAGCAGCACGCTAACACTGATTATGCAGGGTAACTCTAGCAGCACGCTAACACTGATTATGCAGGGTAACTCTAGCGACACGCTAACACTGATTATGCAGGGTAACTCTAGCAGCACGCTAACACTGATTATGCAGGGTAACTCTAGCAGCACGCTAACACTGATTATGCAGGGTAACTCTAGCAGCACGCTAACACTGATTATGCAGGGTAACTCTAGTGGCACGCTAACACTGATTATGCAGGGTAACTCTAGCAGCACGCTAACACTGATTATGCAGGGTAACTCTAGCAGCACGCTAACACTGATTATGCAGGGTAACTCTAGCGGCACGCTAACACTGATTATGCAGGGTAACTCTAGCGACACGCTAACACTGATTATGCAGGGTAACTCTAGCAGCACGCTAACACTGATTATGCAGGGTAACTCTAGCAGCACGCTAACACTGATTATGCAGGGTAACTCTAGCAGCACGCTAACACTGATTATGCAGGGTAACTCTAGCGACACGCTAACACTGATTATGCAGGGTAACTCTAGCAGCACGCTAACACTGATTATGCAGGGTAACTCTAGCAGCACGCTAACACTGATTATGCAGGGTAACTCTAGCGGCACGCTAACACTGATTATGCAGGGTAACTCTAGCGACACGCTAACACTGATTATGCAGGGTAACTCTAGCGGCACGCTAACACTGATTATGCAGGGTAACTCTAGCGGCACGCTAACACTGATTATGCAGGGTAACTCTAGTGGCACGCTAACACTGATTATGCAGGGTAACTCTAGCGACACGCTAACACTGATTATGCAGGGTAACTCTAGCAGCACGCTAACACTGATTATGCAGGGTAACTCTAGCAGCACGCTAACACTGATTATGCAGGGTAACTCTAGCAGCACGCTTACACTGATTATGCAGGGTAACTCTAGCGACGCTAACACTGATTATGCAGGGTAACTCTAGCAGCACGCTAACACTGATTATGCAGGGTAACTCTAGCAGCACGCTAACACTGATTATGCAGGGTAACTCTAGCGGCACGCTAACACTGATTATGCAGGGTAACTCTAGCGACACGCTAACACTGATTATGCAGGGTAACTCTAGCGGCACGCTAACACTGATTATGCAGGGTAACTCTAGCGGCACGCTAACACTGATTATGCAGGGTAACTCTAGTGGCACGCTAACACTGATTATGCAGGGTAACTCTAGCGACACGCTAACACTGATTATGCAGGGTAACTCTAGCGGCACGCTAACACTGATTATGCAGGGTAACTCTAGCGGCACGCTAACACTGATTATGCAGGGTAACTCTAGCGACACGCTAACACTGATTATGCAGGGTAACTCTAGCGGCACGCTAACACTGATTATGCAGGGTAACTCTAGCGGCACGCTAACACTGATTATGCAGGGTAACTCTAGCGACACGCTAACACTGATTATGCAGGGTAACTCTAGCGGCACGCTAACACTGATTATGCAGGGTAACTCTAGCACACGCTAACACTGATTATGCAGGGTAACTCTAGCGGCACGCTAACACTGATTATGCAGGGTAACTCTAGCGACACGCTAACACTGATTATGCAGGGTAACTCTAGTGGCACGCTAACACTGATTATGCAGGGTAACTCTAGTGGCACGCTAACACTGATTATGCAGGGTAACTCTAGCGACACGCTAACACTGATTATGCAGGGTAACTCTAGCAGCACGCTAACACTGATTATGCAGGGTAACTCTAGCGACACGCTAACACTGATTATGCAGGGTAACTCTAGCAGCACGCTAACACTGATTATGCAGGGTAACTCTAGCGGCACGCTAACACTGATTATGCAGGGTAACTCTAGCAGCACGCTAACACTGATTATGCAGGGTAACTCTAGCGACACGCTAACACTGATTATGCAGGGTAACTCTAGCAGCACGCTAACACTGATTATGCAGGGTAACTCTAGCGGCACGCTAACACTGATTATGCAGGGTAACTCTAGCAGCACGCTAACACTGATTATGCAGGGTAACTCTAGCGACACGCTAACACTGATTATGCAGGGTAACTCTAGCAGCACGCTAACACTGATTATGCAGGGTAACTCTAGCGGCACGCTAACACTGATTATGCAGGGTAACTCTAGCAGCACGCTAACACTGATTATGCAGGGTAACTCTAGCAGCACGCTAACACTGATTATGCAGGGTAACTCTAGCAGCACGCTAACACTGATTATGCAGGGTAACTCTAGTGGCACGCTAACACTGATTATGCAGGGTAACTATAGCGACACGCTAACACTGATTATGCAGGGTAACTCTAGCGACACGCTAACACTGATTATGCAGGGTAACTCTAGCGGCACGCTAACACTGATTATGCAGGGTAACTCTAGCGGCACGCTAACACTGATTATGCAGGGTAACTCTAGCGACACGCTAACACTGATTATGCAGGGTAACTCTAGTGGCACGCTAACACTGATTATGCAGGGTAACTCTAGTGGCACGCTAACACTGATTATGCAGGGTAACTATAGTTGCACGCTAACACTGATTATGCAGGGGAACTCTAGTGGCACGCTAACACTGACTATACAGGGTAACTCGGTATTGATTTTAAAAACATATCATACCTCAATTATATGTCCAACTTTAAAGCTTGATTTTTCACTGAAAAAAATAAATAATGCAAAGTCGAGTCTTATAAAACTCTAATATATGACCAATTATATTTGGTTTATAATTCTACTTTGCCGACCAAAATGGTTCCATTGTAACATAGACACAGAATTAATGTGTCACATAGGTAATTAAACCACAATTAAAATCTATTCTAAGGCACTAGGTATGAATAATAGGTGGATTTAATGATGAAGCCATTACACGTAATACAACCGTAATACAACAAAACACGCGTTGATGAATGTTTTGTCAAATGAGGTTCAATTAATCGATTAAACAGGTATGCTAAACGTATTTTTTTTCTATTGAACGATGTGACATCAAAATAAGACGCGCAGTCACGGTCAGGATCATGCAGGGGAACTTTTACAACATAAGTTGATGAAGTGGGATCGTGATTAAGTCACTTGAATAAAAAAATAACATACGGAAATTTTGCCGATGATTTGGTTTAACAATTGCTTGAATTAAAACTTTCTTGACACCATAATATAACAAATCATTAAAAATTCGACTAATACCTCACTTGTCTTATTAATAGCAATTGTTACAATATACTAGTATCTGATTTGAAAATAACGAGCATTTGATATATTAACTTAACATTTATGTATTTTAATATGCTTCAAGTAAACGTAATTGATCACCTGATAGCATAAAAAAAATATTTGTATCATAAATTATTTGTCAGCACATCAATAGAACAATTTAATTAAGTGTCAGTAATTGGATGAAAAATAATTTGTTGATCATAATGTGTTTCTTATTAACACATTAACATATCTATTTTTGCCAATTTATGGGAATGACACAGTAATTTGACTAATTAAGGTAAATAAATATGAGTAAAAGAAAGTCCCTGGTGATTAAAAGCTTTCTCAAAACCTTCATTACAAAAACAAAATCTCAGACAAGGCTATGTTTGAAGCAATGTCGTTTTCGTTTTTGAATGTACAATGCTGAATTAGAAAGAACATTTTATATATAATTTAGCATTTAGTTATTTAGTCCCAAAGTACGGGGTTTTATCGTCAATGGTATCAGTGTGTGTTTATCATGTCTTGTTTCCTTGTGTTTTGTTTCATTCGTTTGTTGTCTTTGCTTCAGATATTTTTAAATGTATATTTTAGGCAATACTCTATTTATTTTTAAAGCAGTATATATTACGAACATCTAACACAAGTTCTTTAGTTATAATTTTGTACATACTATGTTGATGTCTTGGTAAACGATTGGGCGAATTCGGGAAAGTATGCAAATTCTCCTTGACTCTTGGATACTATACAACAACATAACGTTAATGGAAATATATTTGCCGTTACCGTTGTGTTACCTCAGAAATTTATTATATTAAGTTAATGTATTAAATGACCATTTTAGACACTTTTATTAAATCTATCATAGACCTTTCCTAGAAAACAGTTAAGAAGACCAATATTCTCAACAATTCGACAATAAAACGTCTTATAGTTCTATGTTCATGTTTAACTGTAGCAAGTTCTTGTTGATTCCAACTTTTGTAAAATGTACGATTTAATACTGGTAATCGTTTTATACAACACAAATAGAGCATCGTCAAATTTAGAAAGTACAATGTTGTTTGAGAGTAACGTTAACTAGTACTGTGATTGTGACAGACACAATGCATAAGTCTATCACCATTCACAAATTCAAGCAAGCTTGAAAATAGGTCAAGGATCATAAGGTTCATATCGTATACAAGATTCAGGAGTATCATTGATATCCAGTCAGTCAGCGATACAGCTTTGATATCCAGTCAGTCAGTGTTACAGCTTTGATATCCAGTCAGTCAGTCAGTGTTACAGCTCTAATATCCAGTCAGTCAGTGTTGTCCAAACACATCTACAACAAGTAAAGTGTGGATTATTATATCAAATAGTGTCCGGAAAGGTGAAAAACAAAAATATTTATTGAGATTCTATCGGAATAAGACAAAAAGTCTACAACTTGTGGTGGAAGACCTCAATAGTTAGTAAAATAAAGTGGTTTTTATATAGATATTAAATTTGAAATAAACATCTTTTTGTGAATGTATCCGAAACATTAACTTGTAAGTTTGGCATCATTGGTCGATGAAAATGATCATAAAATTAAACAAATTTATGAATGGCTATGACTATAAATTGTAAACATTTGTTTCCCTTGTTTTTATTTCTTGTTGACAAGTTTCCTATTCCATAAATCAATTTGCCTCAATGATCAATGAAACCTAACGTTGTGGTAACAATTTTATGAATGATAATGAATGTTGACATTTGTTGGTTTGGTTAATTTTCCTGTTGACAAGTAACCTATCCTATCATTAAGTTGCATCTTAAATATTTTGTGGTTTTTCATTTGTTTCCTTGTGCAAAATATGTCGTAGTGAATCAGATACTTTCAGCTTGACATCATAATGAGATACAAACGCCTAGTTAAATGGAGACATAGTATATATTTTGTAACCTTTAAGAAGACGTGTGTTAAATGATAGATATAACCATAGTCATTGCCATGTAGAGCCAGTGCCAGTGTCTGTTACGTTATAATTATACTTTACTATTTGATTATAACCATAGTCATTATATTGCCATGTAGAGCCAGTGCCAGTGTTTGTTACGTTATAATAATACTTTACTATTTGATTATAACCATAGTTATTGCCATGTAGAGCCAGTGCCTGTTACGTTATAATAATACTTTACTATTTGATTATAACCATAGTTATTGCCATGTAGAGCCAGTGCAATTGTCTGTTACGTTATAATAATACTTTACTATTTGATTATAACCATAGTTATTGCCATGTAGAGCCAGTGCCAGTGTCTGTTACGTTATAATAACACTTTACTATTTGATTTTAACCATAGTTATTGCCATGTAGAGTCAGTGCCTGTTACGTTATAATAATACTTTACTATTTGATTATAACCATAGTTATTGCCATGTAGAGCCAGTGCCTGTTACGTTATAATAATACTTTACTATTTGATTATAACCATAAATATTGCCATGTAGAGCCAGAGCCAGTGCCTTTTACGTTATAATAATTCTTTACTATTTGATTATAACCATAGTTATTGTCATGTAGAGCCAGTGCCAGTGTCTGTTACGATATAATAATACTTTACTATTTGATTATAACCATAGTTATTGCCATGTAGAGCCAGTGCCAGTGTCTGTTACGTTATAATAATTCTTTACTATTTGATTATAACCATAGTTATTGTCATGTAGAGCCAGTGCCAGTGTCTGTTACGTTATAATAATACTTTACTATTTGATTATAACCATAGTTATTGCCATGTAGAGCCAGTGCCTGTTACGTTATAATAATACTTTACTATTTGATTATAACCATAGTTTTTGCCATGTAGCTAGAGCCAGTGCCTGTTACGTTATAATAATACTTTACTATTTGATTATAACCATAAATATTGCCATGTAGAGCCAGAGCCAGTGCTTTTTACGTTATAATAATACTTTACTATTTGATTATAACCATAGTTATTGTCATGTAGAGCCAGTGCCAGTGTCTGTTACGATATAATAATACTTTACTATTTGATTATAACCATAGTTATTGCCATGTAGAGCCAGTGCCAGTGTCTGTTACGTTATAATAATTCTTTACTATTTGATTATAACCATAGTTATTGCCATGTAGAGCCAGTGCCAGTGTCTGTTACGTTATAATAATACTTTACTATGTGATTATAACCATAGTTATTGCCATGTAGAGCCAGTGCCTGTTACGTTATAATAATACTTTACTATTTGATTATAACCATAGTTATTGCCATGTAGAGCCAGTGCCTGTTACGTTATAATAATACTTTACTATTTGATTATAACCATAGTTATTGCCATGTAGAGCCAGAGCCAGAGCCCGTTACGTTATAATAATTCTTTACTATTTGATTATAACCATAGTTATTGTCATATAGAGCCAGTGCCAGTGCCTGTTACGTTATAATAATACTTTACTATTTGATTATAACCATAGTTATTGTCATGTAGAGCCAGTGCCAGTGTCTGTTACGTTATAATAATACTTTACTATTTGATTATAACCATAGTTATTGCCATGTAGAGCCAGTGCCAGTGTCTGTTACGTTATAATAATTCTTTACTATTTAATTATAACCATAGTTATTGCCATGTAGAGCCAGTGCCTGTTACGTTATAATAATACTTTACTATTTGATTATAACCATAGTTATTGCCATGTAGAGCCAGTGCCATTGTCTGTTACGTTATAATAATACTTTACTATTTGATTATAACCATAGTTATTGCCATGTAGAGCCAGTGCCAGTGTCTGTTACGTTATAATAATACTTTACTATTTGATTATAACCATAAATATTGCCATGTAGAGTCAGTGCCTGTTACGTTATAATAAGACTTTACTATTTGATTATCAGTAGGATAGCCAACCCAGCCAGCGCATTGATTCATCAAACAAAATTTCACGCGCAGACAAAGTGAAAAAATTGTCAAAAATTTGAATTCACTCGAGGCGGTAAAATTACATAATATTTATTTCACTGCGAGTTTTTAATACTATTTGTAGTATTTTATCGTCTTTTGAGGACAAAAGTAAGTCATTAAAGACGATTTTTATCAAAGTCGGTGAGAATTTAACAATTTAAATCGTAATTGAATGTTAGGCACCGGCGAAAAATTGAAAATTGAAACTTTAAAAAATATCATTCTGTGTACGCAGTTCCTCATGCACCAAAGATGTTTTTACATGAACGGAAAGAACTTTTTTCACGGTTATTTTGATGTATAATTTGTCAAATAATTTTCTTTACACAAAAAACGTACCAGTTTCAAATGTCGAAAAAATCGATGACATTGCCGGATTCTCGATCATGGGCCGCCCCCTTTCCGGCTAATTTGACACAGAAAAAATGCTAAGACAGCTTCCTTATTGTATGTAATGTATAAATTTGATAATCGAGAGACGCTGTGGAGATATTTTTGTTGAAATAAAGTAAGTTTTTCTTAAAAATATTGTATTTTCACTCCATTTCTCGTCTAATCTGCCGATTTTTTGGAACTACTTCCAGTCGGACATATTTGATTAGCATTCGTCCCGCTTCGATCACAATTTTAGCATGCAGAAAATGTCATCGTGTATTTTGGACAAAATAGTCAAGCTTTTTTGCCTTATTTGTCATGTATGATCGATCTGCATGGCTGTCGAACACATTAGATACGCATGTGTTCTAATTTTACCCATATGGACTCGGGATCTGTACCAATACAGTGTACAGTGCAACCTGCTATGTAGGGCTAGTTAGGGACTCAGAATTACTGAAAATTACCAACTGATTTTGCTTTGCTGGCAAAATATAAACAGGACCTGTCTGTCATATCAGTACATATCATTGGATAAATAATCTATCATTAAAGAGGGTTAGACTGGATTTTTCTTTATGAAATATTTCCCAAAATGAGGAAACATCTCCCATGTTAGTTTAGCCAGAGTCAACACAACATTGGTCTTTATTATTTAATTTTTGTTTCTGTTCTGATGCCAATAACCCCGGCATTATTATTTTAGTACAATTTAGACATGAAAAGTTGATTATTTTGCTTCATTAAAAGTTTTAAGTCAACTTGACATAGCACAAATAACATTTAAAATAGACTATGTGGAAGTAGGAAATAGGAAAAGTGAATACCAATCATGTGGATTTCATTTGACTTGGTTAAAAATTTAACTCCATATTATAATGATTAAATACAGATCTGTAAAATATTTAGGAATTTCAGTAATTTCTGTAAAATTGTAAAATTCTATAAATAAATATCACCTTCTTTCAGGAAAATTCATGGAACTGGTTTGATAATAATTAAGAAATAAGTTGATGCAAATGCAGTGAAATTCATGACACAGTGTATCCAAATGGGCATTATTAGTTTGAAGAATTCAAAATAATTGTAACACACTAGGCCTATTCCAGATTTATTGATTTATCAGTTAAATTTAGAATTGATTGGTTGGTATACACACTCCATTCAAGATTATTTCAATTATAATCAGGTAAATGAGATTAAAGGAAACTAGGTACAGGGATGAAGATTTGCAGGGGCCCAGTAGCCAATGGCTTCTAAATCGAGTGTGGGTCACTTAATGTTTACACATTTAAGCCATTTATTGTTACAAATTCTTTTATGAAGTGAGCTGGCCCCAAACTCAAAATAGTTAGGCTTCATCCCTGAGGTAAAACACACCCCTCAACAAGAGAACTGGCAAACTTTCTGACATAGTAAGATTTTAACCTATGCTGTTACCTGTATGCTACACTTCAGACAAGGGTGCATGAAAAGCATTTCATGTGGTGAAAAAGAGGTATTCAGTATCAAGAGAAGCATTCAATTCATAAATGTGTAATGGTATATAATTCCCAGTATGTTAAGGATATTGATATGTGTTGATTTTTTAATTCTATATAAAATGAAACATTCATAAATGTCTGATGATATCTAATTCCTAGTGTATTAAAGATATTGTTATGTTTTAATTTTACATGAAATGAGACATTCAACATTATTACAATTTACAAAGTTGGTTTAGTCACACATAATGCATTTTTCTTTGAAAAATGTTCCATTATGTGTAAACAGTAATACCAAGTGTTCATTCTAGGATTTTTTCAGATGGGTTCATTTCTAATAAAATTCCTCTAATAACAAGTTGAAAAACAATAATTTTGCATACATCTAATGTTTGATGTGACTTGTAGTCTTTTAGGCTGATGTAAAAGCTTTTGTAATGAAGTATTTAAAAGTTTCATATAATGTAGCTTTTATATATGACAATGCTATCAAATATTTTGAACTTGCATTTGAAATCTAATTTCAAATGTGGCCCACTATGGCCTTTACAATGGTGCCATTTGGCAAAATAAAGGATCAACAGCCCTTTCTAGAATGAACACTGCCATATGATCCCATAGTTTTGATTTATTTGTAAATGATTTATCTATTTATCACAGCCAGAACAACTAGAAAGTACCTGTCCCCCATAAAATCACCTGTTTGTGTAGTTTCTAAATTAAATTTGATAATTTAGACAATTTTAGTCCTTTTAAATGCTATTATGGCCCACTTGTCATTCATTTAACAAACAACAGTATGACAAAATTTCTAACTATCTGCCTGTTCATAATTTTTTAACTTTTTAGTAATTCAATATCTTTTATTTTTTAAATGTTAATTTTGTTCATATAAAAATATTTGTTTTATTTTTCCAAAAAATATCTGAGGTTACTTTCCATGGTACCCATGCCACATTTCATGTTAGTACCTTGAGGAAAGACAAAATGCAACTTATTTGATCTCTTTTTATGTATTTCACTAACCTGCTCAACATACTGTGTCCCAGCTCTAACTTATTTCTCTGTAGAATGTCTGATTTATTTATTTATTTATTTATTTATTTATTTATTATTTATTATCATCTCTAACCTGCTAGACATTTTGTAACCTGCTCAACATACTGTGTCCCAGCTCTAACTTATTTCTCTGTAGAATTTCGTATTTATTTATTTATTTATTTATTTATCATTATTATTATTTTTTAATGTAGGCCCTATTTATTTATTCCTGTTGGGGTCCTAGAGTATCTCCTTCAACAAACACACGTCATATGATGTGTGCCAGATGAGGATGCCTGTTGCAAAAAAAAAAAAAAAAACGATAAATACAGTACAGACCTGTACAAAGTTTAGCATCCAGCTAACGAATTAGTGCTGACAGCCCATATTGGTCCCTCGTTTGGTGTTTATAAATATCGACAGCAGTTGCCATCTATCTCTCAGCAGCTTTTCGACCGCTACCTTTCCATACATTAGGCACTCGGCAGTTGAGCTTTGGCTTATTTTGGTTAGCTTAGTGTTAAACTTTCGACAGGTCTGTACTGTACATTGCGTATACTGTGTATACAGTAGACAGTTGACCTATATATTTGACACGGGGAACGTTGTTTACGTCACTACGTTGGAACAATGCTTATCAAGGTCGCGGCCATATTTGTTTTTATTGACAACAAGACGTACTGAAATCATGTTGTTGGATTTTTGCGATTTTCGCATATTTAACCCTCATGCACCAGGTACGATAATTTACTGGCGTAAACTATAATAATTTTCTGGCATTGTATTAAAATTTCTAGGAAAAGTATTCTTTACACAAAAAACGTACCAGTTTCAAAAATGGAGAAGAAATTTCTGTTGATTTTCAAGAGAAATCGGTTATCGTCGGGACATCAGTAATTTAAAGTAAATGTGGCGTTTTATCTCGGACTTTTTGATACATGTAGCAAGTTTAGTTAATTCCTCACACGCTTGCATCATATTCGTAGCTAGAAATGTTAATTTTATGGTATAAAAACGATTCTGAAAATGGCGAATTTTTTTCGGGTTCAGACACTTGCCAAAAAGTAATCCCTTTTTATTTACCGCGGAAGGTCTCAAATTTTAAAACCAACGCACAATTTGGACTTGGCTATCCTACTGTATAACCATAGTTATTGTCATGTAGAGCCAGTGCCAGTGTCTGTTACGTTATAATAATACTTTACTATTTGATTATAACCATAGCTATTGTCATGTAGAGCCAGTGACAGTGTCTGTTACGTTATAATAATACTTTACTATTTGATTATAACCATAGTTATTGCCATGTAGAGCCAGTGCCAGTGTCTGTTACGTTATAATAATTCTTTACTATTTGATTATAACCATAGTTATTGTCATGTAGAGCCATGCCAGTGTCTGTTACGTTTTAATAATACTTTACTATTTAATTATAGCCATAGTTATTGTCATGTAGAGCCAGTGCCAGTGTCTGTTACGTTATAATAATTCTTTACTATTTGATTATAACCATAGTTATTGTCATGTAGAGCCAGTGCCTGTTACGTTATAATAATACTTGACTATTTGATTATAACCATAGTTATTGCCATGTAGAGCCAGTGCCAGTGTCTGTTACGTTATAATAATACTTTACTATTTGATTATAACCATAGTTATTGCCATGTAGAGCCAGTGCCTGTTACGTTATAATAATACTTTACTATTTAATTATAACCATCGTTATTGCCATGTAGAGCCAGTGTCTGTTACGTTATAATAATACTTTACTATTTGATTATAACCATAGTTATTGCCATGTAGAGCCAGTGCCTGTTACGTTATAATAATACTTTACTATTTGATTATAACCATAGTTATTGCCATGTAGAGCCAGTGCCAGTGTCTGTTACGTTATAATAATACTTTACTATTTGATTATAACCATAGTTATTGCCATGTAGAGCCAGTGCCAGTGTCTGTTACGTTATAATAATTCTTTACTATTTGATTATAACCATAGTTATTGCCATGTAGAGCCAGTGCCTGTTACGTTATAATAATACTTTACTATTTGATTATAACCATAGTTATTGCCATGAAGAGCCAGTGCCATTGTCTGCTACGTTATAATAATACTTTACTATTTGATTATAACCATAGTTATTGCCATGTAGAGCCAGTGCCAGTGTCTGTTACGTTATAATAATACTTTACTATTTGATTATAACCATAGTTATTGCCATGTAGAGTCAGTGCCTGTTACGTTATAATAAGACTTTACTATTTGATTATAACCATAGTTATTGTCATGTAGAGCCAGTGCCAGTGTCTGTTACGTTATAATAATACTTTACTATTTGATTATAACCATAGTTATTGCCATGTAGAGCCAGTGCCAGTGTCTGTTACGTTATAATAATTCTTTACTATTTGATTATAACCATAGTTATTGTCATGTAGAGCCAGTGCCAGTGTCTGTTACGTTATAATAATAATTTACTATTTGATTATAACCATAGTTATTGTCATGTAGAGGCAGTGCCAGTGTCTGTTACGTTATAATAATACTTTACTATTTGATTATAACCATAGTTATTGTCATGTAGAGCCAGCGCCAGTGTCTGCTACGTTATAATAATACTTTACTATTTGATTATAACCATAGTTATTGCCATGTAGAGCCAGTGCCAGTGTCTGTTACGTTATAATAATTCTTTACTATTTGATTATAACCATAGTTATTGTCATGTAGAGCCAGTGCCAGTGTCTGTTACGTTATAATATACTTTACTATTTGATTATAACCATAGTTATTGCCATGTAGAGCCAGTGCCTGTTACGTTATAATAATACTTTACTATTTGATTATAACCATAGTTATTGCCATGTAGAGCCAGAGCCAGTGTCTGTTACGTTATAATAATACTTTACTATTTGATTATAACCATAGCTATTGCCATGTAGAGCCAGTGACAGTGTCTGTTACGTTATAATAATACTTTACTATTTGATTATAACCATAGTTATTGCCATGTAGAGCCAGTGCCAGTGTCTGTTACGTTATAATAATTCTTTACTATTTGATTATAACCATAGTTATTGTCATGTAGAGCCATGCCAGTGTCTGTTACGTTTTAATAATACTTTACTATTTAATTATAGCCATAGTTATTGTCATGTAGAGCCAGTGCCAGTGTCTGTTACGTTATAATAATTCTTTACTATTTGATTATAACCATAGTTATTGTCATGTAGAGCCAGTGCCTGTTACGTTATAATAATACTTTACTATTTGATTATAACCATAGTTATTGCCATGTAGAGCCAGTGCCAGTGTCTGTTACGTTATAATAATACTTTACTATTTGATTATAACCATAGTTATTGCCATGTAGAGCCAGTGCCTGTTACGTTATAATAATACTTTACTATTTAATTATAACCATCGTTATTGCCATGTAGAGCCAGTGTCTGTTACGTTATAATAATACTTTACTATTTGATTATAACCATAGTTATTGCCATGTAGAGCCAGTGCCTGTTACGTTATAATAATACTTTACTATTTGATTATAACCATAGTTATTGCCATGTAGAGCCAGTGCCAGTGTCTGTTACGTTATAATAATACTTTACTATTTGATTATAACCATAGTTATTGCCATGTAGAGCCAGTGCCAGTGTCTGTTACGTTATAATAATTCTTTACTATTTGATTATAACCATAGTTATTGCCATGTAGAGCCAGTGCCTGTTACGTTATAATAATACTTTACTATTTGATTATAACCATAGTTATTGCCATGAAGAGCCAGTGCCATTGTCTGCTACGTTATAATAATACTTTACTATTTGATTATAACCATAGTTATTGCCATGTAGAGCCAGTGCCAGTGTCTGTTACGTTATAATAATACTTTACTATTTGATTATAACCATAGTTATTGCCATGTAGAGTCAGTGCCTGTTACGTTATAATAAGACTTTACTATTTGATTATAACCATAGTTATTGTCATGTAGAGCCAGTGCCAGTGTCTGTTACGTTATAATAATACTTTACTATTTGATTATAACCATAGTTATTGCCATGTAGAGCCAGTGCCAGTGTCTGTTACGTTATAATAATTCTTTACTATTTGATTATAACCATAGTTATTGTCATGTAGAGCCAGTGCCAGTGTCTGTTACGTTATAATAATAATTTACTATTTGATAACCATAGTTATTGTCATGTAGAGGCAGTGCCAGTGTCTGTTACGTTATAATAATACTTTACTATTTGATTATAACCATAGTTATTGTCATGTAGAGCCAGCGCCAGTGTCTGCTACGTTATAATAATACTTTACTATTTGATTATAACCATAGTTATTGCCATGTAGAGCCAGTGCCAGTGTCTGTTACGTTATAATAATTCTTTACTATTTGATTATAACCATAGTTATTGTCATGTAGAGCCAGTGCCAGTGTCTGTTACGTTATAATAATACTTTACTATTTGATTATAACCATAGTTATTGCCATGTAGAGCCAGTGCCTGTTACGTTATAATAATACTTTACTATTTGATTATAACCATAGTTATTGCCATGTAGAGCCAGAGCCAGTGTCTGTTACGTTATAATAATACTTTACTATTTGATTATAACCATAGTTATTGCCATGTAGAGCCAGTGCCTGTTACGTTATAATAATACTTTACTATTTGATTATAACCATAGTTATTGCCATGTAGAGCCAGTGTCTGTTACGTTATAATAATACTTTACTATTTGATTATAACCATAGTTATTGCCATGTAGAGCCAGTGTCTGTTACGTTGTAATAATACTTTACTATTTGATTATAACTATAGTTATTGCCATGTAGAGCCAGTGCCAGTGTCTGTTACGTTATAATAATACTTTACTATTTGATTATAACCATAGTTATTGCCATGTAGAGCCAGTGCCTGTTACGTTATAACAATACTTTTCTATTTGATTATTACCATAATTATTGCCATGTAGAGCCAGTGCCAGAGTCTGTTACGTTATAACAATACTTTACTATTTGATTATAACCATAGTTATTGCCATGTAGAGCCAGTGTCTGTTACCTTATAACAATACTTTACTATTTGATTATAACCATAGTTATTGCCATGTAGAGCCAGTGCCAGTGTCTGTTACGTTATAACAATACTTTACTATTTAATTATAACAATAGTTATTGCCATGTAGAGCCAGTGCCTGTTACGTTATAACAATACTTTACTATTTGATTATAACCATAGTTATTGCCATGTAGAGCCAGAGCCAGTGCCTGTTACGTTATAACAATACTTTACTATTTGATTATAAACATAGTTATTGCCATGTAGAGCCAGTGTCTGTTACGTTATAATAATACTTTACTATCTGATTATAGCGATAGTTATTGCCATGTAGAGCCAGAGCCTGCAGTGTCTGTTACGTTATAATTATACTTTACTATTTGATTTTTTGTGTCACTGTGTAAAATATGCCAAAGTGACTTTGATTAAATTAAATTATTTCCTTTGGCGCCTGTGTAAAACTTTCAGACGACACATGAATTACAAAATACCTTGACCCATCTTCATACATTTTGATGTCTTCATTCTTACAGGCCAAAACGTTACAGCTAGTGGAAGTCTGCATTCAAAGTTCTCTTCTTTTTGGTTTCACTACACCATGTTGCAAAATTGAATGATTAATAATAACGAACATTTTCATTTTAAATTTCTTATCTTGAAAATCTGACATTCCTTTGTACAAGGTAAATGTCCGTCACATACTAGTTTTTTTCCAGTGACGGATTAAGGATATATACTAGCCCACCTCATGTGCATCAGTCGAGGGAAAGCAATCAATATTACACAATCTGAAATATGTTTATATGCATAATACATGTATGTTGTGAATTAGTGCCAGATCTAGATTGTTGTTCTATATATAGTTGTAACAAGTAGAGGGTTCGACAAGGTTGTTTTTAGATGTTTTGTGTATTTGAAAAATCAACTACAACGGTATCTTTTCTTTTTTTTAAGTTTCTATTAAAGAAGTGAATTCCGTCAGGTAATTTAAAACTTAGCTTGACAAAACCACTATTCCCAGCTTTACTCGTAAAAATGATATACGGGTTTTACCATATATGTTGTTGACTTGCTAGTGTGGTATACCATATATCTATAAACTGATGATGTTTGTTTGTCACGATAATACATGCAGTATACAATATTTCAGAATTTGAAAAAGTTTAAATTCTCATCAATAATTCTATCATGAGGATGTTTACACATTCTTTTAGAATTTTAAATAATATACACATATTTGTAACAGCTTTTATTCATTGTCTTCTACTTTAAATCATCCCATGTGACATGTCGTGCATGCCAGTCTAAAAAGCGTTCACCTACGGAAGCACCTGTGAATAGAAACCCCTTTATACTTTATCTAATTGATTGACCCTTTTTGAATCACTGGATTTTTTTTATTACTTATATATTAATTATCATTAAGTTTTATGTTTCAATATTACGGCCTCATGTTTTCCCAACGAAGTAATTGATAACACATGTAGCAAATATTAAATATTGATGCTATATCTGTTAACAACATGTTAATTCAGCGTTAATAAATCATTTAGTTTATGGTGGTAATACGAAAAGAACTCAAAATGTCATTCTCATAAAAGTTATTTTTGAAAATCCGGTTATGCTGCTGCTCATGACTCGTGAAATGTTAAAATAAATTATTATGTTTCTAATCAGTAAGACATAACCATTAATTGAAGTATGATATTAGCACTTAAATTCCATGACTTTGATTACTTGCAAAAAAAAAAAAAAAAAAAAAAAAAAAAAAAAATCAATGAAATTAAGATATTATTCCATTATTATATGCAAGCCAAATGTTCCAAATATGTTTGTAAAGTTGCTTGATGGGACTGAACCACATCTAGCATGTAAACAAATAGCTTACTATATCTCCGGTTAGATAGTAATTATTTTGTTCATTTAGCTGATTGCTGTATGAAAATTACTGGACGTCGTTACATACGCGAGTTAAGAAGCATTCTAAAAGTAAAAATAATTACTACATAATAAAGAGCAGACAAGATAAAAAATATCTATGTGATCATTGCTATGTCGTTTCCATATTAATCACAACATATTCATTTAAAATTTTTGATTTCGATATTCATTTATTCTATATCATTTCTAATAAAGGGTATTGTTGTTAAGTTATGGCCCTCACCACGGTATTGTTGATAAGTTATGGCCCTCACCACGGTATTGTTGATAAGTTATGGCCCTCATGACGGTATTGTTGATAAGTTATGGCCCTCATGACGGTATTGTTGATAAGTTATGGCCCTCATGACGGTATTGTTGATAAGTTATGGTCCTCACGACGGTATTGTTGATAAGTTATGGTCCTCATGACGGTACTGTTGTTAAGATATGGTCCCTATTACGGTCTTGTTGATAAGTTATGGCCCTCATGACGGTATTGTTGATAAGTTATGGTCCTCACGACGGTATTGTTGATAAGTTATGGCCATCATGACGGTATTGTTGATAAGTTATGGCCCTCATGACGGTATTGTTGTTAAGTTATGGTTCTCATGACGGTACTGTTGTTAAGATATGGTCCCTATTACGGTATTGTTGATAAGTTATGGCCCTCATGACGGTATTGTTGTTAAGTTATGGTCCTCATGACGGTACTGTTGTTAAGATATGGTCCCTATTACGGTATTGTTGATAAGTTATGGCCCTCATGACGGTATTGTTGTTAAGTTATGGTCCTCATGACGGTACTGTTGTTAAGATATGGTCCCTATTACGGTATTGTTGATAAGTTATGGCCCACATGACGGTATTGTTGTTAAGTTATGGTCCTCATGACGGTACTGTTGTTAAGATATGGTCCCTATTACGGTATTGTTGATAAGTTATGGCCCACATGACGGTATTGTTGTTAAGTTATGGTCCTCATGACGGTACTGTTGTTAAGTTATGGTCCTCATGACGGTACTGTTGTTAAGATATGGTCCCTATTACGGTATTGTTGATAAGTTATGGCACACATGACGGTATTGTTGTTAAGTTATGGCCCACATGACGGTATTGTTGTTAAGTTATGGTCCTCATGACGGTACTGTTGTTAAGTTATGGCCCACATGACGGTACTGTTGTTAAGTTATGGTCCTCATGACGGTACTGTTGTTAAGATATGGTCCCTATTACGGTATTGTTGATAAGTTATGGCCCACATGACGGTATTGTTGTTAAGTTATGGCCCACATGACGGTATTGTTGTTAAGTTATGGTCCTCATGACGGTACTGTTGTTAAGATATGGTCCCTATTACGGTATTGTTGATAAGTTATGGCCCACATGACGGTATTGTTGTTAAGGTATGGTTCTCATGACGGTACTGTTGTTAAGATATGGTCCCTATTACGGTATTGTTGATAAGTTATGGCCCACATGACGGTATTGTTGTTAAGTTATGGTTCTCATGACGGTACTGTTGTTAAGATATGGTCCCTATTACGGTATTGTTGATAAGTTATGGCCCTCATGACGGTATTGTTGTTAAGTTATGGTCCTCATGACGGTACTGTTGTTAAGATATGGTCCTTATTACGGTATTGTTGATAATTTATGGTCCTCATGACGGTATTGTTGATAAGTTATGGCCCACATGACGGTATTGTTGATAAGTTATGGCCCACATGACGGTATTGTTGATAAGTTATGGCCCACATGACGGTATTGTTGATAAGTTATGGTCCTCACGACGGTATTGTTGATAAGTTATGGTCGTTATTACGGTATTGTTGATAAGTTATGGTCCTCACCACGATATTGTTGATAAGTAATGGTCTTCACCACGGTATTGTTGATAAGTTATGGTCCTCATGACGGTATTGTTGATAAGTTATGGCCCACATGACGGTATTGTTGATAAGTTATGGTCCTCACGACGGTATTGTTGATAAGTTATGGTCCTTATTACGGTAATATTGAGAAGTTATGGTCTTCACCACGGTATTGTTGATAAGTTATGGTCCTCACCACGGTATTGTTGACAAGTTATGGTCCTCACCACGGTATTGTTGATAAGTTATGGTCCTCACTACGGTATTGTTGATAAGTTATGGTCCTCACTACGGTATTGTTGATAAGTTATGATCCTCACCACGGTATTGTTGATAAGTTATGATCCTCACCACGGTATTGTTGTTAAGTTATGGTCCTCACGACGATATTGTTGATAAGTTATGGTCCTCATGACGGTATTGTTGTTAAGTTATGGTCCTCACCATGGTATTGTTGATAAGTAATGGTCCTCACGACGGTATTGTTGATAAGTTATGGTCCTCATGACGGTATTGTTGATAAGTTATGATCCTCACCACGGTATTGTTGATAAGTTATGGTCCTCACTACGGTACTGTTGATAAGTTATGGTCCTCACCACGGTATTGTTGATAAGTTATGGTCTTCACCACGGTATTGTTGTTAAGTTATGTTCCTCATGACGGTATTGTTGATAAGTTATGGTCCTTACGGCGGTATTGTTGATAAGTTATGGTCCTCACCACGGTATTGTTGATAAGTTATGGTCCTCACCACGGTATTGTTGATAAGTTATGGTCCTCACGACGGTATTGTTGACAAGTTATGGTCCTCACGACTGTATTGTTGACAAGTTATGGTCCTCACGACGGTATTATTGACAAGTTATGGTCCTCACGACGATATTGTTGTTAAGTTATGGTCCTTATTACGGTATTGTTGATAAGTTATGGTCTTCACCACGGTATTGTTGATAAGTTATGGTCCTCACGACGGTATTATTGACAAGTTATGGTCCTCACGACGATATTGTTGTTAAGTTATGGTCCTTATTACGGTATTGTTGATAAGTTATGGTCTTCACCACGGTATTGTTGATAAGTTATGGTCTTCACCACGGTATTGTTGATAAGTTATGGTCCTCACGACGGTATTGTTGACAAGTTATGGTCCTCACGACGGTATTGTTGACAAGTTATGGTCCTCACGACGATATTGTTGATAATTTATGGTCTTCACCATGGTATTAATGATCAGTTATGGTCCTCACCACGGTATTGTTGATAAGTTATGGTCCTCACCACGGTATTGTTGAGAAGTTATGGTCCTCACCACGGTATTGTTGATAAGTTATGGTCCTCACGACGGTATTGTTGACAAGTTATGGTCCTCACGACGGTATTGTTGATAAGTTATGGTCCTCACGACGGTATTGTTGACAAGTTATGGTCCTCACGACGGTATTGTTGACAAGTTATGGTCCTCACGACGATATTGTTGATAAGTTATGGTCTTCACCATGGTATTAATGATCAGTTATGGTCCTCACCACGGTATTGTTGATAAGTTATGGTCCTCACCACGGTATTGTTGAGAAGTTATGGTCCTCACCACGGTATTGTTGATAAGTTATGGTCCTTACCACGATATGGTTGATAAGTTATGGTCCTCACCACGGGATTGTTGAGAAGTTATGATCCTTACCTCGGTATTGTTAAGAAGTTATTCCTTTCCACGGTATTAATATTGTTGATAAGTTATGGTCCTTACGACGGTATTGTTGATAAGTTATGGTCCTCACCACGGTATTGTTGATAACTTATGATCCTCACTACGGTATTGTTGATAAGTTATGGTCCTCACCACGGTATTGTTGTTAAGTTATGGTCCTCACCACGGTATTGTTGATAAGTTATGATCGTCACCACGGTATTGTTGATAAGTTATGGTCCTCACCACGGTATTGTTGTTAAGTTATGGTCCTCACCACGGTATTGTTGATAAGTTATGGTCCTCACCACGGTATTGTTGATAAGTTATGGTCCTCACCACGGTATTGTTGATAAGTTATGATCCTCACCACGGTATTGTTGATAAGTTATGGTCCTCACCACGGTATTGTTGATAAGTTATGGTCCTCACCACGGTATTGTTGATAAGTTATGGCCTTCACTATGGTATTGTTGATAAGTTATGATTCCACCACGGTATTGTTGATAAGTTATGGTCCTCACCACGGTATTGTTGTTAAGTTATGGTCCTCACGACGGTATTGTTGACAAGTTATGGTCCTCACGACGGTATTGTTGACAAGTTATGGTCCTCACGACGATATTGTTGTTAAGTTATGGTCCTCAAGACGGTATTGTTGATAAGTTATGGTCCTCATGACGGTATTGTTGTTAAGTTATGGTCCTCACCATGGTATTGTTGATAAGTAATGGTCCTCACGACGGTATTGTTGATAAGTTATGGTCTTCACCATGGTATTAATGATCAGTTATGGTCGTCACCACGGTATTGTTGAGAAGTTATGGTCCTCACCACGGTATTGTTGATAAATTATGGTCCTCACCACGGTATTGTTGAGAAGTTATGATCTTTACCACGGTATTGTTAAGAAGTTATTCCTTTCCACGGTATTAATATTGTTGATAAGTAATGGTCTTCATGACGGTATTGTGATAAGTTATGGTCTTCACCACGGTATTGTTGTTAAGTTATGGTCCTCATGACGGTATTGTTGATAAGTTATGGTCCTTACGACGGTATTGTTGATAAGTTATGGTCCTCACCACGGTATTGTTAAGAAGTTATTCCTTATCACGGTATTAATATTGTTGATAAGTAATGGTCTTCATGACGGTATTGTGATAAGTTATGGTCCTCACCACGGTATTGTTGAGAAGTTATGATCCTTACCTCGGTATTGTTAAGAAGTTATTCCTTTCCACGGTATTAATATTGTTGATAAGTTATGGTCCTTACGACGGTATTGTTGATAAGTTATGGTCCTCACCACGGTATTGTTGATAAGTTATGGTCCTCACCACGGTATTGTTGATAAGTTATGGTCCTCACCACGGTATTGTTGTTAAGTTATGGTCCTCACGACGGTATTGTTGACAAGTTATGGTCCTCACGACGGTATTGTTGACAAGTTATGGTCCTCACGACGATATTGTTGTTAAGTTATGGTCCTTATTACGGTATTGTTGATAAGTTATGGTCTTCACCACGGTATTGTTGACAAGTTATGGTCCTCACGACGGTATTGTTGAGAAATTATGGTCCTCACCACGGTATTGTTGATAAATTATGGTCCTTACCACGATATGGTTGATAAGTTATGGTCCTCACCACGGTATTGTTGAGAAGTTATGATCTTTACCACGGTATTGTTAAGAAGTTATTCCTTTCCACGGTATTAATATTGTTGATAAGTAATGGTCTTCATGACGGTATTGTGATAAGTTATGGTCTTCACCACGGTATTGTTGTTAAGTTATGGTCCTCATGACGGTATTGTTGATAAGTTATGGTCCTTACGACTGTATTGTTGATAAGTTATGGTCCTCACCACGGTATTGTTAAGAAGTTATTCCTTACCACGGTATTAATATTGTTGATAAGTAATGGTCTTCATGACGGTATTGTGATAAGTTATGGTCCTCACCACGGTATTGTTGAGAAGTTATGATCCTTACCTCGGTATTGTTAAGAAGTTATTCCTTTCCACGGTATTAATATTGTTGATAAGTTATGGTCCTTACGACGGTATTGTTGATAAGTTATGGTCCTCACCACGGTATTGTTGATAAGTTATGGTCCTCACCACGGTATTGTTGATAAGTTATGGTCCTCACCACGGTATTGTTGTTAAGTTATGGTCCTCACGACGGTATTGTTGACAAGTTATGGTCCTCACGACGGTATTGTTGACAAGTTATGTTCCTCACGACGATATTGTTGTTAAGTTATGGTCCTTATTACGGTATTGTTGATAAGTTATGGTCTTCACCACGGTATTGTTGACAAGTTATGGTCCTCACGACGGTATTGTTGAGAAGTTATGGTCCTCACCACGGTATTGTTGATAAATTATGATCCTTACCACGATATGGTTGATAAGTTATGGTCCTCACCACGGTATTGTTGAGAAGTTATGATCTTTACCACGGTATTGTTAAGAAGTTATTCCTTTCCACGGTATTAATATTGTTGATAAGTAATGGTCTTCATGACGATATTGTGATAAGTTATGGTCTTCACCACGGTATTGTTGTTAAGTTATGGTCCTCATGACGGTATTGTTGATAAGTTATGGTCCTTACGACGGTATTGTTGATAAGTGATGGTCCTCACCACGGTATTGTTAAGAAGTTATTCCTTACCACGGTATTAATATTGTTGATAAGTAATGGTCTTCATGACGGTATTGTGATAAGTTATGGTCTTCACCACGGTATTGTTGTTAAGTTATGGTCCTCATGACGGTATTGTTGATAAGTTATGGTCCTCACCACGGTATTGTTGATAAGTTATGGTCCTCACCACGGTATTGTTGATAAGTTATGGTCCTCACCACGGTATTGTTGATAAGTTATAGTCCTCGCGACGGTATTGTTGATAAGGTATGGTCCTTACGACGGTAATGTTGATAAGTTATGGTCCTCATGACGGTATTGTTAATAAGTCATGGTCTTCACCACGGTATTGTTGATAAGTTATGGTCCTCACCACGGTATTGTTGATAAGTTATGTTCCTCATGACGATATTGTTGATAAGTTATGGTCTTTACCATCATATTGTTGATAAGTTATGGTCCTCACCACGGTTTTGTTGATAAGTATGGCTCTCTGTATCCAAACTTACCCTAGAGGCGCCTACCCTCCGAAGCATCCGGTCACACTTCCTTGGTGGAAGTTCACGTATTTTATTTAGTTTATGTGCCATTTTAAAACATTCCTAAAGTTTTAACTTTGCTGTGGGATTGTGGTTTGGACATGAATTGGTATGTTTGTTTTACCTTTTCTGTGGGATTGTGGTTTGGACATGGATTGGTATGTTTCGTTTTAAGCTTTACTGTGGGATTGTGGTTTGGACATGTATTTGTATGTTTGTTTTAACTTTGCTGTGGGATTGTGGTTTGGACATGGATTGGTATTTTTTGTTTTAACTTTGCCGTGGGATTGTGGTTTGGACATGGATTGGTATGTTTGTTTAAACTTTGCTGTGGGATTGTGGTTTGGACATGGATTCGTATGTTTGTTGTAACTTTTCTGTGGGATTGTGGTTTGGACATGGATTGGTATGTTTGTTTTAACTTTGCTGTTGAATTGTGGTTTGGACATGGATTGGTATGTTTGTTTTAACTTTGCTATGGGATTGTGGTTTGGACATGGATTCGTATGTTTGTTTTAACTTTGCGTGCGATTGTTGTTTGGACATGGATTGGTATGTTTGTTGTAACTTTGCTGTGGGATTGTGGTTTGGACATGGATTGATATGTTTGTTGTAACTTTTCTGTGGGATTGTGGTTTGGACATGGATTGGTATGTTTGTTTTAACTTTTCTGTGGGATTGTTGTTTGGCCATGGATTCGTATGTTTGTTTTAACTTTGCTATGGGATTGTGGTTTGGACATGAATTGGTATGTTTGTTTTAACTTTTCTTTGGGATTGTGGTTTGGACATGGATTGGTATGTTTGTTTAAATTTTTCTTTGGGATTGTGGTTTGGACATGGATTGGTATGTTTGTTTAAACATTGCTGTGGGAATGTGGGTTGGACATGGATTGATATGTTTGTTTTAACTTTTCTGTGGGATTGTGGTTTGGACATGGATTGGTATGTTTGTTTTAACTTTGCTATGGGATTGTGGTTTGGACATGTATTTGTATGTTTGTTTTAACTTTGCTGTGGGATTGTGGTTTGGACATGGATTCGTATGTTTGTTGTAACTTTTCTGTGGGATTGTGGTTTGGACATGGATTGGTATGTTTGTTTTAACTTTGCTGTTCAATTGTGGTTTGGACATGGATTTGTATGTTTGTTTTAACTTTGCTGTGGGATTGTGGTTTGGACATGGATTGGTATGTTTGTTTTAACTTTTATGTGGGATTGTGGTTTGGACATGAATTGGTATGTTTGTTTTAACTTTGCTATGGGATTGTGGTTTGGACATGGATTGTATGTTTGTTTTAACTTTGCTGTGGGATTGTGGTTTGGACATGGATTTGTATGTTGGTTTAAATTGTCTGTGGGATTGTGGTTTGGACATGTATTTGTATGTTTGTTTTAACTTTGCTGTGGGATTGTGGTTTGGAGATGGTTTGGTATGTTTTGTTTTAACTTTGCCGTGGGATTGTGGTTTGGACATGGATTGGTATGTTTGTTTCAACTTTGCTATGGGATTGTGGTTTGGACATGGATTGGTATGTTTGTTTTAACTTTGCTGTGGGATTGTGGTTTGGACATGAATTGGTATGTTTTGTTTTAACTTTTCTGTGGGATTGTGATTTGAACATGGATTGGTATTTTTGTTGTAACTTCTTGTGGGATTGTGGTTTGGACATGGATTGGTATGTTTGTTGCAACTTTGCTGTGGGATTGTGGTTTGGACATGGATTGGTATGTTTGTTTTAACTTTGCTGTTGAATTGTGGTTTGGACATGGATTGGTATGTTTGTTTTAACTTTGCTATGGGATTGTGGTTTGGACATGGATTGGTATGTTTGTTTTAATTTTTCTGTGGGATTGTTGTTTGGACATGGAATGGTATGTTTGTTGTAACTTTGCTGTGGGATTGTGGTTTGGACATGGATTCGTATGTTTTGTTTTATTGAAGACATTGTCATGACTAAGTCAATGAAGATTGCTAATTTGTGAAATCACTTAGAAAATGTTCTATTAGACCAGATTATCTGTATAACAATTGGAATTTGGTTTATTTGTTATTTCATAATTTTCAAGCAAATATTTTTGAAGTTAAGTTTTAATTGGGTTTCGTTATTGCGTTAAGCAATGTAAGACATTTTTGTTCAAGATTATAGAATATATTTCTGTTAATATATTGGACCGTATCTAAAACATTCCAACCATTTTATTCTGCCATATCTGTATTATGAACAGTGTTTACATCCAGAAGATGCAAATAAATAACATTATTACACAAACACCTTGTTTACTCCCGGGCCAGGTAACACCGGTAACTAACAAGTTCTGTTGTCTGTACTTGTATGCAACACCAACTCTGCAGGATTAAATAAAAATAGCCACTATCTATCTGTCATAACAGTTGTCACATTGCTGACAAAAATAATTTTTCTGAAATGCCTCAAGTTATTTCTTGCGTGTCTCCTTCATATAATGGGAATTATATATTTACTAAAAGGTAAGACATTAGTATATTAAAAATAACACTTAACATTTAATCTTATTTTTATTTTGTGGCCGAGTGGTAAGGCGCTAGCTTTATAAACCTTAGGTGTCTATCTGCAGGTGTTTCCTCTGTAGCTGTTAAACTTTTAAATATATTTTACGTGCAGATTTAATTTCAGGAAAACCAGTATGCAAGTAATTTAAATTCGATGGTTGGAATAGAAATTTGCAGTCGTTAACTGTCTTTATATAAGTATACTTTAATGAAACATTTATATAGAATGAAAAAATAAACAAATCAATGTTTATATTACAACAAAGAATATGATCGAAGCAACTTAATTGCTCTTTTTTACTACCTTTTATATAGTTAAATCAGTGGTCAGTAATGTCAACCATGTAGACCCGCAATAGAGTGTCCGAAACGTGTAAAATATTTGTGCATTTTGTACTTAATTTGGTAATATTTTCAGTCTAGAAGTATTTATATATAATGCTATTTATTTAAAACCAATTTTTAGAATACTACTGTTTTTTTAAACAAAAACACAAGATCAAACTATTTTAGGGGTGAGGGGGAGGTACGCTTTATGAAGAAATATAATTTAACAAAAATTCGAGCAAGTGGAGTTTCGTAATTTATGATATAATTCTGATGACATTATTCATGCAATATTAAAATTCACTTTTCAATCAATGTCTTTTTAATTCATTTCATCTTGTCAGAATTTGTTATGTTCTTTCATTTCCGTTGGATGTTGTAATAAAACACTCTTGGTGCTGCATAAGATGAAGCTAATTTTCTGTATTCACTCTAACGATACATGCATTATGTAGGTACTGGTGGGCGAATACACCATACATGTATGCACATGGTATTTTTATCAATTTTCAAGAACTGAAGTAAAAAAGAATACATTGCTAAATTACTTTTGTTATACCAATGCAATAAATAAATCTTTCTTTGGGTTTATATAATATAATTAATGTAGTGCTATATAAGAGTTCAAAGGTGTAGAGGAAGAATGCGAAGCTCTTTAAATGTTGTGACTTATAATTGTGACTAACATGGATAAACATTGTCCTTAATGACGTGTTATGTAAAACGTAAAACAAATGGGCCTGATTATACATGTAGCTCAGTTTAGTAATTTTATACAGTTTTCAAATATTAATATTTTTAATATGCTATTCCATGAACCTCAAAACATTTCATGTTATTTTCCAGCTTCCATATCATTTTGATATAGCCATGGCTTAAACAGGGTGGTGCACGATGTACATGACGGTATTGTTTCGTTTTTCATTTTGAAAAAAATCATGGCGTTTATAAAATATGCGTTCTTGGGAATTACATACATCCGACACAGGTTATAATCTTGCTATCACATATGTTTAAATTCTATAACGATAACATTTTTCTTGAATTTAATAAATATTGCAGACACATTAAGTAAATATAAACAGTTATATAAATAATTCTAGCTTTCTGATAATTTATTCTATAACGCTGTTTGTTTAGACATATTTTACTGACAAATAGAAACCAACACCACATGTATGACATTAATGCATTTCAATTGCTTGAAATTTCAAACTAGACTGTTTTATGTTACTCAAAGCTTTCTTTATATGTTTTAGACGCAGTACGAATTACGTATCACCTACATGTGGTTTGTGTTTATAGTGTTCGTCTATTGTTCTCTCTTATTTCAAATGTTTTTGTTGTGTTGATTTTCGAGTGTATATTTTGTGTTACAAAAAAAGGAAAATAAACGAGATGCCAAATAGGTTAAACTCAACATATAATTTAAATAAAAACGCTTCCGGATTACTTAACCATAGCATCATGCTATCAAAAGACGTGGCGGTTTTTAAAGATAAATGTAAAAAAGTGGAAATATACTGGGTCTAAAGGTATTCAATTGGTTAGTTAAGTAGAGTTGTAGAATCTTATCTATAAATACAATTATCAAATTTATCAAACAATAAACTAAATGTCGACAGATTTTGTAGTGTTTAAGTTTCAAATATACAACGGCTAATAATGTATGTTTTATATGTCAACAGCTAGAGTTATAGCATTATAATAGCAAACATTTACTTTTTATAATTCCGAAATAAACTGGGCCCAGTATATAATTATGAGTTATAAGAGGCAATATTGTAGAATAAAAAGCGTTAAAGCATTAATTACATAATGGAAGAGCAAAGTCCGAAATTCGTACTGTACTTTACGATAGGTACATACGTAGGACAATAGTTAAGAGAATACACATGTAGTTGTATACCGTCACGCGATGAGTTATTTTGCATCTATGAAATATACATGATATATAATCAATACAACAACAAAAGAAAAAAAAACCCGAAAAAACAATCTGTAAATGTCAACACTATGTCTGGCTGACATTGTAAGAAGTTATATGTATTCTTGTCTATAACATCAATGCGATCCGTATTGTCAGTTTATTTACCATTACTACACAATTTGATACCGTGAAGGGGGGGGGGGGGTAATAAATCGTCTATATATTAGTTACACACTCTATAGAAGATTTACTACATTTTATCATAATTATTATTCAATTGTACATTTTCTGGTTTTCGAGACAACTACCGCTATATTTACTTTTGTTTATTGCTTACAAACTATGTATTAGTTTTTTAATGAGTAACACTAATAACAAGATAAAAAAATGAGATATTAACATTGATTAAAAATGAGATATTAACATTGATAACATTGATTAAAAATGAGATATTAACATTGATAACATTGATTAAAAATGAGATTATTAATATGATAACATTGATTAAAAATGAGATATTAACATTGATAACATTGATTAAAAATGAGATATTAACATTGATACATTGATTAAAAATGAGATATTAATATTGATAACATTGATTAAAAATTAGATATTAACATTGATAACATTGATTAAAAATGAGATATTTATTGATAACATTGATTAAAAATTAGATATTAACATTGATAACATTGATAAAAATCAAGTATTAACGCTGATAACATTGATTAAAAGCAGGTATTAACACTGTTAACATTGATACAAATCAGGTACTAACAATGACAACATTGATAAAAGATCAGATATTAAAATTGAAAATATTTACAAAAAACTAGGTATTAACCTCATGCAGCTGGCGCATTTAATATTAAATGTTTAAGTCGGAATGCTGATGGATGAGAACCACAGTTAAATGTAAAAAAATAACTCAGTTGTTTTTAGTTATGTGGTACCTGGCTATTGTATCTGATATTGTTATCAGGTACAAAATGTTAAAAATAATGTTTGACAAAGTGTCACATCGTCACTATGTAAATAATGTGTGCGGTTGTAATTTAGGTACAATTTGTGATGAGTCTGCTACATGCTGCATGTAAATCGATTGTGCTCCAACTTTTAACATATGTCTCCATCTTAAATAAGAACACATAGTAAAGCAATGTTTACAAAATGAAAGAGCGATGTAAAAATGGGTTTAAACAGAGGACATAACTCGGGTCTAGTCAACATATAACGCCCTAATTATAATCTGGTACATTCGTCTGGGATTATCAAATGTCTCAAAACGATGTTAACAACAATTTTTTTTTAAAAATGTCAAAACTATGGCTGACATCTGAAGATGTTGCAACTTAAATATTGTACATATACGTACTGTTGCTTTAGTTAAATCAAGAACTATAGAATTCAGCTACACCGGGTTAACCATACTAAGTCAGTATTTGTCATATGTTAGTATAATAAAAGTTCTGCTTACAAAATGGAAGAATGATGTTAGAAATACGTTTTGTGTTTTTTTGAAAGAGGTAACTCGGTTCAGGAAAAATAAAATATCTCTGTCAAATAATCAGAACGTTCGTATTGAATTATCAAATTTGTCAATAAACAAACGATGCATACAATATATAATTGTGACAGAAATAAGTTTGACGTCTTAAAATATTATAGTCGTTTTTGTCTATCAATGCGTTTGTGTAGACGGTTTTACATTAATGTGACATAGCATTGTCATACAATTTGACACAGCCTTCATATGAGGAGTGTTTAAAATTTTCTGAATTTCCAAATAAAACACTTAATAACGTTGGTGATAAGTATAACTTGTACTGAGTGTAAAAATGTATTTATTAGACCGATATATTTGATCGGCCATTTTCAATACTTTCACGAAATAATTTTGACATTTTATGACAATGTGATCCGATGCATTTATAATTTATTCCAGCAGGAATCTGTCATTTATTTAGTGTGTGTGGTTCAACCATAAGTGTGTGTGTCTTAAACAAAGAAACTGTCCCTGAAAGTACTCTAAAATCATATTGTTATTGTTATTACATAAAATATATCATGTCATATGCGAGTAGACTTATTGTTGTATGCATTTTATATACCGGACTCAGTACATCGGCTAGTTAAGTATAATTTTACCATATTTAACAACAACCATACAACCAAGAACATGATACAATGCACGCTGAAGAGTTGGATTTTGAGTGAGTTCCGAATACTGTGTCGATAGGTGAGTGACAAAGTTTTAGAGTGTCATTTATAACGGTGTTTCATTGTGTCGGTAAGTGAGGTGACAAAGTTATAGAGGGTCATTTGTAACGGTGTTTCATTGTGGCGGTAAGTGAGGTGACAAAGTTATAGAGGTCATTTATAACGGTGTTTCATTGTGGCGGTAAGTGAGGTGACAAAGTTATAGAGGGTCATTTATAACGGTGTTTCATTGTGGCGGTAAGTGAGGTGACAAAGTTATCGAGGGTCATTTATAACGGTGTTTCATTGTGGCGGTAAGTGAGGTGACAAAGCCATCGAGGGTCATTTATAACGATGTTTCATTGTGGCGGTAAGTGAGGTGACAAAGCATCGAGGGTCATTTATACGGTGTTTCATTGTGGCGATAAGTGAGGTGAAAAAGCCATCGAGGGTCATTTATAACGATGTTTCATTGTGGCGATAAGTGAGGTGAAAAAGCCATCGAGGTCATTTATAACGATGTTTCATTGTGGCGGTAAGTGAGGTGACAATGTCATCGAGGTTCATTTATGACGGTGTTTCATTGTGGCGGTAAGTGAGGTGAAAAAGCCATCGAGGGTCATTTATAACGATGTTTCATTGTGGCGGTAAGTGAGGTGACAATGTCATCGAGGTTCATTTATGACGGTGTTTCATTGTGGCGGTAAGTGAGGTGACAAAGTCATTGGGGTTCATTTATAACAATGTTTCATTGTGGCGGTAAGTGAGGTGACAAAACCATCAAGGGTCATTTATAACGGTGTTTTATTGTGGCGGTAAGTGAGGTGACAAAGTCATCGAGGGTCATTTATAACGGTGTTTTATTGTGGCGGTAAGTGAGGTGACAAAGTCATCGAGGGTCATTTATAACGATGCTTCATTGTGGCGGTAAGTGAGGTGACAAAGTCATCGAGGGTCATTTTTAACGATTTTTCATTGTGGCGATAAGTGAGGTGAGAAAGCATCGAGGGTCATTTATAACAATGTTTCATTGAGGCGGAAAGTGAGGTGAAAAGTCATCGGGTTCATTTATAATGAGTTTCATTGAGGCGATAAGTGAGGTGAAAAGTCATCGGGTTCATTTATAATGGAGTTTCATTGTGGCGATAAGTGAGTGAAAAGTCATCGGGTTCATTGATAACAGTGTTTCATTGTGGCGATAAGTGAGGTGAAAGTCATCGGTTCATTTATAATGGAGTTTCATTGAGGCGATAAGTGAGGTGAAAAGTCATCGGGTTCATTTATAACGGTGTTTCATTGTGGCGATAAGTGAGGTGAAAAGTCATCGGGTTCATTTATAATGGAGTTTCATTGAGGCGATAAGTGAGGTGAAAAGTCATCGGGTTCATTTATAACGGTGTTTCATTGAGGCGGTAAGTGAGGTGACAAAGTATTCGGGGTTCATTAAAACGATGTTTCATTGTGGCGGTAATTATAAGTGAGGTGACAAAGTCATCGGGGTTCATTTATAACAATGTTTCATTGAGGCGGTAAATGAGGTGACAAAGTCATCGGGTTCATTTATAATGGTGTTTCATTGTGGCGGTAAGTGAGGTGACATATCTATGAGGGTCATTTATAACAATGTTTTCATTGTGGCGATAAGTGAGGTGAGAAAGCCATCGAGGGTCATTTATAACAATGTTTAACATTTATAACAATTTATATCGGTAAGTAAGGTGACAAAGCCATCGAGGGTCATTTTAACAATGTTTCATTGAGGCGGTAAGTGAGGTGACATATCTATCGAGGGTCATTTATAATGGTGTTTATTGAGGCGTAAGTGAGGTGACATATCTATTGAGGGTCATTTATAACTGTTTTTCATTGAGGCGGTAAATGAGGTGACAAAGTCATCGAGGGTCATTTATAACGATGTTTCATTGAGGCCGTAAGTGATATGACAAAGTCATCGAGGGTCATTTATAACGATGTTTCATTGTGGCGAAAGTGAGGTGTAAAAGTCATCGCTTCATTTATAATGGTGTTTCATTGAGGCGGTAAGTGAGGTGACATATCTATCGAGGGTATTTATAACGGTGTTTCATTGTGGCGGTAAGTGAGGTTACAAGTCATCGAGGGTCATTTATAACGATGTTTCATTGTGGCGGTAAATGAGGTGACAAAGTCATCGGGGTTCATTTATAACGATGTTTCATTGAGGCGGTAAGTGAGGTGACATATCTATCGGGGTTCATTTATAACGGTGTTTCATTGAGGCGGTAAATGAGGTGACAAAGTCATCGAGGGTCATTTATAATGGTGTTTCATTGAGGCTGTAAGTGAGGTGACAAAGCCATCGAGGGTCATTTATAATGGTGTTTCATTGTGGCGGTAAGTGAGGTGACAAAGACACCGAGGGTCATTTATAACAATGTTTCATTGTGGCGGTAAGTGAGATGACAAAGTCATCGAAGGTCATTTATAACGATTTTTCATTGAGGCGGTAAGTGAGGTGACATATCTATCGGGGTTCATTTATAACGGTGTTTCATTGAGGCGGTAAGTGAGGTGACAAAGTATTCGGGGTTCATTAAAACGATGTTTCATTGAGGCGGTAAGTGAGGTGACAAAGTATTCGGGGTTCATTAAAACGATGTTTCATTGAGGCGGTAAGTGAGGTGACAAAGTCATTGAGGGTCATTTATAACGGTGTTTCATTGAGGCTGTAAGTGAGGTGACAAAGTATTCGGGGTTCATTAAAACGATGTTTCATTGAGGCGGTAAGTGAGGTGACAAAGTCATCGGGGTTCATTAAAACGATGTTTCATTGTGGCGGTAATTATAAGTGAGGTGACAAAGTCATCGGGGTTCATTTATAACGGTGTTTCATTGAGGCGGTAAGTGAGGTGACAAAGTATTCGGGGTTCATTAAAACGATGTTTCATTGAGGCGGTAAGTGAGGTGACAAAGTCATCGGGGTTCATTAAAACGATGTTTCATTGTGGCGGTAATTATAAGTGAGGTGACAAAGTCATCGGGGTTCATTAAAACGATGTTTCATTGTGGCGGTAAGTGAGGTGACAAAGTCATTGAGGGTCATTTATAACGGCGTTTCATTGAGGCGGTAAGTGAAGGTGACAAAGTATTCGGGGTTCATTAAAACGATGTTTCATTGTGGCGGTAATTATAAGTGAGGTGACAAAGTCATCGGGGTTCATTTATAACAATGTTTCATTGAGGCGGTAAGTGAAGGTGACAAAGTATTCGGGGTTCATTAAAACGATGTTTCATTGTGGCGGTAAGTGAGGTGACAATGTCATCGGGGTTCATTTATAACAATGTTTCATTGAGGCGGTAAGTGAGGTGACAAAGTCATCGTAGTTCATTTAAAACGATGTTTTATTGAGGCGGTAAGTGAGTTGACAAAGTCATCGGGGTTAATTTATAACGGTGTTTCATTGTGGCGGTAAGTGAGGTGACAAAGTCATCGAGGGTCATTTATAACGATGTTTCATTGTGGCGGTAAGTGAGGTGACAAAGTCATCGAGGTTCATTTATAACGATGTTTCATTGAGGCGGAAAGTGAGGTGACAAAGTCATCAGAGTTCATTTAAAATGATGTTTCATTGAGGCGGTAAGTGAGGTGACAAAGTCATCGAGGGTCATTTATAACGATGTTTCACTGTGGCGGTAAGTGAGGTGAAAAGTCATCGGGGTTCATTTATAACGATGTTTCATTGAGGCGGAAAGTTAGGTGACAACGTCATCGGGGTTCATTTATAACGATGTTTCACTGTGGCGGTAAGTGAGGTGAAAAGTCATCGGGGTTCATTTATAACGATGTTTCATTGAGGCGGAAAGTGAGGTGACAAAGTCATCGGGGTTCATTTATAACGGTGTTTCATTGTGGCGGTAAGTAAGGCGACAAAGTCATCGAGGGTCATTTATAACGGTGTTTCATTGTGGCGGTAAGTGAGGTGAAAAGTCATAGGGTTCATTTATAACAATGTTTCATTGAGGCGGAAAGTGAGGTGACAAAGTCATCGGGGTTCATTTATAACGGTGTTTCATTGAGGCGGAAAGTGAGGTGACAAAGCCATCGAGGGTCATTTATAACGGTGTTTCATTGTGGCGGTAAGTGAGGTGACAAAGTCATCGAGGGTCATTTATAACGGTGTTTCATTGTGGCGGTAAGTGAGGTGACAAAGTCATCGAGGGTCATTTATAACGGTGTTTCATTGAGGCGGTAAGTGAGGTGACAAAGTCATTGAGGGTCATTTATAACAATGTTTCATTGAGGCGGAAAGTATGGTGACAAAGTCATCGAGGGTCATTTATAACGGTGTTTCATTGTGGCGGTAAGTGAGGTGACAAAGTCATCGAGGGTCATTTATAACGGTGTTTCATTGTGGCGGTAAGTGAGGTGACAAAGTCATCGAGGGTATTTATAACGGTGTTTCATTGAGGCGGTAAGTGAGGTGACAAAGTCATGAGGGTCATTTATAACAATGTTTCATTGTGGCGGTAAGTGAGGTGACAAAGTCATCGAGGGTCATTTATAACGGTGTTTCATTGTGGCGGTAAGTGAGGTGACAAAGTCATCGAGGGTCATTTATAACGGTGTTTCATTGAGGCGGTAAGTGAGGTGACAAAGTCATCGAGGGTCATTTATAACAATGTTTCATTGAGGCGGAAAGTAGGTGACAAAGTCATCGAGGGTCATTTATAACGGTGTTTCATTGTGGCGGTAAGTGAGGACAAAGTCATCGAGGGTCATTTATACGGTGTTTCATTGAGGTGGAAAGTGAGGTGACAAAGTAATCGGGGTTCATTTATATAACGATGTTTCATTGAGGCGGAAAGTGAGGTGACAAAGCCTCGAGGGTCATTTTTAACGATGTTTCATTGAGGCGGAAAGTGAGGTGACAAAGCATCGAGGGTTATTTTAACAATGTTTCATTGAGGCGGAAAGTGAGGTGACAAAGTCATCGGGGTTCATTTATAATGGTGTTTCATTGAGGCTGTAAGTGAGGTGACATATCTATCGAGGGTCATTTATAATGGTGTTTCATTGAGGCTGTAAGTGAGGTGACAGAGTAATGGAGGGTCATTTATACGGTTGTTTCATTGTGGCGAAATTATAACGAAGTTTTACTATGGATATATCATTTAGTTAGAAACAAAATCGTACAGGTTTGTGAAAAACATTTTAATTTGATGAAAATGACGGGCAAAATAAATACATCAATTTTTATTGATCAAATGGTTTCAAGTAACTTTTGACAAATGTCTAATATAAAGTATAAGACAACATCATGGAGCAATATATCGAAAGTTATATATAAATATATCCGAGTTTACAAGTACCTTTGATGTATATAGATAATTAGAATTGACAAACGTACCAATAAATCAATCAAAGTAGACAAAAAATGGCACAAAAAAACCCAGATAATAATTATAATGATAATGAAAATTACTGAAGGTTTACGAGAGAATAAGTTATTAAAGTGAAAAAAAGAATATATATATGACAGCTTTGTACAAAGACTCGGGGAACTGTTTTTGAGTATGTCAATTTGCAGGTGTAAATTATGTAACCGTAATAAAACAACATTCCTGGATTAATTAGTTGTATGCAAAAATGTAGCTGTTCCAAGGGTGAGGTGACTTTGTGACACTGTAAAACTTAATGAAGGCATCGTCAATACCATGCATTTAACATTAAATGTCTTCAAATGACTTATTTCTATACGGGGTTACGACATCGTCATTCTAATAATTAAAAACTTAATTCTAATTAATTAATTTTTTTTATTAGTATAATTACTAATGGCTATGATATTTTATGTCTTTGGAGAAGGTTAAAATGATAAGTAATATTGGTTGTTAATCCAACAATAACTTGAAAACATTATAAAATGAATAAAAAAAATTGAACATGGTTAAAAACTGAATGAAATTACACTAATGGGTGTAAAAGGAGGAAATTAGTTGTTGACGTTATAAAAGAGGATATTTTTTTTGTATAGGACTATGAAAGGTTCTGAAAGTATAAGATAAATCAAATCATTAAAGATTTCTAAAATCTTTTCATCTTCTGTTCATCATGTCCCTCACTATTAACTCTTCAAATAGACACCTTATTCTACCAGGTAGAATTATGTAAGCGATAAAAGCAACTACAAGCACAACGGCAGAAACTCTTTAGGGACAAGTAATTTGCTAGCACTACTTACATGTATATCACAAGCATAAACATACAGCCGTATGGTTTGTAAATGAAGGTCTCACACCTAAACAATTCAGTGATAGCAGTGGCAAGCGTAACAACATGATTCAGAATATTAGACCGTATATTTTTTAATAGTTATTTTCAATATTATGTTGTCTTTTCAGAGCAACACATGCCCCAATACGGACCGCGTTGGCCGAGTATTTGAGTCGTGAAACTTCATATCCAAGGTACCTGACTGTTCAGGGTTCGACCCTGGTTGACCTCAATCTGCCTTGTTATATTTGGTGAGGAATACCGATGTGACCTTAAAAACATCGTGGATTACCATTAAATGTAGATCTGTTATTTTTATAACATGTGTTGAAAAAATATATTAAGTCTAAAAGTCAAATAAAACTAGTTTTATCAGGCGCGCATCTGAATTCAGATGATGCGTATCAGGTAGTTAAATACTTTATCGCCAATAACTTCATCTTTTGAAACAAAAATCTCGACTTTGTTATATTAGTTTGAAGATGTTGTAGTTTTAAAACATTAAATTAAAAAAAAATTGTGTCGCTCTAGGCTCAACAAGTGTAATAAATGAATTTTATTCTTAATTTTGATGTCTGTGCTATTTTACCTGTTGTTCATTCATAAACAAGTACAATGGGCCAGTCCGTGACGTTTACTGGTTATGAATAGACACACCTGTATAAACCCGTATCGCGTGAATACGTAAAACCTAATCAGAACCCAGTTTTGAATACTTTTATGAATGAAGCTGTCGAATATGCCATATCAAAATATCAGAGGGAGAACAGCTTCCTTTCAATTAATTGCTAAATTAGAACTCTCAAAAACTACAGTGAATACAAAAACTTTTACCATGTATAGAAAGTGGAATTTTACTTACCTTAAAGGTCACCGGTCACCAAATTTATCAATTTTGTATTCCAATGGGTAGAATAGTTAATACTGATGTGTCTGACAGTTTCCCACGCCTTACATTTACCTGTAATACACTAAAACCTTACCTGAACGAACTGCTAATACTCGGTAGTTTCCGACACCGCTCGTAACTTTCCGGCGACCTAATTGATGACGTACATGGTGTTAAGCTACATTACCTATATATGTATCCATATATTACATGTGGGTTTGTGTGGCGTTTTGAAGGGTTTTAAAGTTTGATTTCAAGTCAAAATGATATATTTTGTGAAGTTTGGGGATAATAAAATCACAATGACCGATGAACATGTTTTTCCACAAATTTCAGAACAAATTTAAGCCAAATTTTCACAAGTCCTTCATGCAGCTTTCTAATTGTTTTGAATGTATTTAGATTAAATATTACGAGATAAGTCAGGGAAATATGAGTGGTATAATCATTAAGACAATTCAAATTATTATGAATGAATTCAGTCAAATCAATATATTTTAAACCATTTTAATTTTCAAAATTAATTCAATTCCGTAATTCAATCAGTTCACCAGTTCACACGTTCAAACAAAGACTTGTATATCTTGTTCAAATTAACCCATCTAATTTAACTTTAATTTATTCGATTTTCAGAGTCCATTAAAATGACTAATAACATTTACCGGGTATATCATAAAGATATACACACGTGTCAATTAATGTTGCATATTCTAAGGTAAACTCTGTTGATTACAGGTGGTAGACAGGGTGTTTCCCAATGTAACATATTGATAATCTCTTAATTACTGGTATGTGATAATAATAATAATAATAATAATAATTTATTTTATTTAAGTGTCACATATAAAATTCAATGTTCACATACATATAAAAAACCTTATAAAATTTTTATATCCGGCTACATGTGGCCTACGAGACACTACATATTGTATCTATAATTAAAATACATGTAACAAAAATACAACAAAAATTTACTCATGAAAATTAAAACGTTTGATCATATAAATTAAAATATTTGATCATAAAAATTAGTTGGACATGGTTAAAAGTAGCACTGCACTTAACCGTTTAAAAACATCATAAAAAGGCATTAAAAGATCTACGTCTGGTGGTCATATTGAATAAAAAGATGCCTAGTTTTTGTTGGACCTCAGCAACGTTACAGGATATAATAAAATTTAACTTATCCGAAGGGCTAAAATCATTAAAACTGGAATTTATATTATTACATAAGTTAAAAAGTGAAAACCTTAAATCGCTATAAGAATGACAATTAATTAAAACATGTTGTTCGTTTTCAACTTCTAAAATATTACAATATTTACAAATTATATTTTGTAACGGTGTAGGCGGTTTAGTATATATCTACCTGTTTCTACCGCAATAGGGAGAGAACCACTTCTAAACTGGCAAAATTAATCGCTTGTGATATCGCGGAATCTGGTTACATGTAATATATGTTTCTAATGAAATGTTATTTTTGTATTGTCTATATGTTCTAAGTTTGTTACCATTTAAGCACTTGTGGTCATTAAATAATTGACAGTGCCATTCATTGTTATCTATAATATTAACATTTTGTACAATACTTTTTAACTACCTCTTTAGTTGAGATATTAATGTCCCACACAATATCGTGTGCCTGTATAGAGTCTATAAAACCTGAAACTTTGTGGAACCAACCGTTAGCCTTGCGTGAAGAGAGAACAAATAGCTATAGCTTATAAATAATCCTATTACAGTCTTGAATACGAACAAGTTTACTGAATTGTTTTATACACTCTATCTTTTGTTTAGAGAAACAAGATAACCAGTTCATATCATCTCTAACTGAAATGTTTGATTTGTATTTACCAACACCAAGGAACATTTTACAGGCCTTGTTCTGCACAGAATTAATACAGCTAAATTGTTTTGTTCCCCGAATCCCAGCACAATAAAACAAAATTGGCTCGACCATGCTTTTATAAAGTTTTGTGACCACATTATAGGAAAAGTCACCATAACATTTTAACTTCGAGAACACCATTCCAAGTGCACGATTAGCTGATTTTGATAGTTCTTTAGCAGTTTTTTGCATGTCTAAGTGTTCATCAAGCCACAGGCCTAGATAACGATACGTATCCGAAAGGTCAATAATAGACTCACCACATGAAACATGTTTTGAACGTTCATGGGAGGGTATACGGTAATGCACTACTTTAGTCTTTGTTGTTTCCATTTTTCACACCAATTATTTAGCACTGTTAACAGTTTATCCATTGACTGTTCATCAGGTGTGATGAGCGCAATGTCATCTGCGTATAAAAGTATTGAAATGTTTGTTCCATCAACACTAAGTCCACACTGTAATTGATTTATATCCGGGAGACTAAATCGTCAATAAAAAGAGAAAATAATGTTGGCGACAACAAACATCCTTGTTTCACGCCTGAATTAACGTCAAACCAATCTGATAAGATATTATTAACTTTAACAGAACTTTTAACACCATGGTATAACCCTTGTAATGCAGATAAAAATTTACCAGAAATACCCAATTTTTCTAGTTTATACCACAAAAAAAGCCTGTAAACAGAATCAAAGGCCTTTTTCATATCTACATAACACACAAATGTATCTTTTCTTGCTATTTTTCTATCATTAATAAGATTAAAGAGCGAAAAAATATGATCTGAGCAACCCCTACCCTTTCTGAAACCGTTTTGGTTATCAGATAAAATACTATTCACATCAATATATTTATTAATTCTCTTATTTAACACATGACAATAGACTTACTAGGTACGGAAATTAGTGAAATTCCTCTATAATTTAGAGGATCACGTTTATCACTATAATCACGTTTAAATATAGGATTAATAACACTTGATTTCCTTTGATCGGAAACAATTCCACTATCAAAACACGCAGTGCATATTTTATGCAGCATTTTTACACAACCGTCATTTTTTAACACTTCTGCTGGAATTTTATCTATGCCCACACCATTTATTAAATTTCAACGCATTTACGGCACTATAAACTTCGTCAACTGTGATTGGTGCATTTAACAGCTACGTAATTTGAAATATCAAATATGTGAGGGGTGTAAATCACACTTTGAACGATATTAATTTACTGTGAATAAATGAAAGAAACTTCCACTCGAGTTTTGAGTCCTTAGTTAGTCGAGCATAATCCCACTGGTATAACATTTTGATAAAGTTCTTTTCATCCCATTAAAATTAAAGCGTAATAACGTTATTATATGAATTTTTTTTTATTTCATCATGAATACGCTTCCGTATTACTTGTGATAAATCTGGGTAATAAATACAGTTCACTATACAAGCTTCATTTACTACATAGCTGGGATAACACCTGCGTCACTTCCGGTTTTGTGCCCTTTTACTACCAAAGGGAGATAACACCGTGTTTCAACAGTTTCAGGACTTTATTTTACGCCGTAAAAAATGAGAGAAATGATTAAAAAATGTTATTTGTGGCTAAATCGACTTTTTCTTATGTAATCTTTCGGAAAATAGTACTAAAAAAAGGTTTTTGGTGACCGGTGACCTTTAAAACAAGAATGCAAACGAACAAGTTTATTACAATTGATTTATAAGCAAAAAATTAAAATAGCTGAGAATATTTGCAAAAAATGTTTAAAATATTAAAAAAATGTTCTTAAAAGACTATTGAAGTTATATCAAGAAAGATATCTAAATTTGAATCACATCACCCATTCCAAACATGTTTTTCCTCACTGATCACTGTGATCGGACTTTAGCAGTATACATGGTATAATTAGACTAAGTAGATTGTGATGGTTAATCTCTGTCATTACAGGATGGTCTACTAGCAACACTTGAACTAACTCATACACACTACATGAACTTGTTTAGATTAATCCTTGATATTATTTAAACATGAAGAGTTTTCTTTTTTATTTTCAGAAATCACAATGGATATAAGAACGTCAAAGATATTTTTTCTGCTGACAGTTTTGTTTATAAAAAGTGTTAGTTCTGGAGTTAATCCTTCAAATTCTGAGAATGAAAATGACTCAAACACAAATGGTGCTCAAACTGTTCAAAATAATGGGAATGCTGGAAGTATTAATGTTAACGAACAATTCCTGACGGTCCAGCCGCTCAATAATTTTGGTGGACCAACAGCTTTACCTACTTCACCGCCAATGAGACAGCAACCATTAATGCGACATACAACACCACAAAGTTCTTCAAATCGATTTTCAAGAAGACCTGATGCCTCATTTAACGTAAATCGTCATCTACCAAATAGATTCTCATTGTTTCGTATGCCAAATCGACCAGTAAGACCAGCACCACCACAACCACCAAATACAACCAATAGAAAAAAAGTTCATTTATCTTTGGATGTGGTTGCTGGTGGGCTGGGATTGAGAGGTGGATCCGTCTCAAATTTACAAAAAACACACCAGACACGACCATGGAGTGTCTCAGAGGCATTGAAATTTAATGTAGGTAGAATACCGTTTGAAGGCACTGTTTCAGATCTTTCAAATAATCAGCGGGCAATAAAAGATACAACACGGTATCCAATACAGCGGATGAAAGTGGAACTTCCACCACCGGTAGTAGTTGGGACGTCCTTCAAGGATAAAACTAGTGATTTCAAACATCATACAAGCGAATCTCCTGGTCAAGTACAAGCTGCATTATTCAAAACAGCTACGCGGCCTGAGAATCAAAAGTGGTCGCGAGTAGAAATATCGAATAGTGGAACGACTGGAAAACCTGTAGTTAAAACATTTACATCGAGATTCCCCACTCTGCATCAAAGCAGTTTTAAAAACAAAACACAAACACAACCACCAACGATAAAGGATTATACAACACATCCTTATCCTGTGTCTACTATAGAAGGTAAATTAAATGACCACACTAATCTTCCCGTAGTACTGAGTAGTTTCGGGAGTACAACGCCATCTGTGCTTAATGCAGATGTAACATATAGCTCAAATAAACCTTTGCTTTCCACTTCATTAACGTCACGGCCACCTGCGGATTATTTTAAGGGACCTAAAACAACTGAAGTGGTTGAGGTTTACAATCATAATGTCGCAACGAATATAATGAAACCAAATTTTTTGGCTAAACTTAAACCGGCACTTGTGCCTCACATTAATGAACCCAAAAGAGCAACGAAAGCACCCGGAGATAAAGCAATGTTTGGAAGCGAATCCATAGCAACAGCAACTTCAAATAAGATAAATATCAATGTCAAAAATACAGAGACACATTCAAGCGACAACAGAGTAAGCTTTTCTCCAATTGGAGCGCCACCCAGCGACAATGTCATTGTCTATGACGTTAAATTTGTTAACAATGAATTGAAAAGTGTGACATCTAAAATACAACCACATTTTGGGGAAATAAAGGTAGGACCCGTGAAAAACATTTTGAAGCATGTCACTGAATCTGATTCGAAAAAAACACAAAAAATTAAAGAAAAGATATCAAAAAATGACATCAAAATTCAACCGTTGAATGGAAATACAGATACTATAAATAAAAACAATATGGAAGGCGAAAACACCAGTAACACAATGCAACCAGTGAATGCAATGGACAAAATTCAACCAGTGAATGCAATGGACAAAATTCAACCAGTAAAAGCAATAGACAAAATTCAACAAGTGAATGCAATGGGAAAAATTCAACATTTGAATGCAATGGACAAAATTCATCAAGTGAATGCAATGGACAAAATTCAACAAGTACATGCGATGGACAAAATTCAACCAGTAAATGCAATAGACAAAATTCAACAAGTGAATGCAATAGACAAAACTCAACAAGTAAATGCAATGGACAAAATTCAACAAGTGAATGCAATGGACAAAACTAAACAAGTGACTGCAATGGGCAAAATTCAACAAGTAAATGCAATGGACAAAATTCATCCAGTGAATGCAATGGACAAAATTCAACAAGTGAATGCAATGGACAAAATTCAACCAATGAATCCAACGGACACAATTCAACCAATGAATGCAACGGACACAATTCAACAAGTGAATGCGATGGACAAAATTCAACTAACGAATGCAATAGACAAAGTTCAACCAATGGATCCAAGGAACACAATTCAACTAGTGAATACAATGCACAACATTCAACATGTGAATTCAAAGCAGACACTTCAACCAGTAAATGCAAAGGAGACTATTGATTCTAACAATACGTCAAATAAAATACTGGACAAAATACCGATAAAGAAAGAAATAATCGAACATTCTATAAATAGTCCGGATAAGAAATACCCAATAGGTTTTCGTATTGGCACTTCAAAAGATATTTGGACTGCAATGGATACTCGAAGTCCTATTATTGGAGACATACGTTCATTTCAAGAAACCGCTTTAAAACAAAAAGGCCTAGACATTTCACCAAATATTTTAGACGGAGTCACTGTGAAGAAAATGAATTTAAATTTGACGACAAAAACAACAATAAAAAGTACATCACCAACAACACCACCATCAACAACGCACTCACCTGACGCCTTCAAGGTAAAAGATTTCTCTCTACAAAAATGGATTAAAGGCGAGACAAGCAAAATGGTTTTAGATGTATCAAAAACATCATCGAAAAAATCTGAACATGTAACCAAATTCTGGACACCAACTAAGGAATATCTAAGAGCACTTACAGAAATTGAAAAAAGACAAAGAAAAAGAATCATGAACCAAGAAGCACTGAAAAATAAACTTTTGAGAGAAAATCTTCAGAAGAAGGAAACTAATAGAATAAGTCGTGCAATCAATACCGATGTTCCCATTAATCGGGTTACAACAGCATGGTATGAAGTTCCTCCGCTTCAACCTGATGTTATCCCACCGTTTCAGGATATTCCGCCAATATCTTTAGATTCAGTTATCGGTCCATCATCGGGAACAAATCTAGGAACAAAATTGTCAATTAAATCATCAAACAGCTGGAATAATCTCATGATCGGTAGTAATAATAATATGCCGACATGGGATACGGGTCCAACGACAGATGCTACGATCAATTCTTTTCCCGTTGATAAAAACAACAGCAAGTATAGACTCCCTTGTAGGTACACACAGTTATAGTGTAAATACTATTCCTCCAGCTGGTCCGAACAGAGTGCAAAACACTGCAGACTGGAACACAGGGTCCAACACTGCAACCAACAGCGGAAAATGGGAAGTTAAATCTAGCAAAACATCATCAACGTGGAGCATTGGTCCTAATTCCGCAACAAATAATCAAGCACATAACGCAGCGACAGCAGTTCCGATAGTTCCTAGTACTGATAGATGGAATCAACTTCCAAGTACAACTGTAAGTACAAACACAAATTGGTCTGGACGATCTGGCTCTAGTAGTCAATGGAGTAGTAACAATGCTGCTAGTTCTGCCACTGATTCCACGTCTACATGGACAACCGTTCCACCATCAAATGCAGGAACATTTAGGAACTCTCAATGGGGCCAAAATACAGGATCAAATTCAGGTACAAATTCACAATGGAACCAAAATACTGGATCAAGTTCAGGAACAAACACCGGGTCACAGTGGGATAATACAAACATAAATTCTGGAATTCAATCTTCGCAGTGGGATCAAAGTAGTGGAAATGGACAACAAACATTGAATCAAAATATAAACAGTAACAACAACATACAACAAGGTCAATGGGATCAAAATACCGGAAGTAACACAGGAAGTGCATCTACGTCTTGGAATCAAAACGCAGGAAGTTCATCTCATTGGAACGTCGAATCAAATAATGTAAACCAAAATACAGGAACAACATCTCAATGGAAAACGATAAATACAAATACAGACACAGCCACTCAGTGGAATAGTGGAACAAATACGGCAAATCAAAATACAGGCACTTCAACTCAATGGAATAGTGGATCAAACTTAGGGAATCAAAATACTGGTAGTGGGTCTCAGTGGAATAGTGGAACAAGTACGACAAATCAAAATACAGGAGGTGCATCTCAGTGGAACAGCGGAACAAACATAGCTACCCAAAATGAAGGGAGTGGTTCTGTATCTCAAAATCAGGCGAAGTGGAATCAAAACGCTGGAAGTAACAACGGAGGAGCGTCGTCGAACTGGAATCAAAATTCAGAAATAGGAACGCAATGGAACACCGAGTCGAATGTGGCAAGTCAAAATGCCGGAAGCAACTCGGATACAGGATGGGTCTCAAGTTCTAGTTCTTCGATGAATTTTCAAAACACAGGCGCGAACCCTTCATGGAATCAAAACACAGAGACAGGTTCTTCGACCTCTGGTTCTAACTGGAATCAGCATCCAAATGGAAATACTAACTGGCAACAAAATACAAACCAAAATTCAAATACTGATTTGAATTCTAAATGGAGTAACCAAGCCTTTTCGTCTAATACGAATAATAATAATAATAACGCGGTTTCAACTGTCCGAAACAACAACGCACAATGGAATAACGCAAACACGGCATCAAATAATGGACAATGGAATGAAATTTCACCGTCGTCTTCGGTCGGTTCTGCCAACACACCGTCGAATAATGGAAAATGGAATCAGATTTCATCATCTTCGATCAATTCCGGAAACACTATTTCAAACAATGGGCAATGGAATAAGATTTCACCACCATCCTCAGTTGGTATAGCAAACACAGGATCGAATAGTGGACAGTGGAATCAGATATCGTCGTCTTCTTCGATAGGTTCTGGAAACACGGGGTCAAATAGTGGACAGTGGAATCGGATATCATCGCCGTCTTCATCGATCGGTTCCGGAAACACAGGATCAAATAGTGGAAAATGGAATCAGATATCGTCGTCGTCCTCAAGTGGCTCTGCCAATATGGCAACAAATAGTGCACAATGGAATCAAATAAAGCCATCGTCACAATTTGGTTCAAGTAGTTCAATAAACCAAAACAGAATGTCATCCATTAGTAATATAAATTCTGGACAGTCGTTTAACCAACAAAATCAACAACCAACAAATCTAGCCGGAACATCCTCAAACTGGAACCATGGTTCTAATACAGCCAATACACAGTGGAATAATGGCGGGCAGTGGAACAAGGGTACTAATAATAATAATGTTCAATCTAAACCATCTCCAGCAAACGATAATGTTAATGTTATTAAAGAGTCTGGATTGTTATCAGGGGGTGTTCAAACAGTATCACAGGGTGTTGTTATAACAAAACCTGAACCATCAACACCAGCACCACCACCATCACCACCACCTCGACAAAATCAATGGGGTATGCAAAATAACTGGAGAGGAGGAGGTCCGGGACAGGGATGGCACTCAGCTAACCAAAAAGGATGGGTAGAAATACCCCAAAACAACCTCCCAGCAGTAACAGGAAACGTGAACAACCCGTCGAAAGTAGCAGGAAATATGAATATCCCTCAAACAGGAGGCGGTAATATAAATAACCCCCAAACAGCTGTAGGAAACATGCGACCGATGTACAATAACCAAGTTCCACCAGTTAATAATTGGAATCCAGGAGCAAGCAATCAGCAAACATGGCAAGATAATCAGTGGTACCCAAATAATCAGCATGGTTCGCCACAAATTACAGCTACAACGACAACGACAACGACACCGAAACCAACGACGCATAGACCAGTAAGAAAACAATGGGTCGATCGCAGAACACGTTGGGAAAGAATGAGGGAAAGACAATATCAGATGGAAATGAGACGGCGGCGAGTTTATCAGAGACGATTAAATAGACAGCTCGCTGTTGGTGATGTTCCTGAAGGACTATCCAGTGTTGTACAACTCAATAATTTTGTTAGTTCGCTAGGTGGCCGTCTGAACCCACGTGATGCCGCTATGGCTGTCATGATTGACCTTACGTGATTTCAGCCTTCTAAAGCGGAGTTCTGGTCGCTGAATAACACATATCTTATGGTTCATGGTAATTGCAAAATTATGATACCCTATGTTCTTGGGTTTTATAATACCATTAGTTAGGATGTCCCTTGTTTGTTAAATGTAATGTGAAAATAGCAATAAACTGTCCTTAGAATATCTATTATTGGAGATATGTATACTTACTTCTGATAAACAGATGATGGACTATTTTGCGAGTATTTCCAGAATAAGTGTACGGTTATCTTATTTCGTTAGAAATGTATTTCTTTGTCAATGATGAAATTCAGTTCAACAATGAAATAAGAATGAACATTGAAATCCAGTTTTGTTTAATAAAAGGCTTAATATCTTAGAACTGATGGAGAATCAGTAACTGATATATTTACGATTTCAGGACTTAGTGTCTATTTACAAGACATCACACAATATGTAAATATGATAGATGAATGCAGAATAGTCCAAGACTTGAACCTCAGTTTTGTTATTTCGTTTTATTTGTATGTTTATCTTTTTATGATTGTTATGAATCATAATTACAGATTCTCTATAATTCATAAAACTGAGGTTAGACGGCCACAAGATTAGACGGCCACACGGTAAGACGGCCACATATAATAGATGAATTATTTTATTATTAGTATTTAGTTAAAAATATAAAAGCGACAAAACTATACATACAATTAGGCAAGTAAAATTTTCGCTAGTGGAAGTATCAAAATTGCCTGTCTGAAACAACATGTTTCACATAACTTTAATTGACAGATGGAAGAAACTTCATTTTAAGACAGTTTCATTTTTTAAATGGCAGCCATCTTAATTAGGTGTGGGGAATACCCCCTCAAAAGCCATTCAATTTGGTATTACTTCAACATATTCTGAAATATTTGCATTAACTAAAATGCAAAATAAAGGAGGAAAATATCATTTTCGATTGAAATAAAAAGTACTGTTAGTATATTTCACATACAAAAATACTTTTAGAAGCCTAATGCTTAACCACAGTGTCGACTATTGTAAGAAATATCTATGAAAATTTAAATTTGATCACTGAAATGATCAACACAGCTATGTTTGGTTGTGTTCCAACATATATAAAGCATAACTGTTAGTTGTACTCGGCCCAGAGTTTATGATCGTGATTTGTATTCCTATTTTAAATAGAGAATCCTCATTTTCACTATTACCACTAGATGTCACTACTATAATTTTCCGCGAATCATTGTAGCGACATTAGGAGTTCAACCTTATCATTTATCATAATTAGTCGCCTTCATTATGTCAATAAACGGTTTTGTACAAGGTATTATTGTATCATTGTTGCATGAAATACAATATTTCAATGTACAATAAAAGGTTAATTATTACTTTGTTTTTATGTTTGCTTTGCTAACTTCGAAAAAGGAATGACGTGTTCCTAAAAGCGCCACGTGATACATTATATTTGCCTGGAACTATCTTTTTCATCGGAACTTCTTACTTGATATTTGCATAGTAAACGTTTCCAAAGCGTTTCACACATTGATCACAATGGCAAATCCAATCAAGAATTTTCTTTAAGCTTATAATACTAATTAAATAGTAAGTTGTCTTAGTATTAACTTATCAAGTAACTCTGAAAAACCAGAGACCATAAACGTCCATTTCTTTGAAATAAATTTGAAAGATAATTATTTTGAAACTTGAGTAATTTTTGGATTAACTTAACAAAACACATTTTTAATTTTTTAACCATTATATACATCATGTATTTAAGTTAATACAGAAGTAGTAGTTAAATATACATTACACAATACAACGTTTGTCATAATTCTGACATCGAGACTCTGAATATTGTCATTTATTCGCCTGAAAATATTACTGTAAGAATGTATTCATTATTAATGCAAAAATAGAAGCTTTTTAAAACTTATTGTTTTTATTTAAATTATGTATTTTATATCCTACAAGAAATATGTTCCCGTAATGTTGATCATAAAATATAATAAATTATGACCTAATTGACTGTCAACATCTTTTCTAAGAACAAAACAAATTATTATAAATTTAATATTTTGCTGACGATGTAAAAACAATGTAGGTCAGTAAGTGAGATTTAAGCGTTGTCAAATTGATATAAATTATATTTGTTTATTTGCTTTATTAACTATAAAGACATTTTAGACATGTTGATATAAATTATTGTATTTTAGTCTCGCCCAACATAATTGTAACGGCTGAGGATAATATACATATACATTGACAGTTATCGCTTATTTGTTATATCGATATTCTAAAGAATCTGTAATTTAAGGTTTTAAAAAGGAATTTCCAAATTAAATTATAACTAATAAATGTTTTATACACCATTGTGTCATACTGTTTACTTGTAAGAGTAGAAACTTTGGGAATTTGGAAATAAAGTTCAGGGAAATGAGACCGGGTGCTACGAAGGACAAACATCTCCTATTTAGATAATAAAGATTAATTTCAGACGCAAACAAACACTGAAATTGTTAATTATCTAAAAACTATTAAATTATTTGTATCGGAATGAATATTAGAATATTGTTAGTATTGATGTAATGGTCATTTTGATATATGAATGAAGGTCATGGGTTCAAAGGTCACGGTCACAGATGCAAACGAATACTGAAATTTTTAATTATCTCAAAAACTATAATCTTTTTGTATAGGCATGTATTTTAAGATATTGTTGATATTGATGTTATGTCATTTTGATATATAAATAAAGGTCATTGGTAAGAAGGTCAAGGTCACTGACGCAAACGAATACTGTAATGGTTAGGTATCCTAAAATCTTTAAACATTTTGTATGTGTATGTATATTATAATATTGTAGGTATTGAACTAATGATCATTTTGTCATGGATTCAAACGAATACTGAAATGGTATAGTTTTTGAAGTTCTTACTTTTATTAATGCCATTTTAACTGTTTATAAATATACTGCTGCTAGACCTTAGATGTTTTAGAAAGAACATTCTTAGGAATATAATTGATTTGTTAAAATTCTGACTTTTAATGCTGAGCGTTAAGTCCCTTGTAGTATAATATTGCGTAATACCGACTTGTTACAATTTTGTCCTTCGCCACCGGGATTTGAACGGCTGTACCATCACATGAAAAGAAAGTGCAATAAAGAAGAACCTTATGCTTCATTTGGCACATACAGGCCTTGTACCGTGTTATCCCTACCTTGTTTCCAATTGTTCTTACTGATTCGTTCGGCGTTTGTAAACTGTGCATTTTAATCATCTCCTTCAAAATCACTTGCCCAAATTTGATGACATATGGCAGTAATGATGCCTAGGTCAAGGCCTCTCAAATTTGCAAAATTGAAGAAGTTATGCCCCCCTTTGGGCCGCATGAGGGGGCAATAATGGAAATCTTTAAAACACCTCTCCTCTGAATATGCAAGAGATATAGCTTAGAAGTTTCATTTATAGCAAACTTGGGACACCTAATTTCAGATTTGCGCAAATGACTTTATTTGTCAATATAACCAGAAAACTATTAATTGTTTTGTATAGACATGTATGTTGCAATATTGTTAGTATTGGCATAACAATATTTTTAATATATGAATGAAGGTCATGGATTCAAAGGTAAAGGTCATAGCTGCGAAATACCGAAATTGTTAATTATCTCGAAAACTATAAAATTTTTGTATAGACATGTATATAAGAATATTGTAGGTATTGGTCTAATAATCATTTTGATAAATATATAGATGAACGTCAAGGGTACAGGTGCAATCAAATTCAGAAATTGTTGATTATCAGGAAAGACATGAACTTTTTGTATAGGCATGTATAATAGAATATTTAGTCTGGTAGAGGATTTTGAAAAAACCACTTATTTTTCGATGTAGGGAGGACAACGTGTTCAAAGGTGGCAAGTTATGTCATGCCCTTCTTTGAACTTAACTTTGGTAGAATCAGGTTGTTGCAAGCGAGATTTCACCCAGGGGCCATTGTGGGGGCAGCTAAAGGTCAAGGGTGCAAAGTTCAAGTGAAAATGCCTATATTGACCTATACACAAATTCAAGGTGGCTTACAGAAGTTTTTCTTTATACATTTTGTCTTCTAAATATGTAAGTGATATCTTCAAATTAATAGAAAGTCATATCGAACTAATTCAGTCACTTATTTTCCAAATTTTCCATGAAAAATAAGACTAGACGCTTGCACAAATTTGACCTTTTCAAATATGATTAACTGTGGCAAATAAATACTAGTATAAACACATTTGTGCATTTGAAATTGTTTAACAAAACTTTAGAATTATGTTAAAATAATTTTACTGAATCATATTGCCCGTATTTATATAAGTATCCACTTTGTAAAAAAAGAAATCAAAGTACTTGTGGTACTGAAAGATTTGATTAGCTATAATGACTGCATCTGTATAATACTATCAAGTGTGTTCTCTTTTAATGAACTGTTGAAACACGAACTATTCCCAGTGTCGCTTTCTATACCTGATACATCAAGACCCTTGTTATCTGCAGCCGACGAGTCGGATCTTTAAAATATCCATGAGGAAGAAGTTTGCAAGGAGACATTACTACCAAAATAATTAATGGCCAAACTTGTGTAGCACTGGGAAAACGGAAAGGCATCAATACATTTGGTGAGTTAGGAAACGCACAAACTGTTTTTATCCTCGCGAAAGATAAATGTATTAAAATTGATGTCATTATGATAGATATGACAATTAATCCATAAAAGGTGAAACCATCTAGAGATAAGAGAGGATCAGGTCCCCGTTCTGTTAGAAGAATTATTGATAATTAAAATGTCCCTCTGCCACCAAATTGGTAAGATTTTATTAGTCACCCAGAAAAGAAATATGATCTCGTAGTAATCCAAGATACTTCTTAGGTTAGCTGAGGGTATCAGGGGGTTCAACAGACAGCATGTTTAATTCATACAGAGGAAGGAGTGCAATCGTTCTTAAAGCTTTACACAAGGAAGCCGATACTAGAATTGTTCCCCATGGTGTTGATGCTTACATGTAAGGATATAAAAGAACAGTTGTTGTCTGTCGTGATACTGATGACTTTATTATTCTATTGTTTTTAAATGAGGAAGTACGATTCCAAACCTGGCGCCTAAAGTTAGTCTGTTCATGGCATAAAATTATCACCTCTGGAGAGGAATAAGTATTCCATGCAATTACAGACTGTAAGACTGTCAGTTAACTTTCTGGACATTCTAAATACAGCATTCAGTGTTTCCAAGAAAATCGCAGGTCTTCTTCCCACTCTTGGAAGAGGAAACTTTTCTGAACTTGTGAGTGCAGATGCCTTCATTGAATGTACCTAGCGAGGATTTCTCATCTACGATGTATACATTTCCTCTCAGGGGAAAAGTACAATTGAAAATTGTCTTCCAACATTATATGCAACCGACCTACATATTCAACGTGCACACTATTAAACTGCTGTTTGGCTCCATTTAGTTATACCTGGTATTTGTTCCGGATCTCCAGTCACCTATAGAACATGGATGGTGCTAGTCTCACCTACTTGCTTACTGTATGCCTTTAACTCCAAGTGGAGGTTAGACCATTGACAAAATCCCTCAAACTGGCTCTGTTCTGCGCAATTTTTACCCCCTCTGTTTCAATTCCAGAAACTTGTCTCAAGGTGTCTTTTATTTTTGTGTGTTCCATTTCAGAGTTTTGTGATGTTGTTAGCAGATGTCTTGATGGTGTGACCTATCCATCCCCAATGTGGCTTTTGTATTCATGTTTCAAAACGACCTTGTTTTGTGATCCACCATAAACTTTTCGTTACTAATTTTGTTTTGTCATCTGGCAACAGGGCCACGAACAATACTTGTTTTATACTTAAATCTGAGTTTTATCACAAATTAAACCTTTTTTTTTACTTAAATCTTACTTTGAACTTTAACTTTTCTAAGACAATTACAGGTCAAAGGATCATGAACAAAACTTTACTTTTTGGACTTAAGTTAAGTATTTCCTGATGTTCAGGATTATTCTCGGACAGTTAAGTCAGTGCGAGTCTAAATGTGACTTAAAAACAGTTTTAATGAGAAAATTTTAAATTGATTGACTGCATGGGGTTTTACGGGCTTTTACGTATTTCGTCATATCAAGACGTCACCAGCTATAAGTGAATATAAATCATGTTGCACTACAAGATGTACATGTAGGGCATACAATTTAAAGTGGGTGGCTGTATGCACTTGCAATGGGACCATTGGACCGTTGATTGGTTGAACCCTTTGAATGCCACAGATAGTGATATTGATGAATGAAAAGAAATCGTTAGATGTGACTGATATATTCCAGAGATTCTCGTGACTATGCCTTGTCGATTACAGTACTTGCAGTACTTTGATTTTAAACTTTTAATAAATTTCAAATTATCAGTTATGTTTAAAAAATATATTTGTTTTAATCACATGTATTTACAAAAGAATTATATTTTAGCATTTTGATTCATGCTTTGATGTTGAATGTATACTTTTATTTTATTCTGTCTTGAAGCTTGTGTTTGAATTTTTGAAAAATAACATTGAAATATTAAAATTTTAGCCTAAACAGTCTCAATTAGCTTCCAAATCAATGTTAAAATACATGAAATGCTATGATTGCGTGAGAACAGATTTATTTGACTTATTTAAATCTCAGCAAGTGTATATTTGGACAGCTATAAACTAATAAAGATTAGTTTTTTGGGAAAAATACTAACTGACCTTTGACCTTTTATCTACTAAACCAAGGGTCGATCAGCTTGGCAACAGGTTGATTCTTGACCCCTAACCTATGATGATATAAGACAGCTATGTTGCCAGCTTTGAACACTCATGTCCCCCTATTGTGAAATTTCATTTTTTTTTTCCACCAGACTAATTGTAGGTATAGGCCTAATGATCACTTTGTTATATAGATTAAGGCCAGGGGTTTAAAGATCAAGGTCATAGATGAAAAGAAATACGAAACTGGTTAATTATCTGGAAAATAATAGACATTTGTATAGGCACGTATATTACAATGGTGTAGATGGTACTACGTAGGTATTGGCCTGACGATCATTATGACATATAGATGAAGGTCATGAGTTCAAAGGTCGACGTCACAGATGGAAATGAATTCTGAAATGATTAATTATCTGGAAAACTATAAATATGTATATAAGAACATTGTAGGTATTGGCCTAACGATCATTTTGATAGGTAAATAAAAGTCAAGATAACAGATTTTAAGAATATTAAAGTGGACTTTGTACTTTTTTATTAGCTGTTCATACTTACACATAATTAAGCTGGACTTTAGATGTTTTATATGCACTGTAACATTTTAAGGACAAGTAATACAACTATGTAATTAATTTGCAAATACCCTTGCATTGAGTTCTAACTGCTAAAATTTTAACAATCCCCTGCAATTAATGTAATTGACAATTGAACTTCTGTATATAATATGGAAAAGTACTCTGGTAAGCGTTAAGGCCCTTGGGCCTCTTGTGTATAAAAAGAAGTCACATTGCCATAAAAAAAACTTTGAAAATTGCACTTTTTCATCCGTCTCCGCTCTATAACCTTTGTATCAAAAGAGGTATAAAAGTGATATTCACAGGAGATATACAGTGTGGACAGACGATGTGCCATATGCAAATTTGGGGTACTCATCAAGTACAAGGTCCAGGTCACAGAGCCATAAAAAATTAGAAATTTGCATTATTGCATTCGTTTCGGTATAAAATAAGGTATCAAAGTGATATTATTAATAAATATGCAGCAAAAAAAAAGAGGATGTGTGTCATACCAAGGGGTCTTCTACATGTAGGTCATTGGCCTTGGTACTAAAAATTCTTCATCCCTTAACTACATATTTCGTGGTTTTTATATGAAAGAATGAATAAAGTGATACTAAAACAACTTATGGGGGCATTCCAGATGAGCTTGGTAGGTAGACCAGGGCTGGGTACTAACTTTTTAACTGTTGAACTCCCCAGCTCTAGACTATATTTCCTGGCTGTGTGTAAAAGTTACAATTGATTCCACAGGGTCATTCCTGAACAATTTAAAAAAAACGCCTTGCATATCCATTCCTCTAGCCCCAGTCAAGCTTATAGGATTATTATTAAATCGCAAACATCTAGGCCCATTCAAAATTTGAATACTGGTAATTGGCTAATCAAGAGACATATTTAAATTAGTTCTTGAAATGAAAAAAAATATTACCAGTTAATTTATAATAATGCACTTAAATAGGGATTCAAAATAGGTGTTACTATTTGATAGAAAATAGGACTAACTTAAGGGGGATCAAAATAGGCATCAGCAGAGGAATTTCGCAATATTGTCATATATAAAACGTTTTTTTTTTTGTCGCTAAATATATTACAAGACAGCTTTTGTTGTGAGGGCTGAACAAAATTTAAAATAAAGTTTTCCCATTAAGAAGTAAAAGATCAGTCTAGTGCACGGGGCTTTAGTTTTATATTTAGGATAGTTAGACAATTTATGCTCATGGTCTAATACAATTCAATTACCTTCTGAAACTGCGTGCACCAGGCGGGTTACTTCGTATATTAAGGCTATCAACGATCCACGTATAGATTATAAATGATAAGTTTCTGTATCCTTTTAAGGTGAATGTAAACCCGGAATTCTACACACAATATCTCAGAAAAACAACCAAGTCCATATTTTCTGTCACTCAATTATACCTAGTGCTTATGTAATAGTTACTAACCGAGTCAGAGGGGTTCATCAATTTGAAACACCTGGGCACGTGCGTTTAGTGATCCCGAACCGCGAAGCGGCGAGGGATTACGAGCACGTGCACAGGTGTTTCAAATTGATGGACCCCGACGACGAGGTTCGTAAATGACTTACACGATGACAATAATACAGTTCAAAATAATGTGTACAAAATAAAAAAATGAAATTAATTGTTTAAAATATACTAGAGTGTAACAATAAAAATAATTTCATATTGTATCATAAATAAATGAATGAAAAAATCAAGATTTTGCCAAGTAAATTAAAGAAAGTTCATTCATAAAAAATACTATAGCCAATAACCATTCATACAGCAGTTTAAAAATATTGCAATTGATTATTTTATTAAAAATACATGATCAAAATCTAGTATCATTTTCGAAAAACAGAATCATGAAGGCAGAAAATTATCAAGCAAATACTAAATATATGCTCCCTTTTAACACCTATCAGTCGTAAGTCCTTCTCTTGCCCAATGGATAGCAAGCCTGCTTGGCAATGAAGAGGTTGTTAGTTCGAATCCCGACTAAAATCCTCTTTTTCTCTTTTTAAATTTTAGAAATAATGCAATGTCATTTCACGCACGAGCGAAAGTTGAAAACAAACGCACGGAGTTTTTAATTCCATACACACTGTTCAAGATGCCCGACTACGATTCAGACGAAATATTGAGTCAAGCATTAGATGTCAAAATGAACAGGTTTTTATTACCCAAAATACATATACTTTTACGAAGAACAGGCATTTTTAAAATTTTACAAAAAGCCGTAGATGTACGCCCAATGCTTAATGACAGCGGTTCATCTCAAATGAGTGCTTTCACTTATGGAAATGGAATAGGCACGTATAAGAGAGTATTAGATATATGTCCTTAATTTTACTTTGTAGGCTAGCATTATACTTGGCATTGGCATTCTCAAACTAAGATTATTAATTAAGCTTTTTTAGCTATAGAATAATGGGTGATGATGATGATGATGATGCCATGCTGCTGCTGCTGCTTATGATGATGATGATGGTGATGATGATGATGATGATGATGATGATGATGATGGTGATGATGATGATGATGATGATGATGCCATGCTGCTGCTGCTGCTGATGATGATGATGATGATGCCATGCTGATGATGATGATGATGGTGATGATGATGATGATGCCATGCTGATGATGATGATGATGATGCCATGATGATGATGATATGATGATGATGATGATGATATTATTTATGCAAAGAAACATATTGGGATACTTTAATCGTGAAAACTATTAATCTTAAAATTCGATCAATTTTAAATAAAAGGGCATCTTTAAGTTAATATATTTTCCTAACAGAGTGGCGTCTTTTCTTTAAAATGAGAATTATGAGAATTTATAACAACAATTTATGAAGTAAATGAAAAGCATACAGTGCCTCCATGTGTTTTATTAGGTTGTACAGAAATAATTTCATATAGTATGATTTTAAATGATTCTATAGCTTTTTTCTTCAAAAAATGAGTTTATGTCGTCATGGAAACGTCACAGTAATACCTATGTATTTTATTAAAGCTGAACCCGTTCCCTTTACAATGATACCAAATATGATCTATATCTACATAAAACCATCGACAACAAAGATAAAAACATTCCCCTACCCCGAATAATTTTTCGATAATTTTTTTAAAAAAATGGGTATCTTTCATATTTTTTTTCTAATAGAGTGGTGTCTTTTTTTGAAGATGAAAATATATGATGATTTATAACTACAATTCATTAAGTAAATGCAAAACATACTTTGTCTTAATGTGTTTTATTATGCTATTATAATTTGTGTTTATTGATGAAATTTTTAAGTATAGTCCATAGCATTTAAGATGCTCTAAATACAAAGATAAACAAGGTGTTCAGAGAACACTATCCCCCCGCAAAGGTGACCATCAGTGAATTCCATACAAGGTGAAATATGCTTTATGCAACACTGGTTGTTAAATAAGTGGGTGGTTTGGCCATTTAATAGACCGAAAACCACAACAAAGAATTAAAGAATCAGGCTATAAATACACTTTTTTGCATGTTTCATAAATATTACGCAAACTAAAAATATAATGGAAAAACCTATTACATATGTTTTATACCCAAAGTATTATTTCCTATGTTTAAAATTCTGACGAAATTGGTACATAAATATGGCTGTAATGGTAATTTTTCAGTTTTGCTATTTATAGTAACAGTGGCCATTTTAGATACACTATATTTTGTAAACTAAAAATTATACAGAAAAAGCTGTTAAAATGTATAATGACCTTAGTTCTATTTTCTGTTTAAAATTTCAACAAAATCTGTACATAAATAAGGCTGCAATGACCATTTATAGGTTTTTGCTATTTATAGTAACGGAGACCATCTTGGATATGCTATAAGACTGTCAAGCAATCCCACACCAATCCCTACCATAACAAATCAACTGACCAAGTTTCAGCTCAATCAGATGTACGGTTTTCTTGTAAATGCACGGAAACCATATGCATGAATTAGGCGAAATAGTCTATTTTTAGTAACAGCAACCGTCTTAGATAAACGATTTTGTTGTCGAGCAATCCCACACCGGTCACTATTATAATGAATCAACTGACCAAGTTTCAGCTCATTCGGATGTACGGTTTTCTTTTAAATGCACGGAAATCAACTGGGACGGGGTACATAAATAAGGCTGCAATGGCCATTTATAGGTTTTTGCTATTTATAGTAACGGTGGCCTTCTTGGATATGCTATATGGCTGTCGAGCAATCCCACACCAATCACTATCATAACAAATCAACTGACCAAGTTTTAGCTGAATCGGAGGTACGGTTTTCTTTTAAATGAACGGAAACCAACTGGGACACACCCACACACACACACACACACACACACAGAGAGAGAGAGAGAGAGAGAGAGAGAGAGAGAGAGAGAGAGAGAGCGGTATTGTTGGTATGATAAATAATATAGAGTGTGAAATGGCTTTCAAAATAACTTAATATTCTAAAACATGTGAAACATTTTTACTGAAATATGTGTGATTTAACATTTATATATTAAGCAATGTCTTAAAAGTATCTAGTCAGAAGGAGCCTTAATTTTTCTCTTATCAGTTGGTTATTTTGAAAAGAGCTTTCAAATTGTATGATTTCTAGTAAATTCTAAATCACTTTTTGATACAAATTGTTGTACAAGTTTATTTCGAACAATATAACTTGGTCGTTTGGTAGTATTATTTAAATCTTTACAATTTACTTTAAATTTGGCGAGGATTATTTTCAGCATATATTTCACTTTACATTCGCCTTAACTTTTTTGAGACATATTCAATTATATAATGTTCAGCATGTTCAAAATAAACGATATGCACCTTAAACCTGTATTGTGAGACCATGCTTTTTATGACTTGCTGTATTTTGGATCGTTGGTGACCTTAGAAGTATACAAGAAAAAAAAAATTTGACGACCTCAACCATGAGTCGTCCTATTTCAAAAAACCTCATACTTCTTTAACAAAATCTGGCCTCCATTTACTAGAATGATCTTTTCCTCATCGATTAGTAAACTCTATTTACTGTTTTGTCACGGAGGTCCTAAAATGTCAATTAAAATAATATTATATAAATATAAATTTCAAATATTTCTCAAAAATGATTTCAGATATGTGATTTTCTATAACTAAGTAACATGTCTAGTGGCATAATAATTAAAAAAGCTAACAACATACTTTTCCTTCGGCATCTTTATTGCAGTGAAATTTAAGGCTTAACCTATCTGAGCTATTTATCATGTAAGTTTGGATCATAATTTACATATGCAACTTGATTTGATCCGGAGTTAACTCCGACTAAGTCTGGTTTATTTGATCGGCGATTTACCTATTAAGTTATACTTCGAGAACTCCTGAGCAACCGGGCATATGAGGCCGCGGTGGCCTAATGGATATAACACAGTCTACAAATCCAGCGTACTGATTCGGTGAGCTAGCACCTTAAAGTCACCCTGAGTGCACCCGGTACAAGACAGACCATAAAACACACTCGGACGGCATACACGAACAGGTCCATAGATTAATCCATAGAGATTAATAATTTAATTCCATGTATCTTTTCAATACCATCCTTTTTCGGTTTATTTGTGATAATAAATGTTGGTCACGTGATCAATAGCGAAAATGACGGACTACTTTTTTGTGTTTGGTTGAAAAAGTATACAATGTAGCGCTTTCTACATGTTGTGATTTTTGCGGTTTGTTTTGTTGTTTTGATAGCTCAGCATACCGACTTTTTATTTTGTAACAAAATCTAACCAATCAATTTGATCTAAGATGCAAATACAATGTCCGCCATTGCCAGTATCTCAGTAGAATTTAGTGTTAACAATCCACATCAGTGTCGTCCTCAACTTTCTGCTCCATATTCTGTGAACAACAGTATCTTTTTTGTCGTCAGAATTCATTTCAAATTCCATTTTTAACAACTCTGTTTTCCAGTTCAAAAACTAATCGTGTCCACTGACTGATCAACGTTAAACTCTGGTACCGTAAAAACGTTCATCGTCATGTTTGATCATTGAACATGTGTTGCCGTCGCCGTCGGCGGTTGTTAATGGTAACGAGCTAATCATGCGTCATAATTATATGACGTCAGTTGTATTGATGCGCCATATGACTGAACGTAATTTGAATGTAAAGTGTTCTTTAAATCAATTTAATTATCATTAAAATTATAAAAATTATTGCAAAATTATTTAAATTGTTTTTTAATTAAATTATAAGAAATAACTTTGATATTTTTTTGGTTTATCATTTTTAACCCCCAAAACCGGTGTGCAAACTGTATAACCCCGCGAAGTTCTCGCTGCAAATAGCTAAACATTGCTGATGCGACGTTTAACATTATCAATAACAACTTGAAAAACATAACTACAAAGCAAAGAGTTAAGATTTCTATGACGCTGTTGTGTTTGGGGTTAACCTCTATTATAGCTGGTGACCTCGAAACAAGCGAAATAATCTTGAGTGGGAAAATAAATCCAACTCAATCTACCATAGATAAAACGGATGCTGTTTTAAGGGCTGAACAATATTTAAAACAAATTTTACCAATCAATGAGGAAAAGATCATTCTTGTGCATTGAGGTCAGTTTGTGAAAGATATGTGAGAATTTTTGAAAATTTGACGACTCATGGTTAAACTCTTCGATTTGTTTGCCATGTAAAACTACGGATACTAGGCGTGACATTCATAATCTAAGATCACCAACGATCCAAAACACAACAAGTCATAAAAAGAACATTAGGAAAACAAAATAACAAAAATACTTCATAGGAATGAACATTTCTAGGTTCAAAAAATGTCTACTCGACTACATGGTCACATCACTTTTCTATATGATTTAAGGCGCATTTTGTTTATGCGGAACAAAAAAGCTCCATGCACTAAACTGATCTTTTACTCACAAATTGGTAACTTTTTTCCCCTAAATTGTGGTCATCCCTCGCAACAAAAACTGTTTTGCCGCGGATAACCTAATATTTGTTAATAAAGTTCATAATTTTAAAGACTTTTAAACAAATGAGTACAAAGTTATGTTTTCTTACCATTAAGTAACATATCTAGTGATACTAAATTTCAAAAACAGTTTTATCTATATTAAATATCATGAAATCCCTTACTAAGCTGATACCTACTCCTTAATGAAATCCCTTACTAAGCTGATACCTACTCCTTAATGAAATCCCTTACTAAGCTGATACCTACTAGAATTCGACGTTCTTATAATTGTGACTTGGTGGTATATTTTTCATGTAAAAGTTACATGCTAAAAATCAATTTTGCAATGATGGTCGGTAAAAGTTTTATTTAATTGGATACATTTTTTATGGGAATTCTTACAATAAAATCACAAAATAACCATGATAGTATTCCTTATTACTGACATCAATTATTGATAAGCATAATTCATTGGATATTGACCTTTCCCAAGAGAATATGAACTTTGACCCTCTGCCGGTGGTTCAAGTGGGTAACCCTCTGGATTTTGTTCGTTTGGAAAATATTTAGGGTTTCCACGCTGCTCGAAATTTCTCTGCTCATGCGGAGGATTTTCAGAGAAGTATTTCCGATCTGTTCGATGAAATTTTTCCTCCATAGGATTAGAGTTTCCAGGAAAATACTTTGTATTTCTTCGATGATTGTCCCCAATCACGGAATTTTCAGAATAAAATTTTTGTGGATTTCGTCGAAGATGGTCTCGTTTAACAGTCGGCGGGTAAACTGGTTGTTTGAAATTTTTCCGATTTTTTGGCAGGACTATGTCTACCGGTGTTAACAGGTAACGTCGTCTGGTTCCCAACGGTTGTCTAAAAGAGCGAGGTGGTGACTGCATGTTGGATCGGATTGGTTCGGACAGTTTTTCAACTTTGCGCAAAAGTAAGGTCAATATTTTCACTGCTAACTGCATTGTTTCATGTTCCGTTTCATTACATGGTTGTGATGGTGGTGGGGAATATTTTGAACTTGTACTAGGCCTAAAACTTTGAGAATCAAAAGTAGGTGTCAAAGGTTGAGATTTTGACTTGATACCAAATGTTTTATCAATCGCCCATTTCTTTGCCTTTTCACTATCTTTAAGTCGTTTTTGTTTCTGGCGCCTCAATTTTGCAAGCCATTCAACAAACATTGGCTGTTCATTGTCTTTCGGGTCTATTCCACGAATATTTCCCCCCATCCGTTTCTGGTAGCCCACGTCTAAAGCTTCACTTCGTCTTCTCCCTTCAGCCGTTTGGCTAGAGATAAAATTTGTCCGATGATCTTTGTCGTGCCTTGACGCCGGATGCAAGTTGTCACTGTTGATACTCATTTCCGATGACTTTAGCATTAGTTGTTGTGGTGCCAAAGAGCCCTGTTTTGTTCTGTACGACATCTTATGTTCTAGATTGTTGCTCGCTGGCTCATTTATTTCAGAAATTGGGTTTTCACCTACAATATCTTTAGACTTGTCCGTTGAATTTTTGGCAATCGTTTTACCTTTTTCAGACGTACTATCATTTTCAGGAACATCAGAAACTTTTGTTTGAATATCGAATGACGTTTGAATATTGTTTGGTAATGATTTAGGTATTGCGGTTATAGTAGGGTCATGTAAATGTTCGGATATTGTCTGGGTATGATTATTAATCATAGCTTCCGATTCATTTGTATAATCAATGGAAACATTTGATAAATCAACTAATGGACCCCTAGTATCTGTAGTTGGTTTGACATTTTTGTCTGGTGTGGTTACTGTTTGTACATTAGGCATTTCTGTCTTTTCCGTTTCCACGCTATCATTTATTACCTTTACTTTTATTGTAACTGTTTCTTTTGGCAGTTTTTCTTGGTCGTGGATGCTATGTTTTTTACCGTCGTTTGTTTTAGATTGTGGTATATTGACTAAATTATCATATTGTTTCTCACTGATAACAAACTCTAAATGTTGACCTCCTGGTTCTGTAACATTACTGACCAGTGCTTGTACGTTCGAATGGTTTGTATTTTCATATAACTGTGTCTCCTTGTGAGCGGCTTCTTTTTGATTTTTTGGTTTTACATTAGCTCCTTGATCCACCGTCTCATTATGTATTAAGTCTGGGAATATTTGAGCTGGATATATAATTCTTGAGATAACTCTTTCACTTATATCGTGCTTATCTATACCTTCTTTAGGTGCTTTATTTTCCATCGTCTCAGTTGTTTTGGGATTTGTCATGATAGATGTATAGCCGATATGTTCTGTTTTATTAACCACTTCGGAATCCATGGGTTGTGATTTATCCGTTAAAGTTTCAGGCTTTCCTGTTGAGATATTGTCTATTCTTTCAGATATGTCTTTAGGAGCTATAATATTTGGGGCTTTATTACTTTCTCTTCCTGACACATTTACATAGTTGTTTAATGTTTCCGTCGTTGTTTGTTTTGCAGAAAAAGTATCGTTTTTGTTTAAATCAACAAGTGTCACAGTCTCGTTATGGTAACCATCATCGCTTGCAGTCATCAAAGCATGCTCAAAATGACCTGCAATTTGATGGTCGTAGTAATTAAAACCGGATTGTGGCGTGTTAAGTACTGCTTCACTACCAAATCCATAATTGTTACTTAAATTCCATGATGATGGTGGTATTTTCCTATCTTTTGCATTTCTTAGTTCTTTTGTTTCAAACAATATATCGTCTGTTGGGAGCTGGGAAGCCTCGCTTGGATGCAACCATTGATCTTTGTTGTTTTCAAGAATTAAACTAAGGAATTTAGAGCTACGGTCTGCGGATAATCCTTTAATACTGGTGATATCTTCATTTGGCTCGACAGGTGATAGGAAAGTTATCTGCGAGTTCGTGTCCATTGGACTTCTATTTATTCCTGCTTTCAATAACTCCTCATGGTTGCAATAGGCATATTTCAAGGTTAAAAATCCAATTATACTCAGGTAAAACATTGTTGTCATTTGTGACGTATCTCAACTGAAAAACACAAATTTTACACAGTAAGTAAGTGATAAAGTTATACAGCGTTACAATATGTAAGGGTTATCGACCGAGTCAGTAAGTAAAGTAACAAATTAAAGTTTACAGCGTTACAATTTTTAAGGGTTATCGACCGAGTCAGTAAGTAAAGTTACACAGCGTTACAATATGTAAGGGTTATCGACCGAGTCAGTCAGTAAAGTGATAAAGTTATAGAGCGTTTCTATATGTAAGGGTTACCGACAGAGTCAGTAAGTAAAGTGATAAAGTTATACAGCGTTACAATATGTAGGGTTACCGACCGAGTCAGTAGGTAAAGTTACACAGCGTTACAATATGTAAGGGTTTCGACCGAGTCATAAGTAAAGTGATAAAGTTAAACAGCGTTACTACATGTAAGGGTTATCGACAGAGTCAGTAAGTAAATTGATAAAGTTATAAAACGTTACAATATGTAAGGGTTACCGACCGAGTCAGTAAGTAAAGTTACACAGCGTTACAATATGTAAGGGTTATCGACCAAGTCAGTAAGTAGAGTGATAAAGTTACACAGCGTTACAATATGTAAGGGTTATCGACCAAGTCAGTAAGTAGAGTGATAAAGTTATACAGCGTTATAATATGTAAGGGTTACCGACCGAGTCAGTATGTAAAGTGATAAAGTTATACAGCGTTACAATATGTAAGGGTTACCGACCGAGTCAGTATGAAAAGTGATAAAGTTATACAGCGTTACAATATGTAAGGGTTACCGACCGAGTCAGTATGAAAAGTTACACAGCGTTACAATATGTAAGGGTTACCGACCGAGTCAGTAAGTAAAGTTAAACAGCGTTACAATATGTAAGGGTTGCCGACCAAGTCAGTAAGTAAAGTGATAAGGTTACACAGCGTTACTATATGTAAGGGTTATCGACAGAGTCAGAAAGTAAATTGATAAAGTTATACGCGTTACAATATGTAAGGTTTACCGACCAATCAGTAAGTAAAGTGATAAAGTTACACAGCGTACTATATGTAAGGGTTACGACAGAGTTAGTAAGTAAATTGATAAAGTTATACAGCGTTACAATATGTAAGGGTTATCGACTGAGTCAGTAAGTAAAGTTACACAGCGTTACTATATGTAAGGGTTACCGACCGAGTCAGTAAGTAGAGTGATAAAGTTATACAGCGTTACAATATGTAAGGTTACCGACCGAGTCAGTAAGTAAAGTGATAAAGTTATACAGCGTTACAATATGTAAGGGTTACCGACCAAGTCAGTAAGTAGAGTGATAAAGTTACACAGCGTTACTATATGTAAGGGTTACCGACCGAGTCAGTAAGTAGAGTGATAAAGTTATCAGCGTTACAATATGTAAGGGTTATCGACCGAGTCAGTAAGTAAGTGATAAAGTTATACAGCGTTACAATATGTAAGGGTTACCGACCAAGTCAGTAAGTAGAGTGATAAAGTTATACAGCGTTACAATATGTAAGGGTTACCGACCGAGTCAGTAAGTAGAGTGATAAAGTTATACAGCGTTACAATATGTAAGGGTTACCGACCAAGTCAGTAAGTAGAGTGATAAAGTTATACAGCGTTACAATATGTAAGGGTTACCGACCGAGTCAGTAAGCTTAAGTAAAGTGATAAGGTTATACAGCGTTACAATATGTAATGGTTACCAACCGAGTCAGTAAGTAGAGTGATAAAGTTACACAGCGTTACAATATGTAAGGGTTACCAACAGAGTCAGTATGTCAAGTTACACAGCGTTACAATATGTAAGGGTTACCGACCGAGTCAGTAAGTAAAGTGATAAAGTTACACAGCGTTACAATATGTAAGGGTTATCGACCGAGTCAGTATGTAAAGTTACACAGCGTTACAATATGTAAGGGTTACCAACCGAGTCAGTAAGTAGAGTGATAAAGTTACACAGCATTACAATATGTAAGGTTACCGACCAAGTCAGTAAGTAGAGTGATAAAGTTATACAGCGTTACAATATGTAAGGTTATCGACCGAGTCAGTATGTAGAGTGATAAAGTTACACAGCATTACAATATGTAAGGGTTACCGACCAAGTCAGTATGTAGAGTGATAAAGTTATACAGCGTTTACAATATGTAAGGGTTACCAACCGAGTCAGTAAGTAGAGTGATAAGTTATACAGCGTTACAATATGTAAGGGTTACCACCGAGTCAGTATGTAAAGTTACACAGCGTTACAATATGTAAGGGTTACCGACCGAGTCAGTTAGTTAAGTGATAAATTTATACAGCGTTACGATATGTAAGGGTTACCGACCGAGTCAGTAAGTAGAGTGATAAAGTTACACAGCGTTACAATATGTAAGGGTTACCGACCGAGTCAGTAAGTAAAGTTAAACAGCGTTACAATATGTAAGGTTTATCGACCGAGTCAGTTAAGTAAAGTTACACAGCGTTACAATATGTATGGGTTACCGACCGAGTCAGTAAGTAAAGTTACACAGCGTTACAATATGTAAGGGTTACCGACCGAGTCAGTAAGTAGAGTGATAAAGTTACACAGCGTTACGATATGTAAGAATTACCGAGCGAGTCAGTAAGTAAAGTGATAAAGTTACACAGCGTTACAATATGTAAGAGTTACCGACAGAGTCAGTAAGTAGAGTGATAAAGTTACACGGCGTTACAATATGTAATGGTTACCGACCGAGTCAGTAAGTAGAGTGAGAAAGTTACACAGCGTTACAATATGTAAGGGTTACCGACCGAGTCAGTAAGTAAAGTGATAAAGTTACAGCGTTACAATATGTAAGGTTACCGACCGAGTCAATAGGTAAAGTGATAAAGTTACACAGCGTACTATATGTAAGAATTACCGACCGAGTCAGTATGTAAAGTTACACAGCGTTACAATATGTAAGGGTTACCGACCGAGTCAGTAAGTAAAGTTAAACAGCGTTACAATATGTAAGGGTTGCCGACCAGTCAGTAAGTAGAGTGATAAAGTTACACAGCGTTACTATATGTAGGTTACCGACCGAGTCAGTAAGTAAAGTGATAAGTTACACAGCGTTACAATATGTAAGGGTTACCGCCAAGTCAATAGGTAAAGTGATAAAAGTTACACAGCGTACTATATGTAAGGGTTATCGACAGAGTCAGTAAGTAAATTGATAAAGTTATACAGCGTTACAATATGTAAGGGTTATCGACCGAGTCAGTAAGTAAAGTTACACAGCGTTACTATATGTAAGGGTAACCGACCGGGTCAGTAAGTAGTGATAAAGTTATACAGCGTTACAATATGTAAGGGTTACCGACCAAGTCAGTAAATAGAGTGATAAAGTTACACAGCGTTACAATTTGTAAGGGTTACCAACAGAGTCAGTAAGTAGAGTGATAAGTTATACAGCGTTACAATATGTAGTGTTACCGACCGAGTCAGTAAGTAAAGTGATAAAGTTATACAACGTTACAATATGTAAGGGTTACCAACCGAGTCAGTAAGTAGAGTGATAAAGTTATACAGCTTTACAATATGTAAGGGTTACCAACCGAGTCAGTAAGTAGAGTGATAAAGTTATACAGCGTTACAATATGTAAGGGTTACCGACCGAGTCAGTAAGTAAAGTGATAAGTTACACAGCGTTACTATATGTAAGTACCGACCGAGTCAGTAAGTAGAGTGATAAAGTTATACAGCGTTACCAATATGTAGGGTTACCGACCGAGTCGTAAGTACAGTGATAAAGTTACACAGCGTTACAATATGTAAGGGTTACCAACAGAGTCAGTAAGTAGAGTGATAAAGTTATACAGCGTTACAATATGTAAGGGTTACCGACCGAGTCAGTAAGTAAAGTGAAAGTAATACACAGCGTTACAATATGTAAGGGTTACCGACCGAGTCAGTAGTAGAGTGATAAAGTTATACAGCGTTACAATATGTAAGGGTTACCGACCGAGTCAGTAAGTAGAGTGATAAAGTTATACAGCTTTACAATATGTAAGGTTACCGACCGAGTCAGTAAGTAGAGTGATAAAGTTATACAGCGTTACAATATGTAAGGGTTACCGACCGAGTCAGTAAGTAAAGTGATAAAGTTATACAGCGTTACAATATGTAAGGGTTATCGACCGATCGCGAGTCAGTAAGTAGAGTGATCAAGTTACACAGCGTTACAATATGTAAGGGTTATCGACCGAGTCAGTAAATAAAGTGATAAAGTTGTACAGCGTTACAATATGTAAGGGTTATCGACCGAGTCAGTAAGTAGAGTGATAAAGTTATACAGCGTTACAATATGTAAGGGTTACCGACCGAGTCAGTAAGTAAAGTGATTAATGTTACACAGCGTTACAATATGTAAGGGTTACCGACCGAGTCAGTAAGTAAAGTGATAAAGTTATACAGCGTTACAATATGTAAGGGTTATCGACCGAGTCAGTAAGTAGGTGATAAGTTACACAGCGTTACAATATGTAAGGGTTACCGACCGAGTCAGTAAGTAGAGTGATAAAGTTATACAGCGTTACAATATGTAAGGGTTTACCGACCGAGTCAGTAAGTAGAGTGATAAAGTTATACAGCGTTACAATATGTAAGGGTTACCGACCGAGTCAGTAAGTAGAGTGATAAAGTTACACAGCGTTACAATATGTAAGGGTTACCGACCGAGTCAGTAAGTAGAGTGATAAAGTTATACAGCTTTACTATATGTAAGGGTTACCGACCGAGTCAGTAAGTAGAGTGATAAAGTTATACAGCGTTACAATATGTAAGGGTTACCGACCGAGTCAGTTAGTTAAGTGATAAATTTATACAGCGTTACGATATGTAAGGGTTATCGACAGAGTCAGAAAGTAAATTGATAAAGTTATACAGCGTTACAATATGTAAGGGTTACCGACCAAGTCAGTAAGTAAAGTGATAAAGTTACACAGCGTACTATATGTAAGGGTTACCGACAGAGTTAGTAAGTAAATTGATAAAGTTATACAGCGTTACAATATGTAAGGGTTATCGACTGAGTCAGTAAGTAAAGTTACACAGCGTTACTATATGTAAGGGTTACCGACCCAGTCAGTAAGTAGAGTGATAAAGTTATACAGCGTTACAATATGTAAGGGTTACCGACCGAGTCAGTAAGTAAAGTGATAAAGTTATACAGCGTTACAATATGTAAGGGTTACCGACCGAGTCAGTATGTAAAGTGATAAAGTTATACAGCGTTACAATATGTAAGGGTTACCGACCAAGTCAGTAAGTAGAGTGATAAAGTTACACAGCGTTACTATATGTAAGGGTTACCGACCGAGTCAGTAAGTAGAGTGATAAAGTTATACAGCGTTACAATATGTAAGGGTTACCGACCAAGTCAGTAAGTAGAGTGATAAAGTTATACAGCGTTACAATATGTAAGGGTTACCGACCGAGTCAGTAAGCTTAAGTAAAGTGATAAGGTTATACAGCGTTACAATATGTAAGGGTTATCGACCGAGTCAGTAAGTAGAGTGATAAAGTTACACAGCGTTACAATATGTAAGGGTTATCGACCGAGTGAGTAAGTAGAGTGATAAAGTTACACAGCGTTACAATATGTAAGGGTTATCGACCGAGTCAGTAAGTAGAGTGATAAAGTTAGACAGCGTTACAATATGTAAGAGTTACCGACAGAGTCAGTAAGTAGAGTGATAAAGTTACACAGCGTTACAATATGTAAGGGTTATCGACAGAGTCAGTAAGTAAAGTGATAATGTTACACAGCGTTACAATATGTAAGGGTTACCGACCGAGTCAGTAAGTAGAGTGATAAAGTTATACAGCGTTACAATATGTAAGGGTTATCGACCGAGTCAGTAAGTAGAGTGATAAAGTTATACAGCGTTACAATATGTAAGGGTTACCGACCGAGTCAGTAAGTAGAGTGATAAAGTTACACAGCGTTACAATATGTAAGGGTTACCGACCGAGTCAGTAAGTAGAGTGATAAAGTTATACAGCGTTACAATATGTAAGGGTTACCGACCGAGTCAGTAAGTAGAGTGATAAAGTTATACAGCGTTACTATATGTAAGGGTTACCAACCGAGTCAGTATGTAAAGTTACACAGCGTTACAATATGTAAGGGTTACCGACCGAGTCAGTAAGTAAAGTGATAAAGTTACACAGCGTTACAATATGTAAGGGTTATCGACCGAGTCAGTATGTAAAGTTACACAGCGTTACAATATGTAAGGGTTACCAACCGAGTCAGTAAGTAGAGTGATAAAGTTACACAGCATTACAATATGTAAGGGTTACCGACCAAGTCAGTAAGTAGAGTGATAAAGTTATACAGCGTTACAATATGTAAGGGTTATCGACCGAGTCAGTATGTAGAGTGATAAAGTTACACAGCATTACAATATGTAAGGGTTACCGACCAAGTCAGTATGTAGAGTGATAAAGTTATACAGCGTTACAATATGTAAGGGTTACCAACCGAGTCAGTAAGTAGAGTGATAAAGTTATACAGCGTTACAATATGTAAGGGTTACCAACCGAGTCAGTATGTAAAGTTACACAGCGTTACAATATGTAAGGGTTACCGACCGAGTCAGTTAGTTAAGTGATAAATTTATACAGCGTTACGATATGTAAGGGTTACCGACCGAGTCAGTAAGTAGAGTGATAAAGTTACACAGCGTTACAATATGTAAGGGTTACCGACCGAGTCAGTAAGTAAAGTTAAACAGCGTTACAATATGTAAGGGTTATCGACCGAGTCAGTAAGTAAAGTTACACAGCGTTACAATATGTATGGGTTACCGACCGAGTCAGTAAGTAAAGTTACACAGCGTTACAATATGTAAGGGTTACCGACCGAGTCAGTAAGTAGAGTGATAAAGTTACACAGCGTTACGATATGTAAGAATTACCGACCGAGTCAGTAAGTAAAGTGATAAAGTTACACAGCGTTACAATATGTAAGAGTTACCGACAGAGTCAGTAAGTAGAGTGATAAAGTTACACGGCGTTACAATATGTAATGGTTACCGACCGAGTCAGTAAGTAGAGTGATAAAGTTACACAGCGTTACAATATGTAAGGGTTACCGACCGAGTCAGTAAGTAAAGTGATAAAGTTACACAGCGTTACAATATGTAAGGGTTACCGACCGAGTCAATAGGTAAAGTGATAAAGTTACACAGCGTACTATATGTAAGAGTTACCGACCGAGTCAGTATGTAAAGTTACACAGCGTTACAATATGTAAGGGTTACCGACCGAGTCAGTAAGTAAAGTTAAACAGCGTTACAATATGTAAGGGTTGCCGACCAAGTCAGTAAGTAGAGTGATAAAGTTACACAGCGTTACTATATGTAAGGGTTACCGACCGAGTCAATAGGTAAAGTGATAAAAGTTACACAGCGTACTATATGTAAGGGTTATCGACAGAGTCAGTAAGTAAATTGATAAAGTTATACAGCGTTACAATATGTAAGGGTTATCGACCGAGTCAGTAAGTAAAGTTACACAGCGTTACTATATGTAAGGGTAACCGACCGGGTCAGTAGTAGTGATAAAGTATACAGCGTTACAATATGTAAGGGTTACCGACCAAGTCAGTAAATAGAGTGATAAAGTTACACAGCGTTACAATTTGTAAGGGTTACCAACAGAGTCAGTAAGTAGAGTGATAAAGTTATACAGCGTTACAATATGTAAGTGTTACCGACCGAGTCAGTAAGTAAAGTGATAAAGTTATACAACGTTACAATATGTAAGGGTTACCAACCGAGTCAGTAAGTAGAGTGATAAAGTTATACAGCTTTACAATATGTAAGGGTTACCAACCGAGTCAGTAAGTAGAGTGATAAAGTTATACAGCGTTACAATATGTAAGGGTTACCGACCGAGTCAGTAAAGTGATAAAGTTACACAGCGTTACTATATTAAGTGTTACCGACCGAGTCAGTAAGTAGAGTGATAAAGTTATACAGCGTTACCAATATGTAAGGGTTACCGACCGAGTCAGTAAGTACAGTGATAAAGTTACACAGCGTTACAATATGTAAGGGTTACCAACAGAGTCAGTAAGTAGAGTGATAAAGTTATACAGCGTTACAATATGTAAGGGTTACCGACCGAGTCAGTAAGTAAAGTGATAAAGTTACACAGCGTTACAATATGTAAGGGTTACCGACCGAGTCAGTAAGTAGAGTGATAAAGTTATACAGCGTTACAATATGTAAGGGTTACCGACCGAGTCAGTAAGTAGAGTGATAAAGTTATACAGCTTTACAATATGTAAGGGTTACCGACCGAGTCAGTAAGTAGAGTGATAAAGTTATACAGCGTTACAATATGTAAGGGTTACCGACCGAGTCAGTAAGTAAAGTGATAAAGTTATACAGCGTTACAATATGTAAGGGTTATCGACCGATCGCGAGTCAGTAAGTAGAGTGATCAAGTTACACAGCGTTACAATATGTAAGGGTTATCGACCGAGTCAGTAAATAAAGTGATAAAGTTGTACAGCGTTACAATATGTAAGGGTTATCGACCGAGTCAGTAAGTAGAGTGATAAAGTTATACAGCGTTACAATATGTAAGGGTTACCGACCGAGTCAGTAAGTAAAGTGATAATGTTACACAGCGTTACAATATGTAAGGGTTACCGACCGAGTCAGTAAGTAGAGTGATAAAGTTATACAGCGTTACAATATGTAAGGGTTATCGACCGAGTCAGTAAGTAGAGTGATAAAGTTACACAGCGTTACAATATGTAAGGGTTACCGACCGAGTCAGTTAGTTAAGTGATAAATTTATACAGCGTTACGATATGTAAGGGTTACCGACAGAGTCAGTAAGTAAAGTGATAAAGTTATACAGCGTTACAATATGTAAGGGTTACCGACCGAGTCAGTAAGTAGAGTGATAAAGTTATACAGCGTTACAATATGTAAGAGTTACCGACCGAGTCAGTATGTAAAGTTACACAGCGTTACAATATGTAAGGGTTACCGACCGAGTCAGTAAGTAAAGTTACACAACGTTACAATATGTAAGGGTTACCGACCGAGTCAGTAAGTAGAGTGATAAAGTTACACAGCGTTACAATATGTAAGGGTTACCAACCGAGTCAGTAAGTAAAGTGATAAAGTTATACAGCGTTACAATATGTAAGGGTTACCGACCGAGTCAGTATGTAAAGTGATAAAGTTATACAGCGTTACGATATGTAAGGGTTACCGACCGAGTCAGTAAGTAGAGTGATAAAGTTATACAGCGTTACAATATGTAAGGGTTAGCGACCGAGTCAGTAAGTAAAGTTACACAGCGTTACAATATGTAAGGGTTACCGACCGAGTCAGTAAGTAGAGTGATAAAGTTACACAGCGTTACAATATGTAAGGGTTACCGACCGAGTCAGTAAGTAAAGTTACACAGCGTTACAATATGTATGGGTTACCGACCGAGTCAGTAAGTAAAGTTACACAGCGTTACAATATGTAAGGGTTACCGACCGAGTCAGTAAGTAAAGTGATAAAGTTACACAGCGTTACATATGTAAGGGTTATCGACCGAGTCAGTAAGTAGAGTGATAAAGTTATACAGCGTTACAATATGTAAGGGTTACCGACAGAGTCAGTAAGTAAAGTGACAAAGTTATACAGTGTTACAATATGTAAGGGTTACCGACCGAGTCGGGTATGTGGTTGAAAATGGAAACACATGAGCGCGTGCAAAACGTGACACCGAAATCGCGAAGCGATCAAGTAGTTATTGCACGGACTCAAGTGTTCCTATTTCTATACACACCGACACTGTGACGAGTTCGGTAACCGACTGACACAACGGTTACAAACATTTCTATATAATTCATATTTATATTTATCGTTCATTTAAAACAGTATTTTTTAAAGCTGGTCTTTTGATTATATACATATATACAAATAGGTACATAGGTACAAATATAAATTCTTGGATGTAGTGGTTAGCTAGGTGGTCGCATAAATGCCTTAAAAATAGTTTGAGTTCGAGCCCTCCCTTTATCATATTTTTCATGCATTTAATTACTATTATTATTTATTTCCATTTATTTTTGCATGAGAATTTTATTACAATATAGGAATAAAGTTATTTTTTGTTATGAAAGATTATTAATATTAATAATAGATTTAATATTTGTTTTTTTATTTTGGATATTTTACTAATCTTAGATATCCCATTCATCTTTTTTTAATATTTTAATTATACAATATACATTGTATCTTTCTTGTCAGTTCAGGTAAATACATTTAACTGTCGTGTTTCAGGATAAACCGTCCGGGTACAGGTTGGTTTACGTACGTGGGTAGGTGGTGTGAAAAAACACACACATATTCACGTGCTCATAACAGCATGTGCACAGATTCTATCTATTCAGACACAGTGAATTGACTGACTTCATAAAAAAAACTTGTGAAAAGGGAAACAACTCTCATTTAAAATGCGTCAGTCTTCGTATCATTTGTAAATGAATTCAATTTTACAGACATCGAGATTCTAAAACAATTCCGATTCTATTGTCTTATTCATCTAAATTTAGATGAGGGATTGTTTTGATGAATTATCAACAATTTACAGAGCTCCTGAAGGGACACACTTGAAAAAAATATTAAATCGTCACCACGATATACTAAATCAGTAATGTTGTGACAAATTGCGAACTATCGGATGATGATATTGTGAATTCAGTTTTAGGCATTAGTGACGATCAAGACAGTGATGACGATTTCTGTGAGTTAGATCATTCTTTAATATCTGTAACTCAAGCTGAAGATTACATTTAAAAAATACAATACTTTCTTGAAAAGCAGAACGACATACAAGTCTTTCATTTTCCGCATTTGAAAGTTATTACTGACGTGAAACAGAGACAGACTAAGCAAACGAAAGTTTCTGTCTATTTTCAGACAAAGACCTGTAATTAAACATATAATACTTTAATTAAGTAAAACATCATGAGTCAATAATTCCCAGTTGAGGTTTTTTTAATCTTACACATACAGCGATTTTTTGTGGCTCACTGTAAAAATTAGTTATAACAATATAACAAAGTCGCCTTATAACGAAGTTAAAACAAGAGTTCCCAGGGCTTCGTTATAAACGTGTTTTACTGTATCAAAGTTTCCGTGTCAAACCCCTCGTGACATGGGGTATCGGAGTTTGTTTCCGTGTCAAACCCCTCGTGACATGGTGTATCGCAGTTTCCGTGTCAAATCCATCGTGACATGGGGTATCAGAGTTTTCGTGTCATTTCTACTGTGACATAAGGTATCATAATTTCAGTGTCAAACCCATCGTGACATGGGGTATCGGAGTTTCAGTGTCAAACCCATCGTGACATGGGGTATCGGAGTTTGTTTCCGTGTCAAACCCATCGTGACATGGGGTATCGGAGTTTCCGTGTCAAACCCATCGTGACATGGCGTATCAGAGTTTCCGTGTCAAACCCATCGTGACATGGGATATCGGAGTTTCAGTGTCAAACCCATCGTGACATGGTGTATCAGAGTTCCCGAGTCAAACTCATCGTGACATGGGTATCAGAGTTTCCGTGTAAAACCCATCGTGACATGGAGTATTGGAGTTTCCGTGTCAAAACCATTGTGACATGGGGTATCGGAGTTTCCGTGACAAACCCATCGTGACATGGGGTATCAGAGTCTCAGTGTCAACCCATCTTGACATGGGGTACCGTAGTTTCCGTGTCAAACCCATCGTGACATGGGGTATCAGAGTGTCCGTATCAGACCCATCGTGACATGGCGTATCGTAGTTTCCGTGTCAAACCCATCGTGACATGGGGTACCGTAGTTTCAGTGTCAAACCCATCGTGACATGGAGTATCAGAGTGTCCGTGTCAGACCCATCGTGACATGACGTATTGTAGTTCCCGAGTCAAACTCATCGTGACATGGGTATCAGAGTTTCCGTGTAAACCCATCGTGACATGGAGTATTGGAGTTTCCGTGTCAAAACCATTGTGACATGGGGTATCGGAGTTTCCGTGACAAACCATCGTGACATGGGGTATCAGAGTCTCAGTGTCAAACCCATCTTGACATGGGGTACCGTAGTTTCCGTGTCAAACCCATCGTGACATGGGTATCAGAGTGTCCGTATCAGACCCATCGTGACATGGCGTATCGTAGTTTCCGTGTCAAACCCATCGTGACATGGGGTACCGTAGTTTTCAGTGTCAAACCCATCGTGACATGGAGTATCAGAGTGTCCGTGTCAGACCCATCGTGACATGGCGTATCGTAGTTTCAGTGTCAAACCCATCGTGACATGGGCACCGTAGTTTCCGTGTCAAACCCATCGTGACATGGGGTATCAGAGTGTCCGTGTTAGACCCATCGTGACATGGGGTACCGTAGTTTCCGTGTCAAACCCATCGTGACATGGGGTATCAGAGTGTCCGTGTCAACCCATCGTGACATTGGGTATCAGAGTGTCCGTGTCAGACCCATCGTTACATTGGGTATCGGAGTTTTCGTGTCAACCCATCGTGACATGGGTATCAGAGTTTCAGTGTCATATCGTCTGTGACATGGGGTACCGTAGTGTCCGTATCAAACCCATCATGACATTGGGTATCAGAATGTCCGTGTCAAACCCATCGTTACATTGGGTATCGGAGTTTTCGTGTCAAACCCATCGTGACATGGGGTATCAGAGTTTCCGTGTCAAACCCATCGCGACATGGGGTATCAGAGTTTCCGTGTCAAACCCATCGTGACATGGGGTACCGTAGTTTCCGTGTCAAACCCATCGTGACATGGGGTACCGTAGTTTCCGTGTCAAACCTATCGTGACATTGGGTATCAGAGTGTCCGTGTCAGACCCATCGTGACATGGGTACCGTAGTTTCCGTGTCAAACCCATCGTGACATGGGGTATCGTAGTTTCCGTGTTAGACCCATCGTGACATGGCGTATCAGAGTTTCCGTGTCAGACCCATCGTGACATGGCGTATCGTAGTTTCAGTGTCAAACCCATCGTGACATGGGGCACCGTAGTTTCCGTGTCAAACCCATCGTGACATGGGTATCAGAGTGTCCGTGTTAGACCCATCGTGACATGGGGTACCGTAGTTTCCGTGTCAAACCCATCGTGACATGGGGTATCAGAGTGTCCGTGTCAGACCCATCGTGACATTGGGTATCAGAGTGTCCGTGTCAGACCCATCGTTACATTGGGTATCGGAGTTTTCGTGTCAAACCCATCGTGACATGGGTATCAGAGTTTCAGTGTCATATCGTCTGTGACATGGGGTACCGTAGTGTCCGTATCAAACCATCATGACATTGGTATCAGAATGTCCGTGTCAAACCCATCGTTACATTGGGTATCGGAGTTTTCGTGTCAAACCCATCGTGACATGGGGTACAGAGTTTTCCGTGTCAAACCCATCGCGACATGGGTATCAGAGTTTCCGTGTCAACCCATCGTGACATGGGGTACCGTAGTTTCCGTGTCAAACCCATCGTGACATGGGGTACCGTAGTTTCCGTGTCAAACCTATCGTGACATTGGGTATCAGAGTGTCCGTGTCAGACCCATCGTGACATGGGGTACCGTAGTTTCCGTGTCAAACCCATCGTGACATGGGGTATCGTAGTTTCCGTGTCAGACCCATCGTGACATGGCGTATCAGAGTTTCCGTGTCAGACCCATCGTGACATGGCGTATCGGAGTTTCCGTGTCAGACCATCGTGACATGGCGTATCGGAGTCTCCGGGTCAAACCCATCGTGACATGGCGTATCGGAGTTTCCGTGTCAAACCCATCGTGACATTGGGTATCAGAGTGTCCGTGTCAAACTCATCGTGACATGGGGTACCGTAGTTTCTGGTTCAAACCCATCGTGACATGGCGTATCGGAGTCTCGGGTCAACCCATCGTGACATGGCGTATCGGATTTCCGTGTCAAACCCATCGTGACATTGGGTACCGTAGTTTCTGTGTCAAACCCATCGTGACATTGGGTATCAGAGTTTCTGTGTCAAACCCATCGTGACATGGCGTATCGGAGTTTCCGTGTCAGACCCATCGTGACATAGCGTATCGGAGTCTCCGGGTCAAACCCATCGTGACATGGCGTATCGGAGTTTCCGTGTCAAACCCATCGTGACATTGGGTATCAGAGTGTCCGTGTCAAACTCATCGTGACATGGGGTACCGTAGTTTCTGGTTCAAACCCATCGTGACATGGCGTATCGGAGTCTCCGGGTCAAACCCATCGTGACATGGCGTATCGGAGTGTCCGTGTCAAACTCATCGTGACATGGGGTACCGTAGTTTCTGTGTCAAACCCATCGTGACATTGGTATCAGAGTTTCTGTGTCAAACCCATCGTGACATGGGATTTCGGAGTTTCCGTGTCAGACCTATCGTCACATCGCGTATCGGAGTTTCTGTGTCAAACCCATCGTGACATGGGGTATCAGAGTTTCCGTGTCATATCGACTGTGACATGGGGTATCAGAGTGTCCGTATCAGACCCATCGTGACATGGCGTATCGTAGTTTCAGTGTCAAACCCATCGTGACATGGGGCACCGTAGTTTCCGTGTCAAACCCATCGTGACATGGGGTATCAGAATGTCCGTGTTAGACCCATCGTGACATGGGGTACCGTAGTTTCCGTGTCAAACCCATCGTGACATGGGGTAAGAGTGTCCGTGTCAGACCCATCGTGACATTGGGTATCAGAGTGTCCGTGTCAGACCCATCGTTGCATTGGGTATCGGAGTTTTCGTGTCAAACCCATCGTGACATGGGGTATCAGAGTTTCAGTGTCATATCGTCTGTCACATGGGGTACCGTAGTGTCCGTATCAAACCCATCATGACATTGGGTATCAGAATGTCCGTGTCAAACTCATCGTGACATTGGGTATCGGAGTTTCTGGTTCAAACCCATCGTGACATGGCGTATCGGAGTCTCCGGGTCAAACCCATCGTGACATGGCGTATCGGAGTTTCCGTGTCAAACCCATCGTGACATTGGGTATCAGAGTGTCCGTGTCAAACTCATCGTGACATGGGGTACCGTAGTTTCTGTGTCAAACCCATCGTGACATTGGGTATCAGAGTTTCTGTGTCAAACCCATCGTGACATGGGATTTCGGAGTTTCCGTGTCAGACCTATCGTCACATCGCGTATCGGAGTTTCTGTGTCAACCCATCGTGACATGGGGTATCAGAGTTTCCGTGTCATATCGACTGTGACATGGGGTACCGTAGTGTCCGTATCAAACCCATCATGACATGGGGTATCGTAGTTTCGTGTCAAACCCATCGTGACATGGGTATCAGAATGTCCGTGTCAACCCATTGTTACATTGGGTATCGGAGTTTTCGTGTCAAACCCATCGTGACATGGGGTATCAGAGTTTCCGTGTCAAACCCATCGCGACATGGGGTATCAGAGTTCCGTGTCAAACCCATCGTGACATGGGGTATCGGAGTTTCCGTGTCAAATATATCGTGACATGGGGTATCGGAGTTTCCGTGCCAAACCCATCGCGACATGGGGTATCAGAGTTTCCGTGTCAAACCCATTGCGACATGGGGTATCGAGTTTCCGTGTCAAACCCATCGTTACATTGGGTATCGTAGTTTTCGTGTCAAACCCATCGTGACATGGGGTATCAGAGTTTCCGTGTCAAACCCATCGCGACATGGGTATCAGAGTTTCCGTGTCAAACCCATCGTGACATGGGGTACCGTAGTTTCCGTGTCAAACCCATCGTGACATGGGGTACGTAGTTTCCGTGTCAAACCTATCGTGACATTGGGTATCAGAGTATCCGTGTCAGACCCATCGTGACATGGGGTACCGTAGTTTCCGTGTCAAACCCATCGTGACATGGCGTATCGGAGTCTCCGGGTCAAACCTATCGTGACATGGCGTATCGGAGTTTCCGTGTCAAACCCATCGTGACATTGGGTATCAGAGTGTCCGTGTCAAACTCATCGTGACATGGGGTACCGTAGTTTCTGTGTCAAACCCATCGTGACATTGGGTATCGGAGTTTCTGGTTCAAACCCATCGTGACATGGCGTATCGGAGTCTCCGGGTCAAACCCATCGTGACATGGCGTATCGGAGTTTCCGTGTCAAACCCATCGTGACATTGGGTATCAGAGTGTCCGTGTCAAACTCATCGTGACATGGGATTTCGGAGTTTCTGTGTCAAACCCATCGTGACATGGGATTTCGGAGTTTCCGTGTCAGACCTATCGTCACATCGCGTATCGGAGTTTCTGTGTCAAACCCATCGTGACATGGGGTATCAGAGTTTCCGTGTCATATCGACTGTGACATGGGGTACCGTAGTGTCCGTATCAAACCCATCATGACATGGGGTATCGTAGTTTCCGTGTCAAACCCATCGTGACATGGGGTATCAGAATGTCCGTGTCAAACCCATTGTTACATTGGGTATCGGAGTTTTCGTGTCAAACCCATCGTGACATGGGGTATCAGAGTTTCCGTGTCAAACCCATCGCGACATGGGGTATCAGAGTTTCCGTGTCAAACCCATCGTGACATGGGGTATCGGAGTTTCCGTGTCAAATATATCGTGACATGGGGTATCGGAGTTTCCGTGCCAAACCCATCGCGACATGGGGTATCAGAGTTTCCGTGTCAAACCCATTGCGACATGGGGTATCGGAGTTTCCGTGTCAAACCCATCGTGTCATGAGGTATCAGAGTTCCCGTGTCAAACCCATCGCGACATGGCGTATCGGAGTTTCCGTGTCAAACCCATCGTGACATTGGGTATCAGAGTGTCGGTGTGAAACCCATCGTGACATGGGGTATCGGAATTTCCGTGTGAAACCCATCGTGACATGGGGTATCGGGGTTTCCGTGTCAAACCCATCGTAACATGGGATATCGGAGTTTCCGTGTTAAACCCATCGTGACATGGGGTATTGGAGTTTTCGTGTCAAACCCATCGTGACACGGGGTATCGGAGTTTCCGTGTCAAACCCATCGTGACATCGGGTATCAGAGTTTCCGTGTCATATCTACTGTGACATGGGGTATCGGAGTTTCCGTGTCAAACCCATAGTGACATTGGGTATCAGAGTGTCCGTGTCACACCTTCTGTGACATTGAGTATCTGCTGTTTGTGTCAAACTTACCGCGACATGGAATATCCCCGTTTTAGTGCCACAACTATCGCGACATTGTGTCTCGAAAAATGCAAAAAAGTATTGTGACTATCCGTCTGTGCTTACAGGTAATTCGAAGCGGTATGCTGTATGGTTTTTGTTCTTTAAGAGGACCTGAGCAATCCAACCTATTTTACGACCCGTGACTTTTAAAATTAAGCAACTATCAATAAACCAAATAGCTTCTGCATGTTTATTCATCAGTAAACATATAATAAACGAATAAAGAATTTTAAATTGAAAAATCAATTTACATGCACCCTTTTAATTACTTCTGATGAAAAATAAATGCATTCATTAAAAAAGGGCGGCAACACTTACATTTGACTACAAAACGTGGCGTTTTTATCAAGAGAAAACGAAGATTAGTTCTAAAATCCGTTACTGTATTATAAGAAATATTAAAACACGATAAATCACTAGATAGAACAATACGTAAAATCACTTACCAAATAAGATTTCCATTTCCTTCTCAAATATACTAACATATTTACATATAGGACAATAAATCGAAAAGATTTCACATCTTCACTAAGGATAAGTAAATTGAGATGGTCAAAAGCTAATGACGATTTCTATTTTTTTCTAACTATATAGCTACTTAACGTTTGACACGATAAACAAGGCTGGACATGGCTGGACATAATGGTCATTTAGTGTTCGTGTCCCACTTACATGTATTTCTTGGTGTAACGTATTACAGTTAATTAACGTTACAGATTACTTGTCCATGTAACGCTGACACTCATCTCGTATATTCTATATATATATATGTATATGCATTATTAATTTTCATAACGCGTTTTTTTTTGTATTCCATGTCACATATTTCACATGCCTGGTCTTTTGACTACACTACTCCACCAGATTAAATGTTGAACGAAAAACCAATCCTGTAATCTTGCATCCGTGAAACGCGTTAATGCGTAGAATTAAAAAACCCATATATTTGTTAAATCGAAAAATCGTTTTAGTAAATTATTTTACGATTTTCTCTGAATTTTGCGATTTATCAAATTGTTAAACATTTTAAATATTACAGACAAAAACCTTACAAACGGATACATAATCATCCATATCATGCTTTATGAATAATATTATAGTTGACAATATAAAAAAGAGTAAAATTTTATTTTGAATTATGTGCATATTTTTATAAATAAATAAATAAATAAATAAATAAATAAATAAATAAAAACTAGTTTGACATAGATTTCTATTTAGACGTGTTGTTAATGTGTCATATATATATATATTTCGATCAACTGTAATTTTCATTAAAAGACGAATGTTTGTTGCAATTTGATTTGGATCAAAATTAACGCCTTTTGGTTGATTTTCACAACTGAACTAGGACGGACGTGCCAATCTGTAACAATTGCATATCTATATGTAGATCCAAATTAAGCAAGCTAGATGTAAGCCTTTGCCATGATTGTTTTGATTAATTATAAACAATACAAGTCAATAATACACAATCTCTGATCGATACTCAGACTCGATATTCAAGACCGGATCGATATAAACGCCACCTGGAAACAGGGGAACGGATCAATATGAACGCCACTTGGTAAAAGAGGGAAGGAACAATATGAACGCTACCTGGAAACAAGGGGGGGGGGGAGTGGGTGGATCGATTTGAACGCCACCTAAAAAAAGGGGGGGGGGGGGGGGGCTCGGATCAATATGAAAGCCACCCGGAAACGGGAACGGATCGAATATGAACGCCACCTGGAAATAGGGGAACGGATCGAATATAAACGCCATCTTAAAATGGGGACGGATCGATTATATATGAACGCCTCTTGGAAACTGGGGGTTGGGGTTGGATCAATATGAACTCCACATGGAAACAGGGACGGATCGAATATTAAGTCCACCTGGAAACAGGGACGGATCGATATGAACGTCACCTGGAAACAGGGACGGATCGATATGAACGTCACCTGGAAACAGGGACGGATCGAATATATATGAACACCACCTGGAAACAGGGGGCGGGTCAATATGAACGCCACCTGGAAACAAGGGAGCGGATCGATGTGAACTGTGAACGGCACCTGGAAATAGGGTGGACGGATCAATATAAACACCCCCTGGAAATGGAGACGGATCGAATATTAGGTCCACCTGGAAACGGGGACGGATCGAATATATATGAAAGCCACCTGGAAACGGGGTGGGGATTGGATCAATATGAATGCTACCCGGAAACAGGGGGACAGATCAATATGAACGCCACCTGAAAATAGGGACGGAACGCCAACTGGAAATGGAGACGGATTCCAGGAAACAGGGACGGATATATGTGAACGCCACCTGGAAACGGGGACGGATCGAATATATATATATGAACGGTACCCGGAAACTGGGGGTTGGGGTTGGATCAATATGAAGGCCACCTGGAAACAGGGGGACGGATCAATATGAACGCCACCTGAAAAAGGGGACGGAACGAATATATATATAAACGCCAACTGGAAATGGAGACGGATTCCAGGAAACAGGGACGGATCGATGTGAACGCCACCTGGAAACGGGGACGGATCGAATATATATGAAAGCCACCTGGAAACGGGGTGGGGATTGGATCAATATGAACACCACCTGGAAACAGGGGGACAGATCAATATGAACGCCACCTGAAAATAGGGACGGATCGAATATATATGAACGCCAACTGGAAATGGAGACGGATTCCAGGAAACAGGGACGGATATATGTGAACGCCACCTGGAAACGGGGACGGATCGAATATATATGAACGGTACCTGGAAACTGGGGGTTGGGGTTGGATCAATATGAACGCCACCTGGAAACAAGGGGACGGATCAATATGAACGCCACCTGAAAAAGGGGACGGAACGAATATATATGAACGCCAACTGGAAATAGTGACGGATCAAATATTAAGTGCAACTGGAAACGGGGACGGATCGAATATTAAGTCCACCTGGAAACAGGGACAGATCGATGTGAACGCCACCTGGAAACGGGGACAGATCGATGTGAACGCCACTTGGAAACGGGGACAGATCGATGTGAACGCCACCTGGAAACGGGGGACGCATCGAATATATATGAACACCACCTGGAAACGGGGATAAATATGAACGGCACCTGGAAACAGGATGGACGGATCGATGTGAACGGCACCTGGAAACAGGATGGACGGATCGATATAAACGCCACCTGGAAATGGAGACGGATCGAATTAGTCAGGGGGCAGATCTAAAAAAGTAGCCTCTTTATTGACCCCCCCCCCCAAACTTTTTTGTTAAAAGCAGGAAACATGGTGGATCTTATTGCCCTGTATGTACTTAGTCACGCTAGGTATGTTTCCACCTTGACTTTTTCCGTTTAATGAAAATATGGCTGACAATCCAAGATGGCCGCAAAAAAGATAATTTAAGTATAAAAATTCAATATCAAATCAACCACTTAACCTTTTAAGTTGAAACTTGGTATTTGATCAATTTAATATTTATACTAATTTTTCATGAATAAACGTTGCTTGTAAAATTCAAAATGGCCGCTATTTCCAAGATAACCGACTTATAATCATCGTGCTGCATTTTAAATCAAATACAACAAAGGGTGTCATTATTTTATGACATAAACCAATGAATTGTTTTTAATATATATGTACTTAGTTATGCTAGGTATGTTTCCACCTTGGCTTTTTCCATTAAATGAAAAATGGCTGCCAAGTCCAAGATGGCCACCAAAAAAGATAAGTTTAAAATTAGAATTGAGTAACAAATCAACCGATTAACCTTTTGTGTTAAAATTTGGTATTTGATCAATTAAGTATTTATACTAATTTTTTATGAACAAACTGTGGTTGTAAAATTCAAAATGGCCGCTATTTTCAAGATGGCCGAATTATAATCATCGCGTTGCATTGTTTTAATACAATAAACCAATATTTTGAATTTGTTAATATATATACTAGTTAACGAGCTTCTTCAAAAGCTTTTACCCCAACTCGATTTACATCCACAAACAACTGTGTAGTAGAGTGTGTTTTCACAATAATTAAATTGCACAATCATCACAAGGATTCGACAGTTCCACATTCATAAATATTGAAGGCCAATTTCCCAACTACTAACAAGAGTTAATGGTTGTTTTTACTGAGGAAATAAACACAGAATCCAAACCATTTTCTGATAATTTATGTGTTTAATGTGCATGACCCGTGGCAATGACGGATCCACGAAGGTTTTTGTTGGTGATTGAAATGGATTACAAACAAAGGAATCTTCCCTTGATAACAGCATTACCGACTTTATCGTATATTCATAAGCTTTTAGTTCAGAGTTTTCAAGCTCTGTTATTTCTTTGAACACTTCTCATGCTGGAAGCTCAATCACTGTCTGTTGATCAAATACCAACAGATCTAAATGTTTTTCTTCTGATATTTCTTATTGACTCCTGGAAATTTCGGTTTCTTATTTGTTCTAGTACTCACTTAAACCTTACTGTTAAGTTATGAAACAAAACCAAGAGAATACAAACATCTGGTCATTATACGTCATTCTATCCACCTCGCTCAGCATAAGGAACAAGTTTGAGTCTGTCTATTTATGGTTTGCACAAAGACCTCATGTATCCCACCCTGTACTGGAGAATGTAGTATTTGGATTCGCAATCCGCCACTAACCACCGACTCCTTGCCTAGTACTTTCTTGCTCAACTCATTTGATATAAAACTAGTGAGTGAATCCTTATTCTCTCCCTTAATTATAAAATTGATTAAATCCTCAGGCAACATAGAATTCTATCTCTCTTCTACATTCTTTAAATATGTTTATACAACGGTGCAAACTGCTAGCAAATGAATTGTTGATGCAGGGATAGTGCAAGCCTTGGCTTATCAAGGCCCTCATAAAGTTTTATGGCTGTCATCACAATATAGTGTAGTAACTCTGTATCCGAAAATACCATGGATATGTGGCGTCCCAAAGTTCCATGTTCATTGAGTGTGGGGTGCTCAATTACCCTTCCAAGTCACTTTTTCTCAATTCCCTGGTGGATGTTACTGTGTTAAACTTCATTTGAAAGTTTTTTACTTTGCTTCATAATTGTGATTTTGACATAGATTGGTATGTTTGTTTTAAATTTATTTTTTGACTGGTTCAAGCTTTTATAAAAGCAAACAGTCTACTCTAACAATATTTTCTAAAACGATACCTTGTGGTTGCTGCGAGACAATCTTCAAAGTGCATATTGTGGTTTCCCAATGCTGTTAAGCATTGTCGTGCCATATATTATCGTACAGGTCTTCATATTTTTCGGTAGCATTATGGAGTTTCAAAAATCAAAACAATAATAGATAAATAATACCATTGTGCCAGTGAAAACAGGAAGAGGTAATGGTAATAGTGATATACTGGACAAAAAGAAGTAACTGCATATGTATTCTAAGTAGGATACCTGAAGTACGTTACTTATTCAACATTGCAGCGTTCAACATTAAATAAGTAAACAGTTACTTATTCAACATTCGCAAATATTTTTGTTTCATTCATAAAACATCAATAAAAACAAATTTTGTCACATTTCATGATTAAATGTCACCAGTATGGTTACCCCCAGTGCCTCGGAACACATTGGTTTAAAGCTTCAATATAAGCCCATACCATTATACAGTGTATTTCATATAGACGGAAAGTAAAGAGCCTGAGCAAAGTGAAGCTTTCACTGTGCTCGGAATTTCGAAATATCATTTTGTACTACTTTGCTTAGGCAATGTCACTACCAAGTATGGTTACCCCCAGTGCCTCGGAACACATTGGCTTAAAGCTTCAACATAAGCCCATACCCTTATACAGTGTATTTCATATAGACGGAAAGTAAAGAGCCTGAGCAAAGTGAAGCTTTCACTGTGCTCGGAATTTCGAAATATCATTTTGTACTACTATGCTTAGGAAATGTCACTACCAAGTATGGTTACCCCCAGTGCCTCGGAACACATTGGCTTAAAGCTTCAATGTAAGCATTTTTGAGTTTCGAAATAGACCGCGGAATGTTCATTTAGTTTCGTATTTATCGTGTTTTTTGAAAAGCAATAGTCGAATCTGCAATGTTTTGCTACATTAAGATATTATTTTATTGTATTTAAGAAGGATTTCTTTAAAATACAAGTGATAGCCCCATGTAAGTTGTCATGGACATTTTTGTTAAGTAATTTCGTGGTTAGACCGTGGACGAAAATCCGAAACTGAGGACAAATGTACGAACTTGTGGACAAAAATACGAACTTGTGACAAAAATCCGAAACTATGGACAAAATTACAAATACATGTGTATATTCATTATTAACTTAATGGAACTTTCAATTTGATGTGTCAATTTTTCTTTTGTTTTATGAAAAACTAGTTTTCTGATATCAATCTATTTAATTACTCTCGGAACAATTGTCCCTATTATTTGAGTTTGACTGCACAGAGCCCTTGCCTTTCAATTATATCAAATTTTGATATGTTACTTTCGGAACATATGTTCTGAAGGTCTCAGATCTATTTCTTTGATTTTCAAAAATGTGTTCTCTAGATCAGTTTCTATTCTATAGTGCCAATGCCATATGAGGTATTACAATATGTCATTTCAAAAATTACCAAACAGTGAAAGTTTCATTTTGCCCGAAAATTTTTAATTTATGCATATTTCAAGGGCTTAGATCGATGAGATCCAAGGCACTGTACTGAAGAGAACCATACTTGGCAGTGACATTGTTTATACTATATAAATTAACTTCAATTTATAATTGTCAATAAAATGAAAGCTTCACAATGCCAGAACCTTTACTTTCTACATATGTATAATTTATTGTGTGATGGCATTTGCTTTGATTGATGCTTTAGGTCAAGGTGTCCCAAAGCTGGGGGTAACCATACTTGGAAGTGACATTGCCTCAGCATAGTAGTACAAAATGATGTTCTGAAATTCCGAGCACAGTGAAAGCTTCACTTTGCTCAGGCACTTTACTTTCCATCTTTATAAAATACACTGTATAATGGTATGGGCTTACATTGAAGCTTTAAGCCAATATGTTCCGAGGCACTGGGGGTAACCATACTTGGTAGTGACATTGCCTAAGCATAGTAGTACAAAATGAGGTTCAGAAATTCCGACCACAGTGAAAGCTTCACTTTGCTCAGGCACTTTACTTTCCGTCTTTATGAAATACACTGTATAATGGTATGGGCTTATATTTAAGCTTAAAGCCAATGTGTTCCGAGGCACTGGGGGTAACCATACTTGGTAGTGACATTGCCTAAGTATAGTAGTACAAAATGATATTGCGAAATTCCGAGCACAGTGAAAGCTTCACTTTGCTCAGGCACTTTACTTTCCGTCTTTATAAAATACACTATATAATAGTATGGGCTTACATTGAAGCTTTAAGCTAATGTGTTCCGAGGCACTGGGGGTAACCATACTTGGTAGTGACATTGCCTAAGCATAGTAGTACAAAATGATATTGCGAAATTCCGAGCACAGTGAAAGCTTCACTTTGCTCAGGCACTTTACTTTCCGTCTTTATGAAATACACCGTATAATGGTATGGGCTTACATGGAAGCTTTTAGCCAATGTGTTCCGAGGCACTGGGGGTAACAGTACTTAGAAGTGACATTGCCTAAGCATAGTAGTACAAAATTATATTTCGAAATTCCGAGCACAGTGAAAGCTTCACTTTGCTCAGGCACTTTATTTTCCGTCTTTATGAAATACACTGTATAATGGTATGGGCTTACATGGAAGCTTTAAGCCAATGTGTTCCGAGGCACTGGGGGTAACCATACTTGGAAGTAACATTGCCTAATCATAGTAGTACAAAATGATCTTGCCAAATTTCGAGCACAGTGAAAGCTTCACTTTGCTCAGGCACTTTACTTTCTGTCTTTATGAAATACACTGTATAATGGTATGGGCTCACATGGAAGCTTTAAGCCAATGTGTTCCGAGGCACTGTGGGTAATCATACTTGGTAGTGACATTGCCTAAGCATAGTAATACAAAATGATATTGCGAAATTCCGAGCACAGTGAAAGCTTCACTTTGCTCAGGCACTTTACTTTCCGTCTTTATAAAATACACTGTATAATAGTATGGGCTTACATTGAAGCTTTAAACTAATGTGTTCCGAGGCACTGGGGGTAACCATACTTGGAAGTGACATTGCCTAAGCATAGTAGTACAAAATGATATTGCGAAATTCCGAGCACAGTGAAAGCTTCACTTTGCTCAGGCACTTTACTTTCCGTCTTTATGAAATACACTGTATAATGGTATGGGCTTACATGGAAGCTTTAAGCCAATGTGTTCCGAGGCACTGAGGGTAACCATACTTAGAAGTGACATTGCCTAAGCATAGCAGTACAAAATTATATTTCGAAATTCCGAGCACAGTGAAAGCTTCACTTTGCTCAGGCACTTTATTTTCCGTCTTTATGAAATACACTGTATAATGGTATGGGCTTACATGGAAGCTTTAAGCCAATGTGTTCCGAGGCACTGGGGGTAACCATACTTGGAAGTAACATTGCCTAATCATAGTAGTACAAAATGATCTTGCCAAATTTCGAGCACAGTGAAAGCTTCACTTTGCTCAGGCACTTTACTTTCTGTCTTTATGAAATACACTGTATAATGGTATGGGCTTACATGGAAGCTTTAAGCCAATGTGTTCCGAGGCACTGTGGGTAATCATACTTGGTAGTGACATTGCCTAAGCACAGTAATACAAATTGATATTGCGAAATTCTTAGCACAGTGAAAGCTTTACTTTGCTCAGGCATTTTACTATCGTCTTTATGAAATACACTGTATTATGGTATGGGCTTACATTGAAGCTTTAAGCCAATATGTTCCGAGACACTGGGGGTAACCATACTTGGTAGTGACATTGCCTAAGCATAGTAGTACAAAATGATATTGCGAAATTCCGAGCACAGTGAAAGCTTCACTTTGCTCAGGCACTTTACTTTCCGTCTTTATGAAATACACTGTATAATGGTATGGGCTTACATGGAAGCTTTAAGCCAATGTGTTCCGAGGCACTGGGGGTAACCATACTTGGAAGTAACATTCCCTGAGCATAGTAGTACAAAATGATGTTCTGAAATTCCGAGCACAGTGAAAGCTTCACTTTGCTCAGGCACTTTACTTTCCATCTTTATAAAATACACTGTATAATGGTATGGGCTTACATTGAAGCTTTAAGCCAATATGTTTCGAGGCACTGGGGGTAACCATACTTGGTAGTGACATTGCCTTAGCATAGTAGTACAAAATGAGGTTCAGAAATTCCGAGCACAGTGAAAGCTTCACTTTGCTCAGGCACTTTACTTTCCGTCTTTATGAAATACACTGTATAATGGTATGGGCTTATATTTAAGCTTTAAGCCAATGTGTTCCGAGGCACTGGGGGTAACCATACTTGGTAGTGACATTGCCTAAGCATAGTAGTACAAAACGATATTGCGAAATTTCGAGCACAGTGAAAGCTTCACTTTGCTCAGGCACTTTACTTTCCGTCTTTATAAAATACACTATATAATAGTATGGGCTTACATTGAAGCTTTAAGCTAATGTGTTCCGAGGCACTGGGGGTAACCATGCTTGGTAGTGACATTGCCTAAGCATAGTAGTACAAAATGATATTGCGAAATTCCGAGCACAGTGAAAGCTTTACTTTGCTCAGGCAGTTTACTTTCCGTCTTTATAAAATACACTATATAATAGTATGGGCTTACATTGAAGCTTTAAGCTAATGTGTTTCGATGCACTGGGGGTAACCATACTTGGTAGTGACATTGCCTAAGCATAGTAGTACAAAATAATATTCTGAAATTCCGAGCACAGTGAAAGCTTTACTTTGCTCAGGCACTTTACTTTCCGTCTTTATGAAATACACTGTATAATGGTATGGGCTTACATTGAAGCTTGAAGCCAATGTGTTCCGAGGCACTGGGGTAACATACTTGGGGTGGGTAGTAACATTGCCTAAGCATAGTATACAAAATGATATTTCCAAAATTTCCAGCACAGTGAAAGCTTCACTTTGCTCAGGCACTTTACTTTCCGTCTTTATGAAATACACTGTATAATGGTATGGGCTTACATGAAGCTTTAAGCCAATGTGTTCAGAGGCACTGGGGGTAATCATACTTGGTAGTGACATTGCCTAAGCATAGTAGTACAAGATGATATTGCGAAATTCCGAGCACCGTGAAAGCTTAACTTTGCTCAGACACTTTACTTTCCGTCTTTATGAAGTACACTATATAATGGTATGGGCTTACATTGAAGCTTTAAGCGAATGTGTTTTGAGATACAGGGGGTAACCATACTTGGTAGTGACATTGCCTAAGCATAGTAGTACAAAATGATATTGCGAAATTCCAAGCACAGTGAAAGCTTCACTTTGCTCAGGCACTTTACTTTCCGTCTTTATGAAATACACTGTATAATGGTATAGGCTTACATTGAAGCTTTAAGCCAATGTGTTTCGAGGCACTGGGGGTAACCATACTTGGTAGTGACATTGCCTAAGCATAGTAGTACAAAATGATGTTCTGAAATTCCGAGCACAGTGAAAGCTTTACTTTGCTCAGGCACTTTACTTTCCGTCTTTATGAAATACACTGTATAATGGCATGGACTTACATTGAAGCTTTAAGCCAATGTGTTCCGAGGCACTGGGGGTAACCATACTTGGTAGTGACATTGCCTAAGCATATTAGTACAAAATGATATTTCGAAATTTCGAGCACAGTGAAAGCTTCACTTTGCTCAGGCACTTTACTTTCCGTCTTTATGAAATACACTGTATAATGGTATGGGCTTACATGGAAGCTTTTAGCCAATGTGTTCCGAGGCACTGGGGGTAACCATACTTAGAAGTGACATTGCCTAAGCATAGTAGTACAAAATGATATTGCGAAATTCCGAGCACAGTGAAAGCTTCACTTTGCTCAGGCACTTTACTTTCCGTCTTTATGAAATACACTGTATAATGGTATGGGCTTACATTGAAGCTTTAAGCCAATGTGTTCCGAGGCACTGGGGGTAACCATACCGGTGACATTTAATCGTTAAATGTGATAAAATTTGTTTTATTTGATGTTTTATGAATGAAACAAAAATATTTGCGAATGTTGAATAAGTAACTGTTTACTTATTCAATGTTGAACGCTGCAATGGTGAATAAGTAATGTACTTCAGATATGCTGGTAGTTTACGACCAATCAACAAACATCTAATGTAGCAACAGATAAATGATGTCATCTAGATATGTTCAGAAAAGGGCCTAGGGTATAAAGATTTGTACCATATAACAGCATTCAAAAAGCACCAATACACAAACTTTTGACAACTTTGTAGATTTGCAGAGGGCACAAAGTATCATTTCAGGAATAGTGATAGAGTAGATGTTTTGTTTGATTGATATTTTGAGCATTCTATAGAGTCTGACAAGAAAAAAAAATAAATCAAAAAACAAACACAACAATCCATCCACAAATCACAATCATAGAGCATTAAAACCAGTAAGAACTGGTAAGAATAATTCGATTTAAAGAATAATACATGTTCTGCAGAATAAAGATGCAAAGTTGAAAATTGGAATAATTCAATATACATATGGACGAGAATAAAGAATGAATCTGATTTTCTTTAGGTTTATATTAAATGAGTTAAACAAAAAGTGTATGGTAAGCAGTTGGTGGTTAGGTTAGGATTTTTTTTGGATGCAAATACTACATTCTAGAATACAAGTACAGGGCGAGGTAAATCAGGTCTTTGAGCAATCCAAAAGAGGCAGACACAAGAATTGTTCTTTGTGCCAAAAAAGCCAACGAAACAGATAATGGTCAGACGCTTATTCTTTGTAGCGATGCAGATGTTTTTGTTATGGTCTTGGTTTTGTTTTACAATTAATATTTTGGAAATATAAGATTGTTATTAAATCCTATATTTATAGCTGTTGAATTGTTGAACCGGGAGAATATGTTATATTCTGATCATACTTATATAATAACATAATAAGTATAAGGGATATACGTATAGAATATATTGTGGTTGTTAATCGTGTTGCTTTTGGACCTCTTTGAATGTTGAATGAGCGAGATGACTATTTTTTACTGCAGACATCAAAAGTCATAGCTATTAAATTGATTCAAATGAACTTTATTGAAAACTTGAAAAAAAATTTCAAGCTTCGTTTCGGTTTCGTTATTTAAATTATATGAAATAAGTTTAAAGAACTGTTATGTAATATTTTCTCTGCAATATTTTCACATAATATGTGTGTGTGTGTGTGTGTGGATAGATATATTAAATAAATTACATAGGATTATATTCATAAAATAATGAAATCCTTTGTTGTATTTGATTTAAAATGCAGTGCGATGATTATAAGTCGGCCATCTTGAAAATAGCGGCCATGTTGAATTTACAACCATAGTTTGTTTGTTCATGAGAAGTTAGTATAAATATTTAATTGATCAAATACCAATTTTAAACTCAAAAGCTTAAGCGGTTGATTTGTTATTGAATTTTAATTTTAAAATTATCTTTTTGGTGATCATCTTGGATTTGGCAGCCATAATTTTATTAAACGGAAAAAGTCAAGGTGGAAACATACTTAGCCTAACTAAGTACATATATATTAAATACTATTCATGGTTTTATGTCATAAAATAATGACATCCTTTGTTGTATTTGATTTAAAATGCAGCACGATGATTATAAGTCGGCCATCTTAAAATTGGCGGCCATTTTGAATTTTACTACCAATGTTTATCAATGAAAAATTAGTATAAATATTAAATTGATCAAATACCAAGTTTCAACTTAAAAGGTTAAGTGGTTGATTGATATTGAATTTTTATACTTAAATTGTCTTTTTTGGCGGCCATCTTGGATTCATTCGTTAGACAATCAAATACGCCACACTTTAGTCGTTACACAATCAAATACGCCACACTTCAGTCGTTAGACAATCAAATACGCCAAGCTACAGTCCTTACACAGTCAAATACTCCAATCTGCAGTCGTAAGACAATCAAATACGCCACACTTCAGTCGTTAGACAATCAAATACGCCACACTTCAGTCGTTAGACAATCAAATACGCCACACTTTAGTCGTTAGACAATCAAATACGCCACACTTCAGTCGTCAGACAATCATATACGCCACACTTTAGTCGTTATACAATCAAATACGCCAAGCTACAGTCCTTACACAGTCAAATACTCCAATTTGCAGTCGTTAGACAATCAAATACGCCACACTTTAGTCGTTAGACAATCAAATACGCCCAACATTAGTCGTTAGACAATCAAATACGCCACACTTTAGTCGTTAGACAATCAAACACGCTACACTTCAGTCGTCAGACAAGCAAATACGCCACACTATAATCGTTAGACAATCAAATACGCCACACTTTAGTCGTTAGACAATCAAATACGCCACACTTTAGTCGTTAGACAATCAAATACGCCACACTTTAGTCGTTAGACAATCAAATACGCCACCCTTTAGTCGTTAGACAATCAAATACGCCACACTTCAGTCGTTAGACAATTAAATACGCCACACTTTAGTCGTTAGACAATCAAATACGCCACACTTTAGTCGTTAGACAATCAAATACGCCACACTTTAGTCGTTAGACAATTAAATTCGCCAAGCTACAGTCCTTACACAGTCAAATAATCCAATCTGCAGTCGTTAGACAATCAAATACGCCACACTTCAGTCGTTAGACCATCAAATACGCCACACTTTAGTCGTTTGACAATCAAATACGACACACTTTAGTCGTTAGACAATCAAATACGCCACACTTTAGTCGTTAGACAATCAAATAAGCCACACTTTAGTCGTTAGACAATCAAATACGCCACACTTTAGTCGTTAGACAATCAAATACGCCAAGCTACAGTCCTTACACAGTCAAATACTCCAATCTGCAGTCGATAGACAATCAAATACGCCACACTATAATCATTAGACAATCAAATACGCCATACTACAGTCGTTAGACAATCAAATACGCTACACTTCAGTCGTTAGACAATCAAATACCCCAAGCTACAGTCCTTACACAGTCAAATACGCAAATCTGCAGTCATTAGACAATCAAATACGCCACACTTTAGTCGTTAGACAATCAAATACGCTACACTTCAGTCGTTAGACAATCAAATACGCCAAGCTACAGTCCTTACACAGTCAAATACTCCAATCTGCAGTCGTTAGACAATCAAATACGCCACACTATAATCATTAGACAATCAAATACGCCATACTACAGTCGTTAGACAATCAAATACGCTACACTTAAGTCGTTAGACAATCAAATACGCCAAGCTACAGTCCTTACACAGTCAAATACTCAAATCTGCAGTCGTTAGACAATCAAATACGCCACACTTTAATCGTTAGACAATGAAATACGCCACACTTCAGTCGTCAGACAATCAAATACGCCACACTTTAGTCGTTAGACAATCAAATACGCCACACTTTAGTCGTTAGACAATCAAATACGCCACACTTAAGTCGTTAGACAATCAAATACGCCACACTTCACTCGTTAGACATTCAAATACGCCACACTTTAGTCGTTGGACAATCAAATACGCTACACTTCAGTCGTTAGACAATCAAATACGCCACACTTTAGACGTTAGACAATCAAATACGCCACACTTTAGTCGTTAGACAATCAAATACGCCACACTTTAGTCGTTAGACAATCAAATACGCTACACTTCAGTCGTCAGACAATCAAATACGCCACACTTTAGTCGTTAGACAATCAAATACGACACACTATAGTTGTTAGACAATCAAATACGCCACACTTTAGTCGTTATACAATCAAATACGCCACACTTTAGTCGTTAGACAATCAAATACGCCACATTTCAGTCGTTAGACAATCAAATACGCAACACTTTAGTCGTTAGACAATCAAATACGCCACACTTCAGTCGTCAGACAATCAAATACGCCACACTTTAGTCGTTAAACAATCAAATACGCCAAGCTACAGTCCTTACACAGTCAAATACTCCAATCTGCAGTCGTTAGACAATCAAATACGCCACACTTTAGTCGTTAGACAATCAAATACGCTACACTTCAGTCGTAAGACAATCAAATACGCCAAGCTACAGTCCTTACACAGTCAAATACTCCAATCTGCAGTCGATAGACAATCAAATACGCCACACTATAATCGTTAGATAATCAAATACGCCATACTACAGTCGTTAGACATTCAAATACTCAAATCTGCAGTCGTTAGACAATCAAATACGCCACACTTTAATCATTATACAATCACAAACGCCACATTTCAGTCGTTATACAATCAAATGCGCAACACCTTGGTCGTTAGACAATCAAATACGCCACACTTCATTCGTTAGACAATCAAATACGCCACACTTTAGTCGTTGGACAATCAAATACGCTACACTTCAGTCGTTAGACAATCAAATACGCCACACTTTAGACGTTAGACAATCAAATACGCCACACTTTAGTCGTTAGACAATCAAATACGCCACACTTTAGTCGTTAGACAATGAAATACGCCAAGGTACAGTCTTTACACAGTCAAATACTCCAATCTCCAGTCGTTAGACAATCAAATACGCCACACTTTAGTCGTTAGACAATCAAATACGCCACACTTTAGTCGTTAGACAATCAAATACGCTACACTTCAGTCGTTAGACAATCAAATACGCCACACTTTAGTCGTTAGACAATCAAATACGCCACACTTTAGTCGTTAGACAATCAAATACGCCACACTTTAGTCGTTAGACAATCAAATACGCCACACTTTAGTCGTTAGACAATCAAATACGCCACACTTTAGTCGTTAGACAATCAAATACGCTACACTTCAGTCGTTAGACAATCAAATACGCCAAGCTACAGTCCTTACACAGTCAAATATTCCAATCTGCAGTCATAAGACAATCAAATATGCCACACTTTAGTCGTTAGACAATCAAATACGCCACACTTTAGTCGTTAGACAATCAAATACGCTACACTTCAGTCGTTAGACAATTAAATACGCCAAGCTACAGTCCTTATACAGTCAAATACTCCAATCTGCAGTCGTTAGACAATCAAATACGCCATATTTCAGTCGTTAGACATTCAAATACTCAAATATGCAGTCGTTAGACAATCAAATACGCCACACTTTAATCATTAGACAATCACAAAGGCCACACTTCAGTCGTTAGACAATCAAATACGCCACACTTCAGTCGATAGACAATCAAATACGCCACACTTTAATCGTTAGACAATGAAATACCGCTACACTTCAGTCGTCACACAATCAAATACGCCACACTTTAGTCGTTAGACAATCAATACGCCACTTTAGTCGTTAGACAATCAAATACGCCAAGCTACAGTCCTACACAGTCAAATACTCCAATCTGCAGTCGATAGACAATCAAATACGCCACACTATAATCGTTAGACAATCAAATACGCCACACTTTAGTCGTTAGACAATCAAATACGCCACACTTTAGTCGTTAGACAATCAAATACGCCACAATTTAGTCGTTAGACAATGAAATACGCCAAGCTACAGTTAGACAATCAAATACGCCACACTTTAGTCATTAGACAATCAAATACGCCACACTTCAGTCGTCAGACAATCAAATACGCCACACTTTAGTCGTTAGACAATCAAATACGACACACCATAGTTGTTAAACAATCGAATACGCCACACTTTAGTCGTTATACAATCAAATACGCCACATTTTAGTCGTTAGACAATCAAATACGCCACACTTCAGTCGTTAGACAATCAAATACGCCACACTTTAGTCGTTAGACAATCAAATACGCCACACTTCAGTCGTCACACAATCAAATATGCCACACTTTAGTCGTTAAACAATCAAATACGCCAAGCTACAGTCCTTACACAGTCAAATACTCCAATCTGCAGTCGTTAGACAATCAAATACGCCACACTTTAGTCGTTAGACAATCAAATACGCTACATTTCAGTCGTTAGACAATCAAATACGCCAAGCTACAGTCCTTACACAGTCAAATACTCCAATCTGCAGTCGATAGACAATCAAATACGCCACACTATAATCGTTAGACAATCAAATACGCCATACTACAGTCGTTAGACATTCAAATACTCAAATCTGCAGTCGTTAGACAATCAAATACGCCACACTTTAATCATTATACAATCACAAACGCCACATTTCAGTCGTTATACAATCAAATGCGCAACACCTTGGTCGTTAGACAATCAAATACGCCACACTTCAGTCGATAGACAATCAAATACGCCACACTTTAATCGTTAGACGATGAAATACGCTACACTTCAGTCGTCAGACAATCAAATACGCCACACTTTAGTCGTTAGACAATCAAATACGCCACACTTTAGTAGTTAGACAATCAAATAGGCCACACTTTAGTCGTTAGACAATCAAATACGCCACACTTCATTCGTTAAACAATCAAATACGCCACACTTTAGTCGTTGGACAATCAAATACGCTACACTTCAGTCGTTAGACAATTAAATACGCCACACTTTAGACGTTAGACAATCAAATACGCCACACTTTAGTCGTTAGACAATCAAATACGCCACAATTTAGTCGTTAGACAATGAAATACGCCAAGCTACAGTCCTTACACAGTCAAATACTCCAATCTCCAGTCGTTAGACAATCAAATACGCCACACTTTAGTCGTTAGACAATCAAATACGCCACACTTTAGTCGTTAGACAATCAAATACGCTACACTTCAGTCGTTAGACAATCAAATACGCCACACTTTAGTCGTTAGACAATCAAATACGCCACACTTTAGTCGTTAGACAATCAAATACGCCACACTTTAGTCGTTAGACAATCAAATACGCCACACTTTAGTCGTTAGACAATCAAATACGCCACACTTCAGTCGTTAGACAATCAAATACGCCACACTTTAGTCGTTAAACAATCAAATACGCCAAGCTACAGTCCTTACACAGTCAAATATTCCAATCTGCAGTCGTTAGACAATCAAATACGCCACACTTTAGTCGTTAGACAATCAAATACGCTACACTTCAGTCGTTAGACAATTAAATACGCCAAGCTACAGTCCTTACACAGTCAAATACTCCAATCTGCAGTCGTTAGACAATCAAATACGCCATATTTCAGTCGTTAGACATTCAAATACTCAAATATGCAGTCGTCAGACAATCAAATACGCCACACTTCAGTCGTTATACAATCAAATGCGCAACACCTTGGTCGTTAGACAATCAAATACGCCACACTTCAGTCGATAGACAATCAAATACGCCACACTTTAATCGTTAGACAATGAAATACGCTACACTTCAGTCGTCACACAATCAAATACGCCACACTTTAGTCGTTAGACAATCAAATACGCCACACTTTAGTCGTTAGACAATCAAATACGCCACACTTTAGTCGTTAGACAATCAAATACGCAACACTTTAGTCGTTGGACAATCAAATACGCTACACTTCAGTCGTTAGACAATCAAATACGCCACACTTTAGACGTTAGACAATCAAATACGCCACACTTTAGTCGTTAGACAATCAAATACGCCACACTTTAGTCGTTAGACAATCAAATACGCCATAATTTAGTCGTTCGACAATGAAATACGCAAGCTACAGTTAGACAATCAATACGCCACACTTTAGTCATAGACAATCAAATACGCCACACTTTAGTCGTTAGACAATCAAATACGCTACACTTCAGTCGTCAGACAATCAAATACGCCACACTTTAGTCTTTAGACAATCAAATACGACACACTATAGTTGTTAGACAATCGAATACGCCACACTTTAGTCGTTATACAATCAAATACGCCACACTTTAGTCATTAGACAATCAAATACGCCACACTTTAGTCGTTAGACAATCAAATACGACACACTATAGTCGTTAGACAATCGAATACGCCACACTTTAGTCGTTATACAATCAAACACGCCACACTTTAGTCGTTATACAATCAAATACGCCACACTTCAGTCGTTAGACAATCAAATACGCCACACTTTAGTCGTTAGACAATCAAATAGGCCACACTTTAGTCGTTAGACAATCAAATACGCCACACTTCATTCGTTGACAATCAATACGCCACACTTTAGTCGTTGGACAATCAAATACGCTACACTTCAGTCGTTAGACAATTAAATACGCCACACTTTAGACGTTAAATCAAATACGCCACACTTTAGTCGTTAGACAATCAAATACGCACAATTTAGTCGTTAGACAATGAAATACGCCAAGCTACAGTCCTTACACAGTCAAATACTCCAATCTCCAGTCGTTTAGACAATCAAATACGCGACACTTTAGTCGTAGACAATCAATACGCACACTTTAGTCGTTTATACAATCAAATACGCTACACTTCAGTCGTTAGACAATCAATACGCCACACTTTAGTCGTTAGACAATCAAATACGCCACACTTTAGTCGTAAGACAATCAAATACGCCACACTTTAGTCGTTAGACAATCAAATCGCCACACTTCAGTCGTTAGACAATCAAATACGCCACACTTTAGTCGTTAAACAATCAAATACGCCAAGCTACAGTCCTACACATCAAATATTCAATCTGCAGTCGTTAGACAATCAAATACGCCACACTTTAGTCGTTAGACAATCAAAACGCTACACTTCAGTCGTTAGACAATAAATACGCCAAGCTACAGTCCTTACACAGTCAATACTCCAATCTACAGTCGTTAGACAATCAAATACGCCATATTTCAGTAGTTAGACATTCAAATACTCAAATATGCAGTCGTTAGACAATCAAATACGCCACACTTTAATCATTAGACAATCACAAAGGCCACACTTCAGTCGTCAGACAATCAAATACGCCACACTTCAGTCGTTATACAATCAAATGCGCAACACCTTGGTCGTTAGACAATCAAATACGCCACACTTCAGTCGATAGACAATCAAATACGCCACACTTTAATCGTTAGACAATGAAATACGCTACACTTCAGTCGTCACACAATCAAATACGCCACACTTTAGTCGTTAGACAATCAAATACGCCACACTTTAGTCGTTAGACAATCAAATACGCCACACTTTAGTCGTTAGACAATCAAATACGCCACACTTTAGTCGTTAGACAATCAAATACTCCACACTTTAGTCGTTAGACAATCAAATACGCCACACTTCATTCGTTAGACAATCAAATACGCCACACTTTAGTCGTTAGACAATCAAATACGCTACACTTCAGTCGTCAGACAATCAAATACGCCACACTTTAGACGTTAGACAATCAAATACGCGACACTTTAGTCGTTAGACAATCAAATACGCCACACTTTAGTCGTTACACAATCAAATAAGCCACACTTTAGTCGTTAGACAATCAAATACGCCACACTTTAGTCGTTAGACAATCAAATACTCCACACTTTAGTCGTTAGACAATCAAATACGCCACACTTCATTCGTTAGACAATCAAATACGCCACACTTCAGTCGTTAGACAATCAAATACTCCACACTTTAGACGTTAGACAATCAAATACGCCACACTTTAGTCGTTAGACAATCAAATACGCCACACTTTAGTCGTTACACAATCAAATACGCCACACTTTAGTCGTTAGACAATCAAATACGCCACACTTCAGTCGTTAGACAATCAAATACGCCACACTTTAGACGTTAGACAATCAAATACGCCACACTTTAGTCGTTAGACAATCAAATACGCCACACTTTAGTCGTTATACAATCAAATACGCCACACTTTAGTCGTTAGACAATCAAATACGCCACACTTCAGTCGTTAGACAATCAAATACGCCACACTTCAGTCGTCAGACAATCAAATACGCCACACTTTAGTCGTTAGACAATCAAAAACGCCAAGCTACAGTTCTTACACAGTCAATTACTCCAATCTGCAGTCGTTAGACAATCAAATACGCCACACTTTAGTCGTTAGACAATCAAATACGCTACACTTCAGTCGTCAGACAATCAAATACGCCACACTGTAGTCGTTAGACAATCAAATACACCACACTTCAGTCGTCAGACAATCAAATACGCCACACTTTAGTCGTAAGACAATCAAATACGCCACAATTCAGTCGTCAGACAATCAAATACGCCACACTTCAGTCGTCAGACAATGAATACTCCTCTGCAGTCGTTAGACAATCAAATACGCACATTATAAGTGAGACAATCAAATATGCCATACTCCAGTCGTAGACATTCAAATACTCAAATCTGCAGTCGTTAGACAATCAAATACGCCACACTTTAATCATTAGACAATCAAACGCCACACTTCAGTCGTCAGACAATGAAATACGCCACACTTCGTCGTTATACAATCAAATGCGCACACCTTGGTCGTTTAGACAATCAAATACGCCACATTTCAGTCGATAGACAATCAAATACGCCACACTTTAGTCGTTAGACAATCAAATACGCCACACTTCAGTCGTCAGATAATGAAATACGTCACACTTTAGCCGTTAGACAATCAAATACGCCAAGCTACAGTCCTTACACAGTCAAATACTCCAATCTGCAGTCGTTAGACAATCAAATACGCCACACTTTAGTCGTTAGACATCAATACGCTACACTTCAAACGTCAGACAATCAAATAGCCACACTTTAGTCGTTAGACAATCAAATACGCCACTCAGTCGTCAGACAATCAAATACGCCACACTTCAGTCGTCAGACAATCAAATACGCCACACTTTAGTCGTTAGACAATCAAATACGCCACACTTTAGTCCTTACACAGTCAAATACTCCAATCTGCGTCGTTAGACAATCAATACGCAACACTTTAGTAGTAGACAATCAAATACGCTACACTTCAGACGTCAGACATCATATGCCACACTTTAGTCGTTAGACAATCAAATACGCCACACTTCAGTCGTCAGACATCAAATACGCCACACTTTAGTCGTTAGACAATCAAATCGCCAAGCTAAAGTCGTTACACAGTCAAATACTCCAATCTGCAGTGGTTAGGCAATCAAATACGCCAAACTTTAGTCGTCAGACAATCAAATACGCCACACTTATTCGTTAGACATCATACACGCCACACTTCAGTAGTCAGAACATCAAATACGCCACACTTCAGTCGTTAGACATCAAATACTCCAATCTGCAGTCGTTAGACAATCAAATACGCCACACTATAATCGTTAAACAATCAATACGCCATACTTCAGTCGTTAGACATTCAAATACTCAAATCTGCAGTCGTTAGACAATCAAATACGCCACACTTTAATCGTTAAACAATCATACACGCCACACTCAGTCGTCAGAAATCAAATACGCCACACTTTAGTCGTTAGACAATCAAATACGCCACACTTTAGTCGTTAGACAATCAAATACGCCACACTTTAGTCGTTAGACAATCAAATACGCCACACTTTAGTCGTTAGACAATCAATACGCCACACTTCAGTCGTTAGACAATCAAATACGCCACACTTCAAGTCGTTAGACATCAAATACGCCACACTTTAGTCGTTAGACAATCAAATACGCCACACTTCAGTCGTCAACGATCAAATACGCCACACTTTAGTTGATAGACAATCAAAACGCCAAGCTACAGTTCTTACACAGTCAAATACTCCAGTCGTTAGACATCAAATACGCCACACTTAGTCGTTAGACAATCAAATACGCTACACTTCGTCGTCAGACAATCAAATACGCCACACTTTAGACGTAGACAATCAAATACGCGCACTTTGTCGTTAGACAATCAAACTACCCACTTTAGTCGTTACACAATCAATAAGCCACGCTTAGTCGTTAGACAATCAAATACGCCACACTTTAGTCGTTAGACAATCAAATACTCCACACTTTAGTCGTTAGACAATCAAATACGCCACACTTCATTCGTTAGACAATCAAATACGCCACACTTCAGTCGTTAGACAATCAAATACTCCACACTTTAGACGTTAGACAATCAAATACGCCACACTTTAGTCGTTAGACAATCAAATACGCCACACTTTAGTCGTTACACAATCAAATACGCCACACTTTAGTCGTTAGACAATCAAATACGCCACACTTCAGTCGTTAGACAATCAAATACGCCACACTTCAGTCGTCAGACAATCAAATACGCCACACTTTAGTCGTTAGACAATCAAAAACGCAAGCTACAGTTCTTACACAGTCAATTACTCCAATCTGCAGTCGTTAGGACAATCAAATACGCCACACCCTTTAGTCGTTAGACAATAAAATACCGCTACACTTCAGTCGTAGACATCATACTCCACACTGTAGTCGTTAGACAACAATACGCCACACTTCAGTCGTCAGACAATCAAATACGCCACACTTTAGTCGTAAGACAATCAAATACGCCACACTTCAGTCGCCAGACATCAAATACGCCCACACTTCATCGTCGACAATGAAATACTCCAATCTGCAGTCGTTAGACAATCAAATACGCCACATTATAATCGTGAGACAATCAAATATGCCATACTCCAGTCGTTAGACATTCAAATACTCAAATCTGCAGTCGTTAGACAATCAAATACGCCACACTTTAATCATTAGACAATCACAAACGCCACACTTCAGTCGTCAGACAATGAAATACGCCACACTTCAGTCGTTATACAATCAAATGCGCAACACCTTGGTCGTTAGACAATCAAATACGCCACATTTCAGTCGATAGACAATCAAATACGCCACACTTTAGTCGTTAGACAATCAAATACGCCACACTTCAGTCGTCAGATAATGAAATACGTCACACTTTAGCCGTTAGACAATCAAATACGCCAAGCTACAGTCCTTACACAGTCAAATACTCCAATCTGCAGTCGTTAGACAATCAAATACGCCACACTTTAGTCGTTAGACAATCAAATACGCTACACTTCAGACGTCAGACAATCAAATACGCCACACTTTAGTCGTTAGACAATCAAATACGCCACACTTCAGTCGTCAGATAATCAAATACGCCACACTTCAGTCGTCAGACAATCAAATACGCCACACTTTAGTCGTTAGACAATCAAATACGCCACACTTTAGTCCTTACACAGTCAAATACTCCAATCTGCAGTCGTTAGACAATCAAATACGCAACACTTTAGTAGTTAGACAATCAAATACGCTACACTTCAGACGTCAGACAATCAAATATGCCACACTTTAGTCGTTAGACAATCAAATACGCCACACTTCAGTCGTCAGACAATCAAATACGCCACACTTTAGTCGTTAGACAATCAAATACGCCAAGCTAAAGTCGTTACACAGTCAAATACTCCAATCTGCAGTGGTTAGGCAATCAAATACGCCAAACTTTAGTCGTCAGACAATCAAATACGCCACACTTTATTCGTTAGACAATCATACACGCCACACTTCAGTAGTCAGACAATCAAATACGCCACACTTCAGTCGTTAGACAATCAAATACTCCAATCTGCAGTCGTTAGACAATCAAATACGCCACACTATAATCGTTAAACAATCAAATACGCCATACTTCAGTCGTTAGACATTCAAATACTCAAATCCGCAGTCGTTAGACAATCAAATACGCCACACTTTAATCGTTAAACAATCATACACGCCACACTTCAGTCGTCAGACAATCAAATACGCCACACTTTAGTCGTTAGACAATCAAATACGCCACACTTTAGTCGTTAGACAATCAAATACGCCACACTTTAGTCGTTAGACAATCAAATACGCCACACTTTAGTCGTTAGACAATCAAATACGCCACACTTTAGTCGTTAGACAATCAAATACGCCACACTTCAGTCGTTAGACAATCAAATACGCCACACTTCAGTCGTTAGACAATCAAATACGCCACACTTTAGTCGTTAGACAATCAAATACGCCACACTTCAGTCGTCAGACTATCAAATACGCCACACTTTAGTTGATAGACAATCAAAAACTCCAAGCTACAGTTCTTACACAGTCAAATACTCCAGTCTGCAGTCGTTAGACAATCAAATACGCCACACTTTAGTCGTTAGACAATCAAATACGCTACACTTCAGACGTCAGACAATCAAATACGCCACACTTTAGTCGTTAGACAATCAAATACGCCACACTTCAGTCGTCAGACAATCAAATACGCCACACTTCAGTCGTCAGACAATCAAATACGCCACACTTTAGTCGTTAGACAATCAAATACGCCACACTTTAATCCTTACACAGTCAAATACTCCAATCTGCAGTCGTTAGACAATCAAATACGCCACACTTTAGTAGTTAGACAATCAAATACGCTACACTTCAGACGTCAGACAATCAAATATGCCACACTTTAGTCGTTAGACAATCAAATACGCCACACTTCAGTCGTCAGACAATCAAATACGCCACACTTTAGTCGTTAGACAATCAAATACGCCAAGCTAAAGTCCTTACAGAGTCAAATACTCCAATCTGCAGTGGATAGGCAATCAAATACTCCACACTTTAGTCGTCAGACAATCAAATACGCCACACTTTATTCGTTAGACAATCATACACGCCACACTTCAGTAGTCAGACAATCAAATACGCCACACTTCAGTCGTTAGACAATCAAATACTCCAATCTGCAGTCGTTAGACAATCAAATACGCCACACTATAATCGTTAAACAATCAAATACGCCATACTTCAGTCGTTAGACATTCAAATACTCAAATCTGCAGTCGTTAGACAATCAAATACGCCACACTTTAATCGTTAGACAATCACAAACGCCACACGTCAGTCGTCAGACAATCAAATACGCCACACTTCAGTCGTTATACAATCAAATGCTCAACACCTTTGTCGTTAGACAATCAAATACGCCACATTTCAGTCAATAGACAATCAAATACGCCACACTTTAGTCGTTACACAATCAAATACGCCAACCTACAGTCCTTACTCAATCAAATACTCCAATCTGCAGTCGTTAGACAATCAAATACGCCACACTATCAAATACGCCACACTTTAATCGTTAGACAATCAAATACGCCACACTTTAGTCGTTAGACAATCAAATACGCCACACTTCAGTGGTTAGACAATCAAATACGCCACACTTTAGTCGTTAGACAATCAAATACGCCACACTTCAGTCGTCAGACAATCAAATACGCCACACTTTAGTCGTTAGACAATGAAATACGCCAAGCTACAATTCTTACACAGTCAAATACTCCAATCTGCAGTCGTTAGACAATCATACACGCCACTCTTCAGTCGTCAGACAATCAAATACGCCACACTTCAGTCGTTTGACAATCAAATACTCCAATCTGCAGTTGTTAGACAATCAAATACGCCACACTATAATCGTTAGACAATCAAATACGCCATACTTCAGTCGTTAGACATTCAAATACTCAAATCTGCAGTCGTTAGACAGTAAAATACGCCACACTTTAATCGTTAGACAATAACAACCGCCACACTTCAGTCGTCAGACAATCAAAAACGCCACACTTTAGTCGTTATACAATCAAATGCGCAACACCTTGGTCGTTAGACAATCAAATACGCCACACTTAAGTCGATAGACAATCAAATACGCCACACTTTAGTCGTTAGACAATCAAATACGCCAACCTACAGTCCTTACTCAATCAAATACTCCAATCTGCAGTCGTTAGACAATCAAATACGCCACACTTTAATCGTTAAACAATCAAATACGCCACACTTTATTCGTTAGACAATCAAATACGTCACACTCAGTCGTTAGACAATCAAATACGCCACACTTTAGTCGTTAGACAATCAAATACGCCACACTTTAGTCGTTAGACAATCAAATACGTCACACTTCAGTCGTTAGACAATCACGTCACACTTCAGTCGTTAGACAATCAAATACGTCACACTTTAGTCGTTAGACAATCAAATACGTCACACTTCAGTCGTTAGACAATCAAATACGTCACACTTCAGTCGTTAGACAATCACGTCACACTTCAGTCGTTAGACAATCAAATACGCCACACTTTAGTCGTTAGACAATCAAATACGTCACACTTCAGTCGTTAGACAATCAAATACGCCACACTTTAGTCGTTAGACAATCAAATAGGCCACACTTCAGTCGTTAGACAATCAAATACGCCACACTGAAGTCAATTAAATGTACCAGACTGCAGTCGTTAGATAATCAATCAGCCATGTTAAAAAAACGATGTACCCATAGCTGTTCTCTTTATAACGCACACCCTAAACAATGTAAATAGTCAAATGTTCTTCCGAAGAAAGGTCTTTTCATTTTATTAAATCATGTTAGAATTGCTATATAGACAAAGATATGATACTAATAACAGACAGCCTATGGCTAGAAAAACTTTCTTGAATACCTACACTATGTACAAGCAGAGACATATTATATGTCTCTGATACAAGTTTGTAGAACTTTACCATTTGTTCTTTTTTTGAAAAAAGTAACACAACTTATAAAGTTTACGCCGATGTGGGGAAAAATTAATCGATATATACTGTATACATGGCATTTATATACATGTAATTGCCTTTGACCATTTTCCGTGAAAATAGCATAACATAGTATCTTGTCTTCAGTTGGAAGTTCAAATTAAGTTTTGACACAGAATTAAATTTAATGATTTAATTAATTAAACGAATCCAAAATTATGATGTACTAGTTAGGGGGGCAGATCCCAAAAATGTGACACCCCCTAAACTTTTTTGTTAAAAGCAGGAAACATGGTAGATCTTATTGCACTATATGTACTTAGTCAGGCTAGGTATGTTTTCACCTTGACTTTTTCCGTTTAATGAAAATATGGCCAATCCAATATGGCCGCCAAAAAAGATAATTTAAGTATAAAAATGCAATATCAAATCAATGGTAGTGACATTGTCTAAGCATAGTAGTACAAAATGATATTTGGAAATTCCCAGCACAGTAAAAGCTTCACTTTGCTCTGGCACTTTATATTCCGTCTATATGAAATATACTGTATAAAAGTATAGGCTTACATTGAAGCTTTAGTCAATGTGTTCCGAGGCACTGTGGGTAACCATACTTGGTAGTGACATTGCTTAAGCATAGTAGTACAAAATGATATTTCGAAATTCCCGGCACAGTTAAAGCTTCACTTTGCTTAGGTACTTTACTTTCCGTTTAAATGAAATATACTGTATAATGGTATGGACTTACAATTAAACGTTAAGCCAATGCGTTCCGAGGCACTGTGGGTAAACATACTTGGAAGTGACATTGCCTAAGCATAGTAGTAAAAAAATGATATTTCGAAATTCTAGCACAGTGAAAGCTTCATTTTGCTCAGGCAATTTTCTTTCCGTCTATATGAAATATACTGTATAATAACATAGGCTTATATTGAAGCTTTAAGCCAATGCGTTCCAAGGCACTGGGGGTAACCGTATTTGGTAGTGACATTGCCTAAGCATAGTAGTACAAAATGATATTTCGAAATTCCCAGCACAGTAAAAGCCTCACTTTGCTCTGGCACTTTACTTTCCGTTTATATGAAATATAATGTATAAAAGTATGGGCTTATATTGAAGCTTTAAGCCAATGTGTTCCGAGGCACTTGGGGTAACCATACTTGGTAGTAATATTGCCTAATCATAGTAGTACAAAATGATATTTCGAAATTTCCAGCACAGTAAAAGCTTCACTTTGCTCAGGCACTTTACTTTCCGTCTATATAAAATATACTGTATAAAGGTGTTCTTACATTGAAGCTTTAAGCCAATGTGTTCCGAGGCACTGGGGTAACCATACTTGGTAGTGATATTTAATCGTAAAATGTGATAAAATTCGTTTTGTTGGATGTTTTATTAATAAAACGAAAATATTTTCGAATGTTGAATAAGTAACTGTTACTTATTCAATGTTGAACGCTGCAATGTTGAATAAGTAACGTACTTCAAGTAATGTTTATTTCAGTGTTTTTTTTTTATCTAAGTCATATAAAAATTGAAATGATTGACATTTACTCGAGATGTTTCGTCGAATAATACACGGGTCGTCGTTTACATGCGGCAAATATATCACTCGGTGGAAAAGCCATATTCTTTCGCTTGTGAACTCCGGCCCGTGTATTATTCGACGATATACCACGGGTAAATGTTTATTATTTCTTAAACATACGCCCGTCTGAAGTCGTTAGACACTCATATACATGTACGTTCTCTTTAGAACAACCAAATACACCCGTCTGCTATCGTTAGACAATCAAATACGACCGCCTGCTGTCGTTAACCCATCAAATAAGCCCTAAACAGGTACACGTATTCTAGCTACAAATTTTAATGTTTTGAAATAAATATTCTTTATTAATGTACAGATCAAAAAGCTTGATTAGACCTTACTGCTCTAGCTTCTTCAGGTGCTGAATCAGCTATTCCTACTTCGGTGATATATACATTGTATTTGCTCCTGTTAAACATACTCATGACTTAGGATTATATATTATTACTATTCAGTTTCTTGCTAGTATATATCACACAATATCATAATGAATAGGTTTCAACTCGGACAGACATGGTGTGAGGAAGTTTTCCATTTCGATAAGTGAGGGTAGGTGGTTTTCTTCATGCATTTTCGTTTCCTTTATCACCCCGGAACTGATCCACAACGGTAAAAGTGAAAAAAAATCTGACTGAGCCGTAAAACTTTCTTTTCTCATCTCAATACCTAACGGTTTTATGGCTGTCATCACAGAATGGTTGATAAGTTTGATGTCTCTGTGTCCTGGATTGTCATAGATATATTTGACGTCCCATGTTCCTTTCACATAATTTTGATTACACACGTGGCCGATGTAGCTAGCTAAACTGAAGGTGCTTACCCTTCCGGAGCACCCGACCTCACTTCCCTGGTGGAAGTTCACGTGTCTAACCTGATTTCTCAGTTCCAAAATTTTAACTTCGCTTCTGGATTGTAAAATTCGGAAATGGATAAGTATGTTTGTTTTTGACTAAGTATGAACTCGTCAGGCCTTTTTTCTATTGCTAGGTGAGGATAGGTGGGTTTCTCTTTGTCTTCCTGTTTCCTCCACCATCTCGGAGATGAAATTAAAACAATCTTGACTGGGGTGTAGAACATCACAACTCCTATTTAATTTGATAACTAGGAAACTGGTAAGCAAAAATCAAATACAATGTTTTATGTTATCGACGTCTTACAGAATCTGATCTGAAAAATATGCATACTAGTTATCACATACCCATTGAATCTTACTATAGCGATACATTACATTTTCTTGCCATGTGATGCAAAGGTCCGCATCACCATAGTAGCCGGAACTACTTTTAGGGGAATTCCCTTTTCCGACAACAATAATATGACGTCTTATAATTATGCTTTTAGAGCTTAAAAGTCATTCTCTGGAAATCGCATATCACAGATTTTGAAAATATTTCACCTAAACATTGGGTACATATAAGAAACCAAGAAAAAATGATATAATTAAATTTTTATATACCGTTTCCATGGTAACTAACCACTAATTAAGAGGCCAATCTCTGGAATGCCAGTCAATTTTGGGTACATATCAAATACGCCACTAGAATATGCCATTTATGATAATGATCTTGCATTTTTTGTTTTTATTCGGAACTTTGATGGTCATCCTTTTTTTCTTGTCAAAACTGTATGAATTTACAAGTTTTCATTTATTTTGAATAACTTTTATCTCAAAAATGCTCTATAAAATGACTTAAACTAGCTGAACTTTGAGATCGAATATTTTGAAAACGCGGGCACGGGGATTATACCACAAACATTTTAAGTTATTGAGGAAAGTGGGCTAAACAAAATATCAAAAAATTAGAGTGGTACTTTTTTATTAAAGAAAATAAATCAGCTTCAAAGTTACAGCAGTAGCCCTAGTAGAGCCCTTTTTTTAAAAAGAATTATCTCCCCTTATTTAAAAATATGGTATTTATTTTCTCTTTTGATATGTTTCATCTTGTATATGTCAAACATTTTATCATTTAGTTATTTTTTTTTAAATATGTATATTTATTGTATGCAATATCATCAAAATCTGAGACATGAGATTTCCAAAATATAGCCAAATCATCTGGTCCTTACAGAGAATGACTCTTAACATATGTGACGTCATGTTAAGTTGGGAGAATTTTTCGAGTTGGGAGAATCGCGGACGATGTTAAATAATTTTGTAAAATCAATGTTTGTTAGTATTAGTAAAATTTTAACCAATGGTGTTTAAACGAAGAGTTATCTGTTGTTTTTAATTACTTCTTTAGCAGTTTTTCCAGTCAGGTATCAGATTTTTCGAATCAGATCAAAAATCAATATAAAATAGTTGATTGTGAATTCATTGACAGATTAAGCCAAAGAAAACTTTCTTGAATACCTACACTATGTACAAGCAGAGACATATTAAATGTCTCTGATACAAGTTTGTAGAACTTTACCATTTGTTCTTTTTTTGAAAAAAGTAACAAAACTTATAAAGTTTACGCCGATGTGGGGAAAAATTAATCGATATATACTGTATACATGGCATGTATATACATGTAATTGCCTTTGGCCATTTTCCGTGAAAATAGCATAACATTGTATCTTGTCTTCAGTTGGAAGTTCAAATTAAGTTTTGACACAGAATTAAATTTAATGATTTAATTAATTAAACGAATCCAAAATTATGATGTACTAGTCAGGGGGCGTCATTTTTACTGTAAAACGTGAACTGAAGCGATTGATTCTCCAATGGAAACAATTGTTTCGCAAAAACACGCGGCACACTCGTGTGATGTATCCGTCTGCACAATAAACTCGTGCGATCAGCTACGTCAGAAAACCACATATGTTTGGTTTTGCGTATTTATCAGCTCATCTGAATGGGGCTCGAAAGTGTACCGCGTGTTTCTGCGAAACAATTGTTTCCATTGGAGAATAAATCGCTTCAGTTCACGTTTTACAGTAAAAATGACGCTACTCAGAATGATGGCAAGTTCGATGTACTCGTTTTCCAAATCGTACCTCACAAACGTTAAGGGGTATCGATTACGCCGTCGAACTCCATTGCGGTATCCTGCAAACAGGAACACTCTGCTAAATTTTATATAAAAATTAACCAACTTTTTTTAACCAACCATTTATATAAAATGATGAAAAATAATATTGCAGTGTCACCTTATTTCTTTAATTTTTTTGTAAGGGAGTAAAATCAAAAATTAAATTTATAAAGCAGTTTGTAACAGATCGGGAGGTCTTCGATTGAATATCATCGCAAATAGCTCCTGGTTACAATATGTGACAAATTATTGCAAAATTGATTGATTTTTATTTCATAAAAAAAATCCATATACATTGCGGTTTTAAGATTCTTCCTCTTCTTCCTTCTTTTGTTCCGGTTTAGATGATGGATAATCATAATATGGATAATCTAATGCGGATGAGCCAAATTTGGCAGATGCCTGGGTTGTTGGTGGATAGTAATATCCGTAAGATGGGTCCGGTGAATTTTTGCCCAAACCATTTGTTGGTTTAACCTCGTACCATTGGTACTGTCCATTTCTATCTATATACCAATACCCGTTTCTTTTTGAAGCTGTTTTTGCATTTGCTACATTTTCTGTTTGCTTACCAATCGTGCTTACTTTTGCTGATCTCGCGCTTTGTGCTTTTTCTCTACTTTGTTTGATTAATGCTGATGCTTTCTGTGCCATTTGCTGATCTATTGCTTGCTTTGATTTCGCTGAGGTATGTGTACCTTGATTTGTATGTTTTTAACACTTTGTGTATTTGGTGCTATTCTTGGGGCTGCCTGTAAGTTTGTTGCTACGTTTGAATTTTGCACCACAACAGATCCGAATGGAATGTTGTTAGTTTGTCTATTTTTGGACAATAGCAGTGATTTTGTTTTTGTCGAAATAGAATGTCTAATTGAACTTTGACCTGCTGGATCTTTTGGTCGAGTTACAGATGGCATTGGTCTAGAATCACGTGCATTGGAAACCCTTTGTTGAGTTTGAGGTGAAACTGGTTTACTGGAAGCAGTCATATCCATGGAAGCCAGTGTAGATGAACTACCTGAGGACCTTTGTTTAGTTTGAGACAAGAAGGGTCTAGCAACATACGTCGTCATTGAATTTTGACCACCTACACGAGTTTTTGCGGAAAACTTCTGTGACTGTGATGCCCCTTGTCTAGTTGAGGACGCGAACCTTCTGTTTCCTGCTGATACTTGGTTTTGAATATTATTTTCTCTAGATACCTTTCGTTGTTGAATAGCTTTTACATTGACATCGCTTCGAACTGGTTTGATCAAAACATTTTTCTCGTCTGCATTATTAACATTTTTAATTAAGCTATTCTGTGAAATAGAGGCTTTTTCAGATGCACCTTTTACACGACTTCCTACACTGGTATTTTCTGAAATTCCTGTTCGTTTACTAGATTGAGCTCCAATATTATCTCCGTTGTTCTGTTGCTGATGATGAATTTGGACTTCATTTGTTTTATCTTGCACCTTATTCATACTTTCTACATGTGCCCTTTGAACCTTATTTTTCCTATTCCATGAGGTTCTTCCAGCTATTTTACCGCTTTGTCGGCCTCCATCAAGAGCTGAAATAGGTGAAAATAAGCGTTTATCAAATATATTCTTAGGGTCATTTGTTTTCCCATGCTTTAACTTAATACCTTGATCATTAGTTCCTTTGTTCCCATCATTACCCTCTTTTTGTTCGTTTCTTGGAGTTACTGTACCTTTACTTTATCTACGTTAGTGCCTTCACCTTTGGTCGGTTTTGTTAACATGTTGTTGTTCTTTCCTGAAACGTTTATTCTATTGTTAGTGCTACTGAGAACGTTAGTTATTACCAATTTGTCTTTGACATTAATTGATCCTGACATTGATACTTTCTCTCCATCGCTTGAAACAATCTTTAAATTGTTAGTAGTTTTAGAATCAGCTCCATTCTTTGTTAGTTGGTTATTTTCTCCTGTGTCCTTCGTTTGTCTGTTAGTATTGTCAGTCCTTTGTAAAAATGGTTTATTTGTCTCAGTGTTAGATGGTACTACAGTTAATAACTGTTTATTAGTTTTGCTGTTATTGACACTGACCCCATACTTTTTACATAAACATTGTCAACGTTCTCTTTTCTTGTTAGCACGGCATTAGATTTAGTTTTATACGAAAATTTGTTAATATGATTTATTTTTGACACTACTTGCTTTGATGGATTTTGTTTAGTGTTAATATTTTTGCCCACTCCACTCTCTTTGTTTACCTGACTAGATTTCATTCCATTAATTTTCGTATTAATAGTTTTAGCTTTCCTTGACGAAATCACTTCGTATTCAATTTTTGATTCTGTTTTTGGTTTAAGTTTTCCTTTTTCAGCAATATGTTTCTTTGTCACATTAGTTGACTCTGGATTGTTATCTTTTGAACTATTTTTTGTACTAAGACTTTGTTTTTGTTTCACATTATTTTTCTTGGGTCTGTTAGTTTGGACAATTGACGACTGTGTTGTCTTTATTGTGGTCTTGCCAGAAAGGGACATGTTTTCTGTTTTGCCATTGACTATTTGTGTACCTGTTCCTTTCAAGCGAGATTGTAGCGTTTTTACCTTTGTCAATGTATTTTTTAATTTTCTCTTAATATTTCCCATACTACTTTTTAAATTGCCAGTCTTTTTAGATTTAATTATTGATTGTTTTAAGGCCTTGATTTTATTGGTTGCTTCAATTATTTGTTTTCTAAGGTTTTTCCCCTTTTTATCATTCAATTGTTTTGTTGAATTTCCATATTTCGTAACACTACTTTGTACTTTCCCACCATCGATTTTAGGTTTATCAACACCATTGTTTTTAATATTGAAGTCTGAAGCTTTAACTTTCACTGTATACAAACTTCTAAACCTTTTTCTAGATTCTATAACGCTGAGTGAGTTCGACTTTTTTCTATATTCTAGAGCAGTGTTGTTTGATCCGTTTGTGCTTGAGAGACCGGTCGCTACTTGATTCTCACTCATAGTATTATTTGAATTCGAATTTAATAGATTCCACCTTTCTTTCCCAGGGTCATTATATTTTGATGCAGATGATTCCAATGCATTTACTGTTTTCTGAGATTTTATATATTTTGCATTTTTTGTCGGAGGAAATGAAAGAGTATTGTAAGAAACATTTGATATTTTTGTCTGGGGTAAATTTGCTGATAATGGTTTTATGTCAGGCTTTGGAGTTGATTCGATTTCCGATTCTGTTTCACCCTTACTTTTAGCGGGAGGTTTGCTATTAACTTGAGTTAACTTGTTCTTTGTAGGACTAACACCAAAACTAGTATTATTTGAAGTAATATTTTTCTTTCTCATTGAATCTAACTTCGCCGAAATCCGTTTGTTTTGTTCAGGGGTAAGGTTCATTCCCGGAAACGAATTATGCCAGTTCCATATTTCAATATGCCCTGGTCTTGCACTTGCACTAGTCCTAGAATTTAAACCATACTGTAACCTTTTAAAGTTAGAAAACGATTTACCTCGGTTAGTAGTATTAGTAGTCTGGGTGTATTCAATGCCATTATTATTACCTCGCGCGTTGTTGGAAACTGATTGTATAGATGCTTGTTGTCTAGGAACTTGCTTTTTTGGAAATGCAACTGGTCTAGCGTTTGATATCACTACTGGTACTAGTTGATTGTTGGTTGTTCTCGATTTGAAGCTGGCTTTAAATGCAGCAATGTTTCTACTCTGTGCACCCCCTCCTCTCGTTGGTACTGAAGCTGAAAATGAGTAGACAGGTCTACCTCCTGGTGAAAGTTGTCCTTTAGCTTTATCAGCGTCGTTACCTCTTAGAATGGGTAGTACGTTTGAGTTTCTAACAGAATTCATTTTGGATAAAGGTAACGGAGGACCATTTTTTGACGAAGGCTGTTTGACAGGGTTACCACGGACACTGACGCAACTTGCAATTACAAAAATAAAAAGGAAAGCGTTCATTGCTGCAGTAAACCTGAAAGTATAAAATTATATATATTAGTAGTGTGCTTATGTTTCATAAGTAACCCTCGTTTACGTTTTTTACTTTCTACTTCAATATTTGAAAATGAAGTAATGATCCTAAGAAACGCATGATAACACATAAGTTGAAGATGAAAAAATAAAGTAACAGCTATAAGAAATGTAGATAGAGTAGAATGGATGTGGTTTAACCCTCGTGTGCCAACTACGGTCACAGGATATTAAGTAAGAACAAGAGGCCCATGGGCCTTAACGCTCACCTGTGACCTTGACCTTTGAACCCATGAGGTTCATTCATATATCAAAATGATCATAAGGCCAATATTCTAATATACATGCCTATACAAAAAAGTTTAAAGTTTTTGAGATAAATAATCATTTCAGTAGTTGTTTGTATCTATGACCTTGACCTTTGAACCCATGACCTTCATTCATAATGACCATTGTGCTATTACCTATAATATTCTAATATACATGCCTTACAAAAAGTTAATAGTTTTGCAGATAATTAACTATTTCAGTATTCATTTGCATCTGTGACCTTGACCTTTGAACCAATAACCTTCATTCATATATCAAAATGGTTGTAAGGTTAATTCCTACAATATTCTAATATACATGCATATACAAAAAGTTAATAGTAACCAAGATAATTAATTTAGGTATTTATTCGCATCTGTGACCTTGACCTTTGACCCACAAGCTTAATTCATATATCAAAATGATCGTTAGGATAATACCTACAATATTTTAATATATATGCCTATACAAAACGTTTATAGTTTTTGAGATAATTAACCATTTCAGTACTTGTTTACATCTGTGACCTTGACCTTTTAACCCATGACCTTTATCCATATATCAAAATTACCATTGTGCCATTACCTACAATGTTCTAATATACATGCCTATACAAAAAATTCATAGTTTTGCAGATAATTAACAATTTTCGTATACTTGGACATCTGTGACCTTGACCTTTAAACCCATGACCTTGATCTATGTATCAAAATGATCGTCATGTCAATACCTACAAACAACTGAAAATCATACGCAATTATCACCAGAAATGTTTAAAAAATAACATTTTTTATCAAAGGTCAAAAACTGGGACATGACCTTGACCTTTGACCTTGACATCAATTGGAAGAAAATCGCAAGACAAGATCAACAATGAAAACTCCATACAATTATCTTCAGTCGTTATGAAGTTATAACAATAAATGTCTCATTTTAAAAATTACATAATTTTACGCAAAAAACGCGTAACCTATTTTTCGTCTAATATTCATGAAAAACACAATTTTAATGTTCCTAGGTATTCTGAATCTAAATATCTAATCAAAATTTGCCTGCACCTTTTGATTTCAGAGAAGAAGATTTTTTTATCTTTTGGCTATTTATAGTAACGACAGCCATTGGGCGTTGTCAAACCCCGATCGCAATTTTGAAAGCCTATTACCTAGGCATGATAGTCACTAAGTTTCATCAAATTTGGCTCAGTAGCTTTGGAGGAGAAGATTAAAATGTAAAGTTTACACACGACGGACGACGCACGACGCACGACGGACGACGGACGACGGATGACAGACGGTGATAGATTGCAATAGCTCATCTGAGCCTTTTGGCTCAGGTGAGCTAAAAAGCGAGAGCCAATTGTACGTTGAGCGCGCTCGGACCCGCCCTTTATGTAACCGAACATCAATTGACTGTAAAATATCTGCCATTATTCTTTTCACTGTGGCACCATACTTTCACAATCGTTTTTACATCATTCACCGAAAAGCTATAGCTTCATACGTTCTGGACAACAATTTTGATAATACTGACAATGTGACCTGACTTATGTGATGATTTGAATCAATTTGATAATGAAAATTCAGCCAGCGAGTTTGAAGTTACTTTACAAAATATTTAAATATCGAAGGAAATTTTAGGTAAACGAACTTGTGCAACTAGACTTTTTTCAAAAGAGAGTGGGCGAGCAACTTAACACAAAGAACAGGTCACATTTAAGTTCAAATTAGTCAGGGGCAGATCTCAAAAAGTAGCCTCTTTATTGACCCCCCTAAACTTTTTTGTTAAAAGCAAGAAACATGGTGGATCTTATTGCCCTACATGTACCAAGTTAGGCTAGGTTTGTTTCCACCTTGACTTTTTCCGTTTAATGGAAATATGACTGCCAATCAAAGATGGCCGCCAAAAAAGATAATTTAAGTATAAAAATCAATATCAAATTAACCACTGAAACGTTTAAGTTGAAATTTGGTATTTAATCAATTAAATATTTATACTAATTTTCCATGATAATTATTGGTTGTAAAATTCAATATGGCCGCCATTTTCAAGATGGCCGACGTATAATTATCGCACTGTATTTAAATCAAATACAACATAGGATGTCATTATTTTATGAAATTAAACCAATGTATTGTGTTTAATTTATATGTACTTAGTTAGGCTAAGTATGTTTCCACCTTGACTTTTTCCGTTTAATGAAAATATGGCTTCCAAATCCAAGTTGGCCACCAAAAAAAATTTTTAAAAATAAAATTCAATTACAAATCAACTGCTGAACCATTTGAGTTGAAATTGGCATTTGGCCAATTAAATATTTATGCTAATTTTCCATGAATAATTATTGGTCGTTAAATTCAATATAGCCGCCATTTTTAAGATGGCTGACTTATAACCACCACGCTGCATTGTTTTAATACAATAAACCAATATATTGAATTTGTTAATATATATACTAGTTAACTGGCTCCTTTAAAAGCTTTTTACACAGGCATGATTCATATACACAAACAACGTGCAGTAGAATGTGTTTTTTTTACAATAATTTAGCTGCACAAACATCACAAAGATTTAACAATTCCACATTCATAAATATTGAAAGGTCAATTTCCCAACTACTAACAAGAGTTAATGGTAGTTTACACTGAGGAAAAAAACATAGTCCTGATAATTAATGTGTTTAATGTGCATGACCGGAACGTATCTTTTAAAGTGGCAATGACAGAACCTATGACTGTAAAGTTCATGAAGGTTTTTGTTGAGGGTTGGTAGTTTAAATTAGACTACAAAAAAGAATCTACACTTGATAACATCATTACCAACTTTATCGTATATTCATAAGCTTTCAGTTCAGTTTTCAAACTCTGTAATTTGTTTGAACACTTCCCATGCTGGAAGCTCAATCACTGTTGTTGATCAAACACCAACAGATCTGAATGTTTTCTTCTGATATTAGTACTCACTTAAACCTTACTGTTTAGTTGTGAAACAAAACCAAGAGAATAAAAACATCTGATTATTATCCGTTATTCTATCCATCTCACTCGGCATAAGGAACAAGTCTTGAGTCTGCCTATTTATGGTTTGCACAAAGACTTGATGTATCTCGCCCTGTACTCGAGAATGTAGTATTTGGATTCGCAACCCTCCACTAACCACTACTCCTTGTCTTGTAGTTCCTTGCAGAACTCGTTTGATATAAAACTAGTCAGTTAAGCCTTATTCCCTCCCGTATTTATAAAACTGTTCAAATTCTCAGGCAACATGGAATTCCATCTCTCTTCTGTATTTTTAAATCTGTTTATACAACGGTGCAAACTGCTAACAAATGAATTGTTAATGTAGGGATAGTGCAAGCCTTGGCTTATGAAGGCCCTCATAGTTTTATGGCTGTCATCACAATATGGTATCGTGACTCTGTATCCGAAAATACCATGGATATGTGGCGTCCAGAAATTCCATATTCCTTTCATTCTAAAAAGTGTGGGGTGCTAAATTACCCTTCCAGGTCACTCGTTCTCACTTTCCTGGTGGATATTCCTGTGTTAAACTTAATTTGAAAGTTTCAAGATTTTACTGTGATTTTGACATGGATTGGGATTGGTATGTTTGATTTAAATTCATTATTTATTGTGTGGTTTAAGTCTTTACAAAAGCAAACAATCTACTCTATCACTATTTTCTAAAACGTTACTTTGTGGTTGCTGCGAGACAATCTTCAAAATGCATATTGTGGTTTTCCAATGCCGTTCCACATGTTATCGTACAGGTCTTTATATTTTTCGGTACCATTATGGAGTTTAAAAATCAAAACAATAATAGCTAAATAATATCATTGTACCAGTGAAAGTAGGAAGAGGTAATGGAGATAGTGATATACTGGACAAAAAGAAGTAACCGTATTCTAAGTACATCATCAGGTAGTTTACGACCAATCAACAAATATCTAGTCACAGGTTGATGATGTCATCCAGAATTGTTATGAAAAAAGGTACTATAAAGATTTGTGCTATCAAAGAGAGTATGACATTGGTTAACAGCATTAGGAAAGCACCAATGCGCAAACCTTTGACAACTTTGTAGATTTGATAGCACAAAGTGTCATTTAAGGAAAAGTGAAAGAGTAGATGTTTTGTTTGATTAATATTTTGAGCATTTTATAAAGTCTGACAAGAAAAAAAATCAAAATCAAACACAACAATCCATCCACAAATCACAATCATAGAGCATTGCAACCAGTAAGAACTGGTAAGAATAATGCGATTTAAACAATAATACATGTATTGCAGAAAATATATGGAAAGTTGAAAATTGGAATAATTCAATGTACATATCGGCGAGAATAAAGAATATATCTGACCTAGCCTAACTTCGTACATATAGGGCAATAAGATCCACCATGTTTCCTGCTTTTAACAAAAAAGTTTAGGGGGTGTCACATTTTTGGGATCTGCCCCCTGACTAAATGCTTTATATTGATACAAAATCTTGTATTAATACCGCTAACCGCGCTCGCGCGCGCGCGCGCGTGTGTGTGTGTGTGTGTGTGAGGACAAATTGATTTCGTACATTTGAAAAAAACTGTTCATCTGATTGAGTTGAAACTTGGTTAGTTAATTTGTTTTGGTTGCGAGTGGTATGTGAATTCTCGACAGCCTTATAGCATATCCAAAATGGCCACCTTTAATATAAATAACACAAAACCTATAAATGGCCATATCCACAGCCCTGTAACATGCGTACATAAATAAGGCTATATATTAAAAAAAACTAAAAATGACCATTTAAGTCTTATTATGTACCGATTTCCTTCAAATTTTAAACAAAGAAACTAGAACTGTGGGAATTATATTTATGTAATAGGTTTTCAGTAAAAATTTTAGTTTGCGTAACATTTACGCAATATTGAAATAAGGTATATTTCAGTCTTACTCAAGATTTTCTTCTCTAAAAAACTTGACCATTTGAAACAAAATTTGGCTTGGAAAGTCCGTGGGTGGTAAAGATTAAACATTGGCAGCAAATGACAAACCAAGAAAGCCAGACGTGACATATTTTACAAACAAATATATGGAACACTGATTATAAAATTTGGACAGGCACTGTAGCAAATGCCCATTGGTAAAACTTATTTAACTTTGTATGGAATCCACTGATGTTCACCATTGCGGGGGAAAATGTTCTCTGAACACCTTGTTATTTTTGTAGATAGAACGCAGTAAGAACATTAAAAAAACAACCAGTGTACTATTGTTCATCTTTAATGTTTAGAGACTGTTGTTTTCATTTATAATTTTTATACCTTTTAAATTTTCGAAACCTAACAATCACATTCTGTTTTGAAAACAAAAAGCGCATCTAGAAATATTTTTAGTTTTATCTTTACTTTTTCCGTTATTCTTCTACATAGAGAAAATTTTACATTTAAAAGGTTCAACTAAGGTCAACAATTACAGTGTAAATCACTTATATATCACAATTATTATTGGCATCAGTTTTGACAAAATCATGGAGAAGAAATATTTCAGATGAGTAAAGTATGTAGTTTTGAATTGTTTTTTATTTGTAAAAAAGCATTAGGATCACATTATTTGAAAGTGGACAAACTGATTAAGTGTATGACACAGGCGTGATTCAGGCGTGATTATCAATGGTTTAAAACATGGGGTCCATGACGGGTGTTTTAGTTCTTAGGCTAATAGCTATATTTGTAAATTTGCTGATTTTTTCTCTATATACAGAAATAAATGTAATGATTTCAATTTTTCGTGTATTTTTTCTTGTTAGTATTTTTGTTTTTAAACACATATATTGTGGTTATTTTATGAGACACAAAATGATAATACAGTAATTTCAATTAAGGCATGTCTCTATGTCTTTAATGCTGTATTAAACCCCTTCGAATAGACTTCAAATCTGAATGTATAGACCTACCCATTTTGAGCTGCGGCTAATCAAATGTCATTTGCTTTATTTTCAAACAAAAGGTTTTCCTCATGAAACTTACACTAATTAAGGCAAGGATTGACATTTTCGTAAAATAAGGTACCCTTGTACCATCTGATATCCGCATATTCTGTAATCATTTATCACACGCCATTATAAAAAACGAGAAAAAAGTTATTCATATGCAACGTACATATTTACACAGAGATTTATTTATATTTGGCCTCAAGTAGTGACACCTTTAGAGGATTGAAAAGGCTATAAACTAGTTTCATGCGTATTTATTACTATACTAGGCAAATAGCTCGGCGATTTGGGAATCGCCCTTTTGAAAATCTAAATTAAAGAAGTATGACGGATTTGATAGGCAACTTTTTAAATTACCCCCTGTTTAAGCCAACATATAAAGTAATTGTGTTGTAAATGTCGGGGGGGGGGGGCAGTCTCGCGGACTAACGTAACATAAAGCACCCCTCCGTTTCGTAAAATAAAATACCATTGTAAACACCCACCCAAGTTATATTTTGTCGCATAAAATGGTATATAAGGCAAGGATGAAGCCGAAACGGGGATTTCTCTTTACGACTCGACTCATGTATGTAAAATCAATATTGATTGTACACGTCCTATTGAAATGTATAAATATTTTCCAATCTTGATTTTTCTGAAAAAGCCTAAACAAACAGTAAGCATGGTAACAATTGAGTCGAGTGCCTTGTAGACAGTGTTAATATGATACATTTTGAGCATGGTAACAATTGAGTCGAGTGCCTTGTAGACAGTGTTAATATGATCCATTTTGAGCATGGTAACAATTGAGTCGAGTGCCTTGTAGACAGTGTTAATATGATCCATTTTGAGCATGGTAACAATTGAGTCGAGTGCCTTGTAGACAGTGTTAATATGAAACATTTTGAGCATGGTAACAATTGAATCGAGTGCCTTGTAGACAGTGTTGATATGATCCATTTTGGGAAAGCCAGACTCCACGTGTCGCTCAATTGTTTGAAATCAAAGGCAGTTCCGACGATGAGTTTGATATTAATTGGGTATCAGATGGTTCGTCAACTTCGAGTTTGTTCTCACAGGCCATGGTGAAGATGATGAGCGACACTCATGAAACAGGGGAAATTAAAAACAAAAGTCTAAAGTCTACTAGGTCTGGAAGGATGTCGCGTCGGTCGACCCTTTTGGCATGAAGATTATGATTTGTAACAAAAAGCAACTCATAAGAGTGATAAATATGTGTCTCATTCAAATAGTTTACCCTGTTGTATTTTGTATGGTTAATTACTAGGCGACCTTTTTCTAATATGCTTTATCACCAGCATTTTTCCACGTGCACTGTACATATCTCTCTGTAATGGCTCGTGCGCAAAAGTTGGTCTTCCTCATGATATGGGATTTTGACATATTAATGTAATTACCTTAAAAATGGGGTCAAGGTCAATTGTGAAGGTCATTACCTATTTTTTTACCTTTCTGATTTTATAAATTATCTGAAAAAAAAACTATAAATGTTTTGCATAGGCATGTATATTAGAGTATTGTTGGTATTGATGTGAGGATCATTTTGATATATAGATTAAGGTCAGTGGTTTAAACGTCAAGGTAACAGATATAAAAGAATACCGAAATGGTTAATTATCAGGAAAACTTTTTGTATAGGCATTCATATTAGAAGATGTGGGCATTTATACATTGATCATTTTGACATATAACCGGATGTCATGGGTTTAAAGTTCAAGGTCACTGAATACATAAATAGTCAAATATTTGGAAAACTATAATTGTTTTGTTTAGACATGTATATTGAAATATTGTAGCTATTAATACAACTATAATTTTGATATATAGATGGAGGTCATAGGTTCAAGGATCAAGGTAAAATTTGCAAACCAATATCTAAATGGTTTATTATCTCAAAAACTATAAATTTTAGTATAGACTTATATATTAATATTGTAAGTTTTGATACCTCGATAATTTTGATGTATAAATGAAGCCCAGAATTCAAAGATACAAAACAATACCGAAATGGTTAATTATCTTAAACATTATAAACTTATTGTATATGCATGTATTAGAATTATAGGCATTGATAGGTATTGTACGACAATGATTTTGATATATAGTTGAAGGTCATGGGTAACCCAGGGTTCAAAGGTCAAGGTCACAAAACAGTATCAAAATGGTTAATTATCTGTAAACGCCTCAAATATGTACTACATATTGAGGTTCCAATATTACTATTTTCTTAAAGTATGTCTAGGCATTAGTTATCGGATGAGCATGTCAGGCCCAATGGGCCTCTTGGTAAAGAAACCCTTTATTGCTTTGTTTTATCAATTCTAAGGAAATAACCTTAGTTCTAGTATATCTATAACCTTACATATACTAGAATTTTACCAAAGATGATGTTTTTTTCAACCATGGGGAGTTCTCGGTTCTTTGAACTTGACCTTACCTACTTGTATTGGATTTCTAAAACCAAACAAGAAAAGATATATATCAGGTTCATCTAAATGTACTACTACATCATTATCAGTAACTGTTGACAGTCAAAGATGGTTTCCCAATTAATGCGCTATGGTTGTACTTGTTCCCACTATAGGATTTTTAAACAACGAAACGATCTGCTTACAAATAAATTGTTGACTCAAGGATATTGCAAGCCTAAGCTTATCAAGGCCCTCAAAACGTTTTATGGCGTCAATACACTTTGTGTCCAGGATTGCCATGGATATAATTGACGTCACATGGTACCGTGTTTCTTTTAGTCAATTTTGATTACACACGTGGCGGGTGTAGCTAGCTAAGCACGAGTTACTTACCCTTCCACAGCATCACTTCCCTGGTTGAAGTAGTTTTTAGAGTGCTGACAATTATTTCACTTAAATAAACAAAGGGCAATAACTCTGTCAAATAGGGTTCACCAGTCACAAAACACAAACTTTTGTGAGATATTACCATTATGAACCCTTAAATCAAGTTTCATTTCATTCTTCTAAACAATTAAGTTTTTAGAGCGTTTACGGAAATATTTTCACTCGAATAAACAAAGGGCAATAACTCTGTCAAATAGAATTTGCAGTCACAAAACACAAACTTTTGCGAGATATTACCATGATCAACTATTGTATTAAGTTTCATTTAATTCTGTTAAGAAATAAAGTTTCTAGAGCGCTGACAAGAAAAGCACAACATACGTACGTACGGGTCAAATCCTATTTCCCATCCAAACTTTGTCTGCGAGGGGATAAAAAAAGAACAGGAAACTATAGGACGTCAAATATATCAATGATAATTTACTCTTAGGCTAGAATTGTTATCTATCTGTTAATAGAACGTCATTTATTATTCTATTATGGACCTCTCTCGAGGGAACTCCTAGTGTCGTTTGGAGAGTAATAGTGCCTAAACCGATCGGCTCGTGCACTATACCCCCTCCAGTGTCACTATTTCATTCAGCATCAAGGATATTCAACGGAATAAACAATCAAATAAATAATGTGCAATCGTATTTAGACATATATTTTTTTAAAGAAGCGAAAAGGTACATTAGAATAAACTCCCATTAAATCCACGGTACCTTTTGTTTCTTCTCACTACGTTTTTTTCCTGAGGATATTATGACGTTGATGGAATTATATGTTTGAGTATTTCTTTACATAGGTAGCAAATTCTCTATAATTAGGCAAGAATCCTTTACATGTAGATCATATGTGGTCTTGTCATTTTATAAGGTACTGGTCAACATAAATGTAATAAACAAGTCTACGTATAGCTAGTGACTTATTTGTTTCTAAACAAAAGAGACACGAGTTTGGGATCCTTGTGCAAATAGAACACTATAAAAGCAGTTCCTCTCCATTGCCAAAATAGAGGACTTGAAGACACATAACAGAGTCATAAACCTTAAACACCAGGCGCTCGGAACGCAAAACCCTTAGGTGTTTGGATTCATTGATTTGTCGACTTGTAAATATGATGTAAAATTTGTCAAAAAATGGCGAACATTTGGACGACAAAAAAGGAACTGTCTTGAATGTACCACGATTTGTCACAGATCGGGCTGTAAAAAAATATCAAAAAAACTATTTTTAATAATTCCGGTTACAGTTTAACATCGTAATCCATATATAGCTAAACAAAAGCAACAGGGTAAGAGTCTTTTTTACCGGTTACCAAATTTCTTCAAATTTTTCACAATGTGTATGCACAAAAACGCTATTATACCAAAAATATCTTTTTACAACGCACAGTTTCGGATATAATTCATCAAATTATTCTATTTACAGGTTTAAAGGCAGTATAAGGCCAACGTCAATCCGTAATCATGGGTAGGAGTAGGTTCAATTTCCGTTCAATTTGACTCATTACGTACACACCTTTCTAACTGTGTTCTATATTTAGTTCGGACTCACAGAAGATGCGCAATGGTATTTACGACTTAAATAAAATAGGTTTAGGTGAAAATCATCATCGTTTCCATCAGACATGCATCTCAAGGTTTATGCCGATTTTTGGGACCTACTTTCAGTCTCCATATTAACTTTTGGCCATAGTTTATTTCATAAATATAAATTCCACAGGCAAATCAAATGCACAAATTTTATGTTAATAGACCCAATGATTACACCAGGCATCATCTTCGTCAAGATGTAACTAATGGTCCGAGCCAATGCTAGTTGTGTCATACAGCAATATGTAACTTATAGCCCGAGACAATGTTAGTTGTGTCATACAGCAATATGTAACTTATAGTCCGAGACAATGCTAGTTGTGTCATACAGCAATATGTAACTTATAGTCCGAGACAATGCTAGTTGTGTCATACAGCAATATGTAACTTATAGCCCGAGACAATGCTAGTTGTGTCATACAGCAATATGTAACTTATAGTCCGAGACAATGTTAGTTGTGTCATACAGCAATATGTAACTTATAGTCCGAGACAATGCTAGTTGTGTCATACAGCAATATGTAACTTATAGTCCGAGACAATGCTAGTTGTGTCATACAGCAATATGTAACTTATAGCCCGAGACAATGCTAGTTGTGTCATACAGCAATATGTAACTTATAGTCCGAGACAATGTTAGTTGTGTCATACAGCAATATGTAACTTATAGTCCGAGACAATGCTAGTTGTGTCATACAGCAATATGTAACTTATAGTCCGAGACAATGCTAGTTGTGTCATACAGCAATATGTAACTTATAGTCCGAGACAATGTTAGTTGTGTCATACAGCAATATGTAACTTATAGTCCGAGACAATGCTAGTTGTGTCATACAGCAATATGTAACTTATAGCCCGAGACAATGCTAGTTGTGTCATACAGCAATATGTAACTTATAGCCCGAGACAATGCTAGTTGTGTCATACAGCAATATGTAACTTATAGTCCGAGACAATGCTAGTTGTGTCATACAGCAATATGTAACTTATAGCCCGAGACAATGCTAGTTGTGTCATACAGCAATATGTAACTTATAGTCCGAGACAATGTTAGTTGTGTCATACAGCAATATGTAACTTATAGTCCGAGACAATGCTAGTTGTGTCATACAGCAATATGTAACTTATAGCCCGAGACAATGCTAGTTGTGTCATACAGCAATATGTAACTTATAGTCCGAGACAATGTTAGTTGTGTCATACAGCAATATGTAACTTATAGTCCGAGACAATGCTAGTTGTGTCATACAGCAATATGTAACTTATAGTCCGAGACAATGCTAGTTGTGTCATACAGCAATATGTAACTTATAGCCCGAGACAATGCTAGTTGTGTCATACAGCAATATGTAACTAATGACCCAAGGAAATGATAGTTGTGTCATGCAGCTATATGTAATGTAACTAATGGCCCGATCCAATGCCTGGTGTGCCATACAACAACATGTAACTTGGTAGATAATGAAACTGGTTAGTTTCTGACATAGTAACAGGAAGTAGAAATTAAACTGAAATCCGAAATATCATTCTTATTATTATACTTGAGAAATATTGGTTAATTGTTACAGGTATATTGCAAAATACGGAATAATGATAATAATAATAATAATAATAATAATAATAATAATAATAATACAGCAGGGTTCTTTATCGTGTCATGCCTACCGCAACACGGGACCTCACTTATTTTCAGTTTCAACTCGACTTTCATTTCGTAAGTCATTTTATTCAGGGTTTTTGGCGAAAGAACAATCAGTACCTGCTTCAAAGTATTGGGTCAGACCCGGTTGGGACTCGATTTACCGCAGTAGTTTGAAATAAACGAGAGAGAGAGAGAGAGAGAGAGAGAGAGAGAGAGAGAGAGAGAGAGAGAGAGAGAGAGATTAACGTAACATATATACAACACTTACTTTACCTTCATATGTATTCGAAACAAATGTTGTGAAAGAACTATATTGCAGAATGCATCCTCACACGAAAAGAAAATGTGTAAATTAGGGAATGACTTTATAGTGCTATGACAGTCGTTAAAAAGCCAAGTGATTGATTTTATAGTGCATAACGGATGAGAACAAAAAACAACAGATATAAAAATAAGCGCTAAGTAGGTAACAGTTTTATGTATGAAAAAGGTATACAGTAATCATGTTTTACATAACGTTTATTGCCATATAACATGTATTATATCGGAAAAGTATATTAAACAACACTTAAAATGACATGCATAATTACCGCTAATTGAGACAAATACGGAAATATATGACAGCGGTCAATGTAGGACAAAAACGTGGAGTTGAAATGAGGGGACATAGAAATGCTTTTATTGGCAAGAAACCATGAAGTTTTTTGGACGTTTTTTTCCTGCATTGTTCTCGTACTTATAATGTCCTTGTCTTTAAGCTACAAGTAAAAAGGTTAGTCAGCCTTTGTAGGACAATATTAATGGTTATGAGATTTATCAGTCTACAGAGTCAAAATCAATAATAAAAATGTAGCACCTTATTTATGTTAACAAAACGTAAATAGTTAAACATGTAAAATAGATACCAAATGAAATATCTCTTAAAGCCAAATTATCGGTTTGGTATATACTATGATATATCGCAATTCTCGGGTTTTTTGTACCGTAAGGAAACTTAATTTATACTTGTACTACAGTTTTTATTGTTTTATGACTATTGTTTTCATTAAAAAAATAAAGCTAAATTTGAATTATTAATACGCTTATCTGATGAAAGAGATAGTATCTGAGGTACATTTAATCAGAGCATGGAATGCAAGTATGTATGTCATAAACGTGAGAATGAATTTGTTTATTTAACGACAAAAACGAAATATTAAATTTAATTTAATGATTTAAATAGCAATGCAATATTTTGTGTAAAATTAAAGTACTATGTATTATTCATTATAAATAATAATACATAAATTAATTTTGAATTTGTGGTTAAGTCGCGTGGTTTTTCATAAATTATAACCATTTTCACTACGCTTACCCTTGTAATTAAATAGAATGCATAAAAAGAATAAAATATTACTTAATGTATAATAAATATTTAAAATAAAGCTATAATTAATAAATAATAATAATAATAAACATACCTGGTAATATCAATACGTGTGTGCGGAGATTTGAGTTATTGACTTAACGGCTAGTCTTCATTTTGTGATGAAGTAATGTGACCTTTTCCGATATATATATATATATTTAAGAAATGAAAGCAGGATAACACTCATCGAATGTTATATACGCCTTATAATCACTGACTAATTCAGTCAGGACAATGTTATATACGCCTTGTAATCACTGACTAATTCAGTCAGGACAATGTTATATACGCCTTGTAATCACTGACTAATTCAGTCAGGACAATGTTATATACGCCTTGTAATCACTGACTAATTCAGTCAGGACAATGTTATATACGCCTTGTAATCACTGACTAATTCAGTAAGTCCAATGTTATATACGCCTTGTAATCACTGACTAATTCAGTAAGTCCAATGTTATATACGCCTTGTAATCACTGACTAATTCAGTAAGTCCAATGTTATATACGCCTTGTAATCACTGACTAATTCAGTCAGGACAATGTTATATACGCTTTGTAATCACTGACTAATTCAGTCAGGACAATGTTATATACGCCTTGTAATCACTGACTAATTCAGTCAAGACAATGTTATATACGCCTTGTAATCACTGACTAATTCAGTCAGGACAATCTTATATACGCCTTGTAATCACTGACTAATTCAGTCAGGTCAATGTTATATACGCCTTGTAACCACTGACTAATTCAGTCAAGACAATGTTATATACGCCTTGTAATCACTGACTAATTCAGTCAGGACAATGTTATATACGCCTTGTAATCACTGACTAATGAAGTCAGGACAATGTTATATACGCCTTGTAATCACTGACTAATTCAGTCAGGACAATGTTATATACGCCTTGTAATCACTGACTAATTCAGTCAGGACAATGTTATATACGCCTTGTAATCACTGACTAATTCAGTCAAGACAATGTTATATACGCCTTGTAATCACTGACTAATTCAGTCAGGACAATGCTATATACGCCTTGTAATCACTGACTAATTCAGTAGGTACAATGTTATATACGTCTTGTAATCACTGACTAATTCAGTAAGTACAATGTTATATACGCCTTATAATCACTGACTAATTCAGTCAGGACAATGTTATATACGCCTTGTAATCACTGACTAATTCCGTCAGGGCAATGTTATATACGCCTTGTAATCACTGACTAATGCAGTCAGGACAATGTTATATACGCCTTGTAATCACTGACTAATTCAGCCAAGACAATGTTATATACGCATTGTAATTCATGACTAATTCAGTCAGGACAATGTTATATACGCCTTGTAATCACTGACTAATTCAGTCAGGACAATGTTATATACGCCTTGTAATCACTGACTAATTCAGTCAGGACAATATTATAAACGCCTTGTAATCACTGACTAATTCAGTCAGGACAATGTTATATACGCCTTATAATCACTGACTAATTCAGTCAGGACAATGTTATATACGCCTTGTAATCACTGACTAATTCAGTAAGTCCAATGTTATATACGCCTTGTAATCACTGACAAATTCAGTCAGGACAAAGTTATATACGCCTTGTAATCATTGACTAATTCAGTCAAAACAATGTTATATACGCCTTGTAATCACTGACTAATTCAGTCAAGACAATGTTATATACGTGTTATAATCACTGACTAATTCAGTCAGGACAATGTTATATACGCCTTGTAATCACTGACAAATTCAGTCAGGACAATGTTATATACGCCTTGTAATCACTGACTAATTCAGTCAGGACAATGTTATATACGCCTTGTAATCACTGACTAATTCAGTCAGGACAATGTTATATACGCCTTGTAATCACTGACTAATGAAGTCAGGACAATGTTATATACGCCTTGTAATCACTGACTAATTCAGTCAGGACAACGTTATATACGCTTTGTAATCACTAACTAATTCAGTCAGGACAATGTTATATACGCCTTGTAATCATTGAAATCACTGATTAATTCAGTCAGGACAATGTTATATACGCCTTGTAATCACTGACTAATTCAGTCAGGACAATCTTATATACGCCTTGTAATCACTGACTAATTCAGTCAGGACAACGTTATATACGCCTTGTAATCACTGACTAATTCAGTCAGGACAATGTTATATGCGCCTTGTAATCAGTGACTAATTCAGTCAGGACAATGTTATATACGCCTTGTAATCACTGACTAATTAAGTCAGGACAATGTTATATACGCCTTGTAATCACTGACTAATTCAGTCAGGACAATGTTATATACGCCTTGTAATCACTGACTAATTCAGTCAGGACAATGCTATATACGCCTTGTAATAACTGACTAATTCAGTCAGGACAATGTTATATACGCCTTGTAATCACTGACTAATTCAGTCAGGACAATGTTATATACGCCTTGTAATCACTGACTAATTCAGTCAGGACAATGTTATATACGCCTTGTAATCACTGACTAATTCAGTCAGGACAATGTTATATACGCCTTGTAATCACTGACTAATTCAGTCAGGACAATGTTATATACGCCTTGTAATCACTGACTAATGAAGTCAGGACAATGTTATATACGCCTTGTAATCACTGACTAATTCAGTCAGGACAACGTTATATACGCTTTGTAATCACTAACTAATTCAGTCAGGACAATGTTATATACGCCTTGTAATCATTGAAATCACTGATTAATTCAGTCAGGACAATGTTATATACGCCTTGTAATCACTGACTAATTCAGTCAGGACAATCTTATATACGCCTTGTAATCACTGACTAATTCAGTCAGGACAACGTTATATACGCCTTGTAATCACTGACTAATTCAGTCAGGACAATGTTATATACGCCTTCTAATCAGTGACTAATTCAGTCAGGACAATGTTATATACGCCTTGTAATCACTGACTAATTAAGTCAGGACAATGTTATATACGCCTTGTAATCACTGACTAATTCAGTCAGGACAATGTTATATACGCCTTGTAATCACTGACTAATTCAGTCAGGACAATGCTATATACGCCTTGTAATCACTGACTAATTCAGTCAGGACAATGTTATATACGCCTTGTAATCACTGACTAATTCAGTCAGGACAATGTTATATACGCCTTGTAATCACTGACTAATTCAGTCAGGACAATGTTATATACGCCTTGTAATCACTGACTAATTCAGTCAGGACAATGTTATATCCGCCTTGTAATCACTGACTAATTCAGTCAGGACAATGTTATATACGCCTTGTAATCACTGACTAATGCAGTCAGGACAATGTTATATACGCCTTGTAATCACTGACTAATTCAGTCAGGACAATGTTATATACGCCTTGTAATCACTGACTAATTCAGTCAGGACAATGTTATATACGCCTTGTAATCACTGACTAATTCAGTCAGGACAATGTTATATACGCCTTGTAATCACTGACTAATTCAGTCAGGACAATGTTATATACGCCTTGTAATCACTGACTAATTCAGTCAGGACAATGTTATATCCGCCTTGTAATCACTGACTAATTCAGTCAGGACTTAGTCTTCAAAGAATTTCTTTCGTACGTGCTCGTTACGATGATTATGATGTCCTTAAAATATTTATTGTGGCATGTATTACTTATCATGTCCTTACAATACATTACGTGGTATGTATTAGTTTTGATGTCCTTACAATACATTACGTGGTATGTATTAGTTATGATGTCCTTACAATACATTACGTGATATGTATTAGTTATGATGTCCATACAATACATTGCGTGATATGTATTAGTTATGATGTCCTTAGAATACATTACGAGGTATGTATTAGTTATGATGTCCTTACAATACATTACGTGGTATGTATTAGTTATGATGTCCTTACAATACATTACGTGATATGTATTACTTATGATGTCCTTACAATACATTACGTGATATGTATTAGTTATGATGTCCATACAATACATTGCGTGATATGTATTAGTTATGATGTCCTTAGAATACATTACGTGGTATTTATTTGTTATGATGTCCTTACAATACATTGCATGATATGTATTAGTTATGATGTCCTTACAATACATTACGTGGTATTTATTTGTTATGATGTCCTTACAATACATTACGTGATATGTATTAGTTATGATGTCCTTAGAATACATTACGTGATATGTATTAGTTATGATGTCCTTAGAATACATTACGAGGTATTTATTTGTTATGATGTCCTTACAATACATAACGTGGTATGTATTAGTTATGATGACCTTACAATACATTACGTGGTATGTATTAGTTATGATGTCCATACAATACATTACGTGGTATGTATTAGTTATGATGTCCATACAATACATTACGTGGTACGTATTTGTTATGATGTCCTTACAATACATTACGTGGTATGTATTTGTTATGATGTCCTTACAATACATTACGTGGTATTTATTTGTTATGATGTCCTTACAATACATAACGTGGTATGTATTAGTTATGATGACCTTACAATACATTACGTGGTATGTATTAGTTATGATGACCTTACAATACATTACGTGATATGTATTAGTTATGATGTCCTTAGAATACATTACGTGGTATTTATTTGTTATGATGTCCTTACAATACATTACGTGGTATTTATTTGTTATGATGTCCTTACAATACATAACGTGGTATGTATTAGTTATGATGACCTTACAATACATTACGTGGTATGTATTAGTTATGATGACCTTACAATACATTACGTGATATGTATTAGTTATGATGACTTTACAATACATTACGTGGTATGTATTTATTGTTTATAGCACGTCAGTAAAGTGTTGTTCATAGCACTGTAGTAAGGTGTTTTTATAGCAAGTTAGTAAAGTCTTTTTATAGCACGTTAATAAAGTGTTGTTTAAGCACGTCAGTGAGGTGTTGTTCATAGGACGTCTGTGAGGTGCTGTTTATAGTATGTCAGTAATTTGTTGTTTATATCAGAAAAGTTTCGTTTATAGTACGTTAGTTACGTGTTTTTAAAAGCACACCAGTAAGAAGTTATTTATAGCACGTAAGCTGGGTGGTTTTTATATCACGTCAGTAAGGTGCTGTTTTTGTTTCACGTCCGTAAGGTCTTATAATAGCACGCCAGCAATGTATTGTTTATATTACATTAGTAAGGTGTTAGTTATATTAATTCAGTCATGTGTTGTTTAAAGCTCATCAGCAAGGTGTTGTTTATAGCACCTCCGCTAGTGTTGTTTATATCACGTCAGCAAGGTGTTGTTTATATAACGTCAGTAAGGTGTTGTTAATATAACTTCAGCAAGGTGTTGTTTATACCACGTTAGTAAGGTGTTGTTTATAGCACGTAGTTGGTTGTTGTTTATAGCACGCCGGCAAGGTGTTGTTTATATCACGTCAGTATGGTATTTGTTTATTTCACCTCAGTGAGGTGTTGTTTATAGCACGTTAGTAAAGTGTTGTTTAAAGCACGTCAATAAGGTTTTGTTTATAGCACGTCAGCAAGGTGTTGTTTATATAACGTCAGTAAGGTGTTGTTAATATAACTTCAGCAAGGTGTTGTTTATACCACGTTAGTAATGTGTTGTTTATAGCACGTAGTTGGTTGTTGTTTATAGCACGCCGGCAAGGTGTTGTTTATATCACGTCAGTAAGGTATTTGTTTATTTCACCTCAGTGAGGTGTTGTTTATAGCACGTTAGTAAGGTGTTGTTTAAAGCACGTCAATAAGGTTTTGTTTATAGCACGTCAGTAAGGTGTTGTTAATAGCACGTCAGTAAGTTGTTGTTAATAGCACGTCAGCTAGGTGTTGTTTATATTACGCCAGTAAGGTGTTTTTTAAGCACGTCACTGAGGTGTTGTTTATAGCACGTCAGTAGGGTATTGTTTATAGCACTTCAGTAGCGTATTGTTTTATTTCACGTCAGTTAGGTGTTGTTATATTACTTCAGTAAGGTGCTGTATATAACACGTCAGCAAGGTGTTGTTTATAGCACGTCAGTTAGATGTTTATAGCACGTCAGAAAGTTGTTGTTTATAGCACGCCAGTAAGGTGTTGTTTATAGCACGTCAGTTAGGTGGTTTGTTATAGCACGCCAGTAAGGTGATTTTGTTTTGCACGTTTAGAAAGGTGTTGTTTAAAGCACGTCAATAAGGTTTTGCTTATAGCATGTCAGTAAGGTGTAATTTTATAGCACGTTAGTAAGGTTTTGTTTATAGCACGTCAGTAAGGTGTTGTTAATAGCACGTCAGCTAGATGTTGTTTATATGACGCCAGTAAGGTGTTTTTAAAGCACGTCACTGAGGTGTTGTTTATAGCACGTCAGTAGGGTATTGTTTATAGCACGTTAGTAAGGTGTTGTTTATAGCACGTCAGTAAGGTGTTGTTAACAGCACGTCAGTGAGGTGTTTATAGCACGTCAGGAAGGTGTTGTTTATATCACGCCAGTAAGGTGTTGTTTATAGCACGTCAGTAAGGTGTTGTTTAAAGCACGCCAATAAGGTTTTGTTAATAGCACGTTAGTAAGGCGTTGTTAACAGCACGTCAGTGAGGTGTTTATATCACGTCAGCAAGGTGTTGTTTATATAACGTCTGTAAGGTGTTGTTAATATAACTTCAGCAAGGTGTTGTTTATACCACGTTAGTAATGTGTTGTTTATAGCACGTAGTTGGTTGTTGTTTATAGCACGCCGGCAAGGTGTTGTTTATATCACGTCAGTAAGGTATTTGTTTATTTCACCTCAGTGAGGTGTTGTTTATAGCACGTTAGTAAGGTGTTGTTTAAAGCACGTCAATAAGGTTTTGTTTATAGCACGTCAGTAAGGTGTTGTTAATAGCACGTCAGTAAGTTGTTGTTAATAGCACGTCAGCTAGGTGTTGTTTATATTACGCCAGTAAGGTGTTTTTTAAGCACGTCACTGAGGTGTTGTTTATAGCACGTCAGTAGGGTATTGTTTATAGCACTTCAGTAGCGTATTGTTTTATTTCACGTCAGTTAGGTGTTGTTATATTGCTTCAGTAAGGTGCTGTATATAACACGTCAGCAAGGTGTTGTTTATAGCACGTCAGTTAGATGTTTATAGCACGTCAGAAAGTTGTTGTTTATAGCACGCCAGTAAGGTTTTGTTTATAGCACGTCAGCTAGGTGTTGTTTAAAGCACGCCAATAAGGATTTGTTTTTGCACGTTAGAAAGGTGTTGTTTAAAGCACGTCAATAAGGTTTTGCTTATAGCATGTCAGTAAGGTGTAATTTTATAGCACGTTAGTAAGGTTTTGTTTATAGCACGTCAGTAAGGTGTTGTTAATAGCACGTCAGCTAGATGTTGTTTATATGACGCCAGTAAGGTGTTTTTAAAGCACGTCACTGAGGTGTTGTTTATAGCACGTCAGTAGGGTATTGTTTATAGCACGTTAGTAAGGTGTTGTTTATAGCACGTCAGTAAGGTGTTGTTAACAGCACGTCAGTGAGGTGTTTATAGCACGTCAGGAAGGTGTTTTTATATCACGCCAGTAAGGTGTTGTTTATAGCACGTCAGTGAGGTGTTGTTTATAGCACGTCAGTAAGGTGTTATTTTATAGCACGTTAGTAAGGTTTTGTTTATAGCACGTCAGTATGGTTTTGCTTATAGCACGTCAGTAAGGTGTTATTTTATAGCACGTTAGTAAGGTTTTGTTTATAGCACGTCAGTAAGGTTTTGTTTAAAGCACGTCAGTGAGGTGTTGTTTATAGCACGTCAGTAAGGTGTCATTTTATAGCACGTCAGTAAGGTTTTGTTTATAGCACGTCAGTAAGGTGTGTTTATAGCACGTCAGTAAGGTGTTGTTAATAGCACGTCAGCTAGGTGTTGTTAATAGCACGTCAGTAAGGCTTTGTTTAAAGCACGTCAGTGAGGTGTTGTTTATAGCACGTCAGTAAGGTGTTATTTTATAGCACGTTAGTAAGGTTTTGTTTATAGCACGTCAGTAAGGTTTTGTTTATAGCACGTCAGTAAGGTGTTATTTTATAGGTTTTGTTTATAGCACGTCAGTAAGGTTTTGTTTAAAGCACGTCAGTGAGGTGTTGTTTATAGCACGTCAGTAAGGTGTTATTTTATAGCACGTCAGTAAGGTTTTGTTTATAGCACGTCAGTAAGGTGTTGTTTATAGCACGTCAGTAAGGTGTTGTTAATAGCACGTCAGCTAGGTGTTGTTTATATTATGCCAGTAAGGTGTTTTTTAAAGCACGTCATTGAGGTGTTATTTATAGCACGTCAGTAAGGTGTTATTTTATAGCACGTTAGTAAGGTGTTGTTTATAGCACGTCAGTAAGGTGTTGTTAATAGCACGTCAGCTAGGTGTTGTTTATATTACGTCCGTAAGGTGTTTTTTTAAAGCACGTCACTGAGGTGTTGTTTATAGCACGTCAGTAGGGTATTGTTTATAGCACGTTAGTAAGGTGTTGTTTATAGCACGTCAGTAAGGTGTTGTTTATAGCACGTCAGTAAGGTGTTGTTAATAACACGTCAGCTAGGTGTTGTTTATATTATGCCAGTAAGGTGTTTTTTAAAGCACGTCACTGAGGTGTTGTTTATAGCACGTCAGTAGGGTATTGTTTATAGCACGTTAGTAAGGTGTTGTTTATAGCACGTCAGTAAGGTGTTTATAGCACGTCAGAAAGGTGTTGTTTATATCACGCCAGTAAGGTGTTGTTTACAGCACGTCAGTAAGGTGTTTACAGCACGCCAATAAGGTTTTGTTTAAAGCACGCCAATAAGGTGTTGTTTATAGCACGTCAGTAAGGTTTTGTTTAAAGCACGCCTATAAGGTTTTGTTTATAGCACGTCAGCTAGGTGTTAATTAAAGCAAAGTCTTTCTTCTATTCTACAACAAAAGACCAAATTGTATCATATTAATAAGGTATTTAGATTCCTTGATTGATTGTTATTTCAATTTTATTCTGACTTATCTGTCCATAATTCAAATATAAATAAGTGCCAATTGAGTTTGCTCTATAAGAATTTTTTTACGTTGGTTATTATCAAAAAAAAAATACCAGTCCATGTCCAAACCACAATACCAAATCTAAGTTAAATGTAGCCTTCCTGACCTCATAATTGCTGTCAAAATATGAAATAGAACTTAAAGAATCAGTCGTATCTTTTATTTTAAGCTCACTAGAATAGATTATTGATTTATTATTGTTCAGAGATAAAAGGGTAAGTATATGCTTGTTTTTCTCTATAATGACATGTTTTACGTTATGGTATATCCCATACTTAGTAGTTATCAAACCATGTATCTATACTTTATTTATATACACATATTTAATAGTTATTGTTTTGTTATCAGAACTATTTGAAAATTTGCTATTTGAATATCTAAGTGTAAACACTATGATCAGAATAATCTAAAACACAAATATTTAATTTAGTATATATATACTAGGTATAGTTGTTTGCTTATTGCAATGACCAGCCAATTTTATTTAGCGATACGGCACTGGATACGCAGGTTTTTAGCGATACGGCACTGGATACGCAGATTTCAACCTAATTTAAGTGACTTTTCTTATAAGTGTTAAGGGATTTTTCAATTGCTAATATGGGATCAACACTCTATTGAAATTCCGGGATGATAATCAGCTTAAGAACAATAAAAAATATTGTGTAACTGTCGCTTAACATCAGTGCGTGTATAAATTTTATAAATCTATTGAAAAAGCTTCATCTTTAATATGAAACAAATACACAACAATGCTTTCATCATTTCAACAGTTGACTACAGAAATATATTCAGGAAAGGAATCAACATGATCCTTATTTCCAGGAAGGCGCAACATAATCAAAATATTCAGGAATAAGCCAACAAGATCCACATATACAGGAAATAAACCGATATGATTAATATTCATGAAGAGTGCCAACACTACAACATATCAAGAAAAGGTGGCAACATGATCAATGAATCCAGAAAAGGTGGCAACATAATCAATGTATCCAGAAAAGGTGCCAATATGATCAATGTATCCAGAAAAGGTGCCAACATGATCAATGTGTCCAGAAAAAGTGCCAACATGATCATTGTATCCGGAAGAGGTACCAACATGACCAATACATCCAGAAAAAGTGCCAACATGATCATTGTATCCGGAAGAGGTGCCAACATGACCAATACATCCAGAAAAAGTGCCAACATGATCATTGTATCCGGAAGAGGTGCCAACATGACCAATACATCCAGAAAAGGTGCCAACACGATCATTGTATCCCAGAAAGATGCCAACATGATCAGTGTATCCTTGAGAGGCGACAAAATAATTTATCTTTCCAAGAGACGCATGATCAATTTATCCAGAAAAAGGGGTGGGGGGTGAGACAGGTTTTAGGCAGTTGTATTATGTCTGTGATTATAATTAGCAATTTCTGTATTTGTTTGTATCTGCGAACTTGATTTTTGAATCCATGACCTTCATGCATTCACATATATATATATATATATACATGATCGTTATGCCAATACCTACAATATTCCAATGTACACGCCTATACAAAAAGTGAATAGTTTTCCAGATATATTGACACATTTAGTCATTTTACAATGCCCCCTTAAGTACCTCGCATTTTCTCCAGTTTGAGCTCTACAGCTAAGATTTGTGTAAATCGGAAACTAGTCATCCTAAGTATGCTATATGTAAAATATCTTAACAATATTTCTTGTATGTTCAGCACTACCCCCCTCATGGCACCCCATTGGCACACAACATGATCACTGTATCCAAGAGAGGCACCAACATTATTACCGTTTCTAGAAAAATGTCAAAATGACCAATATATCCTAGAAAGACGCCTGCATTATTACTGTATCAAGGAAAGGCGCAAATGTTAACATTATCATTGTATCAAGGAAAGGCGCAAACGTTAACATTATCACTGTATCAAGGAAAGGCGCAAACGCTAACATTATCATTGTATCAGGGAAAGGTGGCAAAATGATCAACATATCCAGATAAGGCGCCAACTTCTTCACTGTATCAAAGAGAGATCCCATCATTATCACTATATCCAGGAAAAAATGTCAAAATGATCAACAAGTCCAGGATTGACGCCAACAACACCACTGTATTTAGGATAGGTGACAACGGTATCACTCTATCCAGGAAAGGCACCAACATGACCAGTGTATCCAGGAAAGGTGACAACATGATCAGTGTATCCAGGAAATGTGACAACATGGTCAATGTATCCAGGAAAAGCACCAACATGATCATTGTATCCAGGAAAGGTGACAACATGATCATTGTATCCAGAAAAGGTGACAACATGATCATTGTATCCAGAAAAGGTGTTTAGATGAAAAATGTTTCCAGGAAAATCGCCAACGTGATGACTGTATCAAGGAAAGGTGCTAACATGATCAATGTTTCCAGGACAATTCCCAACGTGATCAATGTATCCAGAAAAGGTGCAAATATAACGAATGTTTCCAGGAAAGGCGCCGACTTGATCAATTGATCCTGGAAAGTTGACACAACATGATCAACGTATCCAAGAGAGACGCCAACATTATTACTGTATCCAGGAGAGATGTCAAAATAATCAACATATCCAGGAAAAACGCCAACATAATCACTGTTTTCTGGAAAGGCGCAAACGTTATCACTGCGTGCACGAAAGACGACAAACATTATCAATATATCCAGAAAAACGACAACATTATCTCTTTATCCAGGAACGATGATAAAATAATCAATGTATCCAGGAGAGGCGCCACCAGTATTATCAAATCCAGGAAAGTTGCCAACATTATCGAAATATCTACCAACGTTTTTAACAAATCCAGACCCCAGTTTCACAATCATTTCTTAACTAAGATTGTTTTGAACTTAAAAATGACAAATTTGAATTCATAACAACTTTTTTAGTTTTCAAGATATTCGCTAATATAAGAATCATTCTGAAGATCAAACTAACTTTTTCACATAATTATGCATTGTAATTTTTGTTGAAACTTTTTATTTGCATGATGACAAATAGTTTTAAAAAATTGCCAGATTTAAGTTTAGAAAAATCTTAGTCAAAGAATGATTGTGAAACTGGAGACATAAAAGGCGCAAACGTGATCAATATATTTAAGAAACAGGCCACATGCTAACACAATCGTCAATATGAAAACTACTGTATTTGGGTTGAAAAGCCCAATATTGGATATATTTATATGAAATATTATACGACAGAAATGTCAAATATGTTGAAAATATGCACTTTTGGCTAAAAAGAGCGACATACAATAAATTCAACATATGGATACTGCTATTAATACTGTTTTTGAATGCAATGTTCTATTTAAAATTCTAGTTGTCATGTTGAGATTAAGAATCCATTTTACAATCTAGTACATTGTCAACTATGTAGGGACGGGCAGGTACCAATCATAGGATTCATGTGGAAGATTTTGACATTTTAACATGATGAAACATATCCTTCTTCCATGTGGTTTCATAAATACAGAATGTTCCCATGCAAGATTGTTTGCAGAGATTTTGATTTACATAATTATATAAGTTTAAATGTATATTTGTCAAATAACTTGAAATTTCCTTAAACGCTATATAATTATATTAAATATCTTTAAAAGTTAGATTGACCACTTTTAGGCGAATTTCCCGGACTTGTTCAACATACTTGCTACATTAAAATTGTCAATGTATTGTTCCGGTCAGTTTATACACTTTATTGTCAGTTGTAGAGTAATAACATCATCCTTCATGTATAAATGACGAGCATGCGCAGTCGGCGTCATTGAAAATAGTTCCAGGTGCACATCTCATTGTCAGCCACCTTCCATAAGCATATTGATCATAGAATGCACGACCCTTTGATGATGGACGCAGGTCACAATCTGTGAAGATATTAACAAATTATATATAATTATATATAAATATAAATTAGATTAAAAGGTTCAAAGGTCATTTTATGACCAGATTCCCCCACGAAATTATACGATTTCAACAAATTTCATGTATGCATCATTTTGAAATATTTTTTATTTTCTCCGCTTCAATTTCATGTTATAATCAGGGGTTAGAATAATAGTGTTACAATGCAATAAAATAATCTTTATTTCACGCCTTAATACCGATAACAACGGAAATATAAGCTCTGCTGAGTTTTACAAACATTTTTTTAATCCACAACCATCAACTTCATTAATAAAATGTTGAAGAAAACCGGATAGCCAATAATAAACCTACATTTGGCAACTGTGAAGTATTAATTTTGATACTAACTTCGCAAAACAGAACATGCTGGATAGGTCTACACATTGGCGGACAAGTCCTCATGTAAACATTAATCTCCGACAACCATCAGAAAACAAAACATGCTGGATAGGTCTACACATTGGCGGACAAGACCTCATGTAAACATTAATCTCCGACAACCATCAGAAAACAAAACATGCTGGATAGGTCTGCGCGTTGGCGGACAAGTCCTCGTGTAAACATTAATCTCCGACAACCATCAGAAAACAGAACATGCTGGATAGGTCTACACATTGGCGGACAAGTCCTCATGTAAACATTAATCTCCGACAACCATCAGAAAACAGAACATGCTGGATAGGTCTACACATTGGCGGACAAGTCCTCATGTAAACATTAATCTCCGACAACCATCAGAAAACAAAACATGCTGGATAGGTCTACACATTGGCGGACAAGACCTCATGTAAACATTAATCTCCGACAACCATCAGAAAGCAAAACATGCTGGATAGGTCTACACATTGGCGGACAAGTACTCATGTAAACATTAATCTCCGACAACCATCAGAAAACAAAACATGCTGGATAGGTCTACAAATTGGCGGACAAGTACTCATGTAAACATTAATCTCCGACAACCATCAGAAAACAAACCATGCTGGATAGGTCTGCGCGTTGGCGGACAAGTCCTCATGTAAACCTTAATCTCCGACAACCATCAGAAAACAAACCATGCTGGATAGGTCTGCGCGTTGGCGGACAAGTCCTCGTGTAAACATTAATCTCCGACAACCATCAGAAAACAAAACATGCTGGATAGGTCTACAAATTGGCGGACAAGTACTCATGTAAACATTAATCTCCGACAACCATCAGAAAACAAACCATGCTGGATAGGTCTGCGCGTTGGCGGACAAGTCCTCATGTAAACCTTAATCTCCGACAACCATCAGAAAACAAACCATGCTGGATAGGTCTGCGCGTTGGCGGACAAGTCCTCGTGTAAACATTAATCTCCGACAACCATCAGAAAACAAAACATGCTGGATAGGTCTATACGTTGGCGGACAAGTCCTCGTGTAAACATTAATCTCCGACAACCATCAGAACATACTGGAGACAAACGAGACTTACCTGATATACTGGAATTTATATATTATTATTTGAAAAGTTAATCGTTTCTAAACTCTCTGAAATATCAGCTGAAACACATAGGGAATTTGTTGATTTTTAGGATTCGGTTGTCATTTTCCCGCTAGATTACGTTATACTTCCCACAGGACACCATTAAATTCCACGCGACCATGTTGGAATAATACAATTTACCCCCTGCTTTTTAGTAGAACCATAATATGTACTTTTTGTGTAGTTTTATAGCTTTTTTATGATGACAAAACAGCAATATATTGGATATGGTAGAAAAATAAACAATCCCTGTTTTGTAGTAGAGACATATAATGTGAACCTGAGGAAGATCCTTTTTCCAGTCAAAGCTTGTCTCCATTACGAAGCAAGGATGAAATATTTTACCATGAAAACCCTATCTTACAGATATCGAAGACTTTATTTTAATATTTCTGTCACCTACCTAAAGGTCGCATGTCACACGTGCACTTTGACAAAACAAAAACCAATTCGGGAGGACATTTTCGTTCGAATCTTTCTCCAAAGGAACCTCTGTGTATATATTTTGTTGGATCTCCTGGGTATTCTTCTAACGGACAATCTACAAAATAATAATAAGGTTAGTTAAGTTTTTAAACATACCTGTAACTAACTCCATTTCATTTTTTCTTTTCTTCGATTAAATCGTCTGTTGGTTGTGAACGAAGTAGAAATGATGGTGATGATGGAACTAAAGTTCTACTATGATCATTTGAAAAACTGACTAAATATAATCTACTTTTTAAAGTACTTCTGTAAACGAATGAATTGATATTTACTGAAATTCGATAATAAAAAGAAAGTGATTGATACATCATATCGGAAATGATAGAAATTAGATATATGTGGCCGTTTAATCAGTAGTCGATTGTTACCCCCCCCCCCCTCCAACCCAAGCAAACCAATCCCACACCATCTCAAAAACACGGAATTAGTATTTTTAACATAAATATTGAAATGCCTATTTACAGGAGCCAAGAACACGACTCAACAAACGAATTAAACAAGACATAATATAACATATACAAAAGGAATCACCTATATATGACAGTATGATGATAAGGTTGGTATTGTCAGATGCAAATACATGTACGGGTTAAAGGATTTCCTTGTTTACGTCTTGAAGGTAACTGACTATGTACGGTTGTCATAAGAATTTAATCAAAACAGTCAACCATTCGTCACAAGGTTACAAAGTAAGTTATGTATATTTTCATTAACATTTCAAAATGAAAAAGATAAATGAATTTAAAATTAATAATCTACATGATGCATTTCCAGTTTAATAAACGTAATTTACTTGCATTTTGCATTAAATCAGGCATTTCAGACAGTCGTGCCAGACAACGTTTTATGTATGCATCAACAAATGATTTTTGTTAACAAAGACATCATCAAATTCTATTTAATCATTAAATTTGGATCAGTTGTACTCAAGAAAATTTTAAAAGACTGCTAAAACTAACATAATACTGTGGGTCACATTGTGTGTAAACTATGTCAAAAAACAAACAAGTTATGTATGCTACATGGCTACACATTCACTTCGTACATATCAAATTTGAACTTATTTGGTCGATAATAAGTGTTTAAATGACACTTTATCAGTTTATTGTAATGACGGTTATCTTAGATCTCAATTGGGCTAACTGAATATTTTTCGTACGTTACATAAATATATGTCTACTTTCTATACATAAAATGTCATAACTGATCTGTCTATAGTCAGTAAAATAAATGATTCAAGTTTACAGAATCTATAAATGTATTTGCTGATGAACCAGAAGGACACAATGTGCACTTTGTACACAGGTACACCTGTAGATCCTGTATACTTTTTCAGAGAGGTTTTACTATAAAAGTTAAGTTGCTTCATATTTCACTCCAGAGGCAAATCAAGAGTCTAAACAATGGATGCACAATGGTTCAGCCTCACCAAAGAAGACAAAGATTGTTACATCAGCTTTTACGTAGATGCTGATTGTATTCTAATGGTAAATTATCTCTAATAAGGACAAAACAATCAATGACGCATATATATACATCACTTGTGATGCGGTTTTGGAAAAAAATGAAACTCTAGCGCCGCGGAAAAAAACCCAGAAAAGGTGTTTCGGACAACCAGGACAATGTCCCTTTTCACAAGTCTGTTACTGTCATGGCTGCCATCAAAGATTGCTTTAAATTGATCTTGTCATTTTCTCTACCAAGATTCAGATAGATGACGAGATGATACATTCACCACAGAACTTTCAAGAAAGGGACTTCTAAAAGAGACCAATAACGTGACCAATGGTGAAACGGTCAGACGTGTTTATAGCTAGCTAAAGACAAAGGCTTAAATGGGTGTTTAAATGCCATTGTAGAAATAATCTGTATATTGAAATTATCATTGTATCAATACCTACAACATTCTGATATACATGTATATGCATATACACAAAGTTAATAGTTCTCAAGAAAATCAACCATTTCAGTATTATTATGCATCTGTGACCTTTGAATCCATGACCTTAATCTATGTATCAAAATGGTCATCACATCGATACTAGCAATATTCTAACATACATGCACATACCAAAAAAAAGTTTTTGAGATAATTTACAACGCCGGTATTGTTTCTAATCCTTTATCTTGACGTTTTAACCCATTACATTTTTATATATTTACAATCACATTGTTTTTGCTTCAATGCAGTGTTTGACCTCGATTCTACTTCATGACTCGATGCAGTTGAATGGAGCACGCGAGCAGGGAATTGTACCATTTAATGACGTCACTGATACTAGTACGTCATTAGTTGCCGTGACGCTGCTTTGGTACCGTGATGTCAGCCTTTGTCGGAACATTGTGGGCGTGGCCGGCGATACGTCAATGATGCCGACAGTTGGAACAGTCAATTTTTAACGAGGTAGTTATAGTTGTTTTTCTTTTATGAAAAGTGTTAAAATGTCAGTTTATATTTTGTGTTTATTTGAAAAAGTTACAAATGATTGTAAATATAAGGAATGACATTTACTTTGACTGTACTGCATGGAGTTATGCAGTAGAATGGACTGTCTCAAATAACCATGAAAGCCTTCGGCTTTCATTTAATTTGAGACAGTCCATTCTACTGCATAACTCCATGCAGTACAGTCAAAGTAAATGTCATTCCTTAAATACATCAAAAAATTATCGTTGTATCAATACCTACACCATTCTAATATGTATGTATAATCAAAAAGTTAATAGCTTTCAACATAATAAACCTTAATTTCAGTATTCTTTCGCATATGTGATCTTGACCGTTTAACCAATGACCTTAATCGATATATCAAATTAAAATTACCAACACTATTGTAATGTACATGCTTTTACAATATACAATTATAGCAGCAATTTGAGTTCAATCAAACATATAATGACCTCAAATTGGTGCTATAATTGTTTTATTATAAAATTATTAAAAACAATTAAAAAGGCAAAACTACATGATTTCAGCCATTAAAAATGCTTTATAACATTAGAAATTGAACATTAACAACTTTTCAACAAACGGATGGATATATTATCACTTCAATTTGAAAAAATGTTGTAATTTATTGTAATATTTTGACACCTTTTCTTCAGTCGACAATGACCGTTGTTACGATGTGTTGCCCTTCCAAACCTTCCTCCTATTTTGGAAGAACCATTAACCCAAGTAAATCAAGCAGCTTCTTTTCAGATCTGGCATCTGCAGAAGCCAAATATCACATCAAATTTTGCCTCTGAATGAATGGTTCTGAAGAAAAATAATTTGTGATAGCAGCCATCTTGGATATTCCATCGCCATGATCTCTATCAAGGACCTTCCAATGCAAATTTCGTTTCAATTGGTTCAGTAGTTTCATAGTTTTTGCTTAAGCCAGTTGAGAGAAAATGACTCAATGTGTAACTCTTCTCGATCCAACTTTTTTACATGCAAAATCAAATGGAAAGTATATCATTATCTTCTTTATCCTACAACGTCAATGTACTAGGCAATGCTTGTAAAAGGTAAATATTTTAAATTAGTTTTCTTGTTAGTAATTATGATGACTGCATTCATTTCATGCAAGAAATTCACACCACAACTCAATGTGAACAACAATTAGTAAATGACTGGGGGCCTGGTATAATATTCTGTAATGGTAGTTCAAACAGTAGGGGGTAGTAATTCTTTTCCCCATAAATTAAGATTGCAGTATTAATAATGAAATCGGGGGTGATAGTGATAAATTTCTTCAGGTAGAGGCTAGGACTGATGAATCTTTCTTTATAATTACATACATATATAACTTTCATCTTGGATGTCAGACGGAATCCGTGGACATTTTATGTCACCTATTGACCATCCACTCTTTATTGGTTCCCGCTACTTTATTCCGCTAATAACCCGCATTCATTGAAAAAAGCGACGGAAAACTCCATTAAATATGTTAAACATCTAGGTTCCTATTAATATTATTAATATAATTATTATTATTATTATTACTACGACTACTACTATTATTATAACTTACTTCTAACCACTCTATATGTCCATTCGTCAGCTGACAATTTTCCAATAAACACAACAAAAACGACAAATACTGCACCAAGGAACTGCATGGCTTCATGTGCATGTATAACCTGTGACAATATTTACACGAACATCAGTAAGAAATAGACTGTTTGAAACATAAATATATATGTGGCCTTACTTAATTAAGAATTACATATCTTGACATATCTATTTATATAAGTCTAATAAAATTACAAGTCAACTGTTTTTGCACGTATAAACTAGGTTTCTTTTAACAAAACATTGGTCAAGCTGAACAAATAACAAAATGTTTTAATGAAATTGTTCTGTACATTTAAAAATCTTAATATAATTTATGATTATTTTATTAGGTTTATGGCCAAAAAGCATGTTATATTACTTAAAAAAATAACCTATATACTGAAAACGTATTTATTTTCGCGGTGTACTAATTTTCGCTTATTTCCTGGTCGTTTGTTTTGCACGAAAATTGATACCGTGCGAAAATTATGTTATGCTTATTGTGTTATAGTGCATATTTCAAAAACGCGAAAATTTAACTACGCCGATATGTCTAAATTTCCTATACAGCGAAAATAAATACACGTTTACAGTAGTCACCTTATAGTTAGTTAACAAGTTTTGTATTATATCTGCTATTTATGGCAATACAGTCCACCTGCCTTAAAGGCCACCTCTATATAAAGATCACCTGCTAATAAAGGCCAGTAAAATTGTATCCCAATTGTTCTTTATTCTTATTATTTGAACCTGTATATAAAGGCCACTGCCCATAATGGTCACTTTTACTGGTTCCCTTGTGTGGTCTTTATAGACAGGTTTCACTGTGTATGTAAGTCACACTAGAAGGGGGTTTTACCGGAGTAATTGCGAAATTCCGGAATAGTAAGACACTTTCCGTAATCTTTGCGAAAATCCGGAATATTTAGATCAATTCCGGAATTTTTAGACCAAATCCGAAAGAATCGGACAAAATCCGGAATAATTGGTCAAAATCCGGAATAATAAGAATATTTTTACGGTAAATTTTACGGATTCTAAAAATTCCGGCAAGTGTCTAATTATTACGGTAACTTGTCTGATTATTCCGGTAAAAGACCAATTATTACGGTAAAAGACCAATTATTACGGTAAAAATCTAATTATTACGGTAAAAAATTTAAAAAAAAATTATTATTTTTTAGAAAATTTCCCATAATAATTGGACATTTGCCGGAATAATTAGACTTTTTCCGTAATAATCGGTCATTTTCCGAAATAATCAGACACTTACCGTAATTTTTAGATTACGGAAAACTTACCGTAACAAAATAGTCCAATTATTCCGGATTTTGCCTGATTATTCCGGATTTTACCTGATTATTCCGGATTTTACCGGTTTATTCCGGACTTTACCTGATTATTCCGGATCAATATGGTTTATTCCGGATTTGGTCTGATTATTCCGGATTTTCGCAATTATTCCGGTAAAACTCCCTTCTAGTGTCATTATTTGATAGACTAGGGTTGTTACTCTTATAGAAAGATTATCTTTATATATAATTATGCATCTTTTTCCGTTTTCTGTTCGTCTGTTTTGTGTTTTGGCCAATACCAACAACATGCTTTTATGAAGGAATTATTTGCAATTGTTACATTAATTTCTCCTGTTTATATGACAGTGCTGTGGAGAATTTCAAAGAGAAATTCTATGGTATTAAGTGTTGCAAAATCATAAACCATGTTGAAGAAGTACATGTGAAGTATGAGTTTAACGAGGGCTGTTTATATGTAATGCGTATGTCAAAAGTATTCGACTCAAAAAGTGAAGAGAACATTACATCCCTACAAAGTATTCTCCACGTTTTTAAATTCTTTCTAAATTTTAATCTCTTATTCCATTTCTGAAATGTGTGACGATACGCTGATTTAAGTAGACCTCGAGGATTTTGCTGAGTAAAAAGCTTTGAGGGATTTGTAACAACGGCCAGATAAATTTGAGAAAAGGGAAAAGAACGCATTAGGCTAGATCAGGAAAGTATGGCGGGTGTGACAAGACGGTAACGTTCTTTGACTTCCAAAATTGCTTCACAAGCTCAGATGTTTCTGATAAAAATTTTCATGAAGTAGACGACCATGACTTTATCCTGACAAAGGGCGCCGTTCAAGATAATATTTCTTGAGCTATTTAGTATATCTTGGTAATACCAACCTGTAACACCTTTGCCCTTCGGCACCGGAATGTCAGCGGGTATACCATCACATGAAAAGAATATGTAACAAAGGACCTTCTTTGTGTTTATGCCTCTTTTGGCAAATACGGGCCTTCTACAGTGTTTAGCTGTATATATAGTAACACATATCGTTTTTCCAATCTGTCTTACTGGTTCAAAATAGTGAACCCATATTCCGACACCAGTGACAATGTCTGCATATTTTCTTTAATATTACGAGGAATTGCTTAGCGGTTTGTACTCGTACACGCTTTTGGTCATCTCTCAAAATATGCGGGATCCATCTGACAGAAAACTTTCGTACTTGCAAAATACGCTTCAAAATGAAATCCTTCCGCGTTAGTGATATGCCAACAGCTTTGGTAATATCACGAATGGTGTATCTGTCATCACTTTCAGTTATTTTCCCGACTTTTGAGGCATTTGCTTTGCCTGTTACAGTCACAAGACGGTCACATTTTGCTGCATTCTTTACGGACTCTGTGTCAGTCAGAAATTCCATTCTCCGGCTACTAACTGACCCATAAAATACCTTATCAGACCCATAAACTTCCACAAAAATCAGTAAAATATTTGTATTACCGACTGACCAAGTTTTGTGTGAACTTTTATATAATTATATATATAAGCTCTAATTTCTTCGTTTCCCAACCATTTTAATTTTTCAGTAGTTGTCAACGAGGGTTTCTTATGAATGGCTATGATGTTAAAACTGTGTGGAGTTGAAGATACGTGTATTGAATAGAGCTATATAAGCGTATCATCATTAAAGCGCGTTATCGTAATGTGGTGCAATACTCATTACGTATCGAACGGCATAAGCTTTGTATAAAAAGGAACTTTTGCAACGACATTGATAATAGAGAAAAGGGTGATAAATTACGTACATATAGGTAACACAAGCAAAACGTCTATGTGTCTAAAAAATGTCACGGCACAAGCGTAGAACACTCGTTGTTCCATAATGGAGCACTGTCGTTGGCTGTCGAAACAGGTCGATACGATAGACCGCAAGTCCATTTTGATAAACGTACATGTAGTTTTTGTAACATTAAAATGAATTGTCCCCTTTATAGTGATATTCGTTTTACTGCTTTTTATTCTGTAGTTTATATATCCAATAGTTTTAGTGCTTATGAAAAGTTTTATCGCATTATGAAATGTGATGAGATACACGACATTTTAGCTAATACTCTATGTAACTTTTCAAAACGAAGAAAACGTTTTTTTTACGAATTTTTATAGTTTACTTTTTTAGCATTCTTAGAAAAAATAATTTGAAATTGAGATAATATTAAAATTTAAATGCTTCTATGCAGCGTGTTTATCAAGTTTTTTTTTAATCAGTCGGGTGTTTTAACAGTATCTTATATGGTTGAATATTGATCTTTTAAATAGTGTCTCAACGGTCTTTTAGGCTCGGTGTCGTATTTTATATGTATATCGGTATACTGTTTTTATGTATTTGTTATTGTTTTATGGTATATGACACTATAAAAATATATTGTTATTATAATTATTATTATTATTATTATTATTATTATTAAATTCTTCTTCTTCTTCTTCTTCTTCTTCTTCTTCTTTTTCTTCTTTTTCTTCTTCTTCTTATTATTATTGTTGTTGTTATCAAATGCATTTGTTATTAAATCACTTTGTTGTTGACAATGAGTTGAAATATGAAAGCAGACATTTTTGATTTGTATTTCATAGTGACTGACTGGATGAAAATTTCCAATCAAAGCTGAGATAACAAGTTGTTTGAATTACATGTAAAGTTCTGATCTGTAATGTCAAACTTTTTATTTCAGAACCGTTTTATTTCCATCTTAAAAATACCTCCAAGTTTTCCATGAAATTGAGAGAGAGAGAGAGAGAGAGAGAGAGGAGAGAGAGAGTACTATATTATGTGTTAATTGTGTTGTATATATCGTGACAGGTCTTGTCAGGTGTGTCAGTATAAATCATACCTATACACAAATTTAATTATTAGTAAATGGACAACTTGCGTTTGTCCTGAATGGATCAGAAAGGCTACAGGTATTTAGTCAGAAGTTTATTACGTGTAAATGATAATAATACCGTGACACTACTATTGGTGAGGTCCCTTTGAAGTTCAACTGTTCAATAAAATATTTTGGGTTTTTTTTACCAACAACGAATGCTTAAGTAAATAAATAAATAAATAAATAAATGCCGCAAAATATTACCCTGACATACAATGTACATGTACGCCTGTCATCTAAAGTGATTGTTGTAAAAGCTGTGAAATGAACACTTTAAAGCCATTGTAAAGGATAAGTTTTTGTGCCATTTATGAAAAATTTCCGTTAGAAAAGCGAGTTTTTCGTTAAATTTCAACGTTTCCAGCGAGTCTACTATGTAAGATTTTTTGGTTTGGGTGTAATAAAGGAATAAAATTTTTAGAGATTATGAATTCATATGATAACTATATTTTGGAGAAACAAAGAACACCAACAATAACTATTTTGTGTAAACATAAAAATAGACATTTTTCAAATTAATTGTAGTTTGGTCAAGATTTTTTGTGTTGTTTATAAAAAAATATTTTAATGGTAACAAATACGAATCATGACTTGTACAGACTTGACAGACTAGAATCTACGCAAATAAGAGAACATCCACATTTAGCCTCTTTCCGGTTTAATAGGCCATAATGATATTTTATATTTCTCGAAATTTTTTTTTAGAAAATCTGATATTTTCTTTTTCTTAATAAAAAATTACTATTTTTATTTAATATGATTTAAAACAAATGAAGTAATATACTTACAGCAGTAGATAGCAGCCCACGTGCCGCACTGTCCACCTTTTCCGGTCATTATGTCGGCGTCAAGGCATGCATAAAACAATCAGAAAATGACAAACAAAAAGGTTTGTTATGTCCCGTTGTAAGTGGTATATTTTATATTATCTCACTATTATAAGTACTTATAAAATGTTGCTCCTGGCTGTAAAGGAGAACAGTGTGTGTGTGTGTGTGTGTGTGTCAAATAAATGAATACACCACGTTGCTTTTTGTGAGGCATGAAAAAGGACATTTAAAAGATAATTATGTAGTCTTTTGTCTCATCAGAAGTCAGAATAGTTTAAATCCAAATCTTCAACGCTAAACATAAACATTTGACTAGTTTTAAAAAACTGTTGGTTTTAGTTGCAAGTAGTTAGTGAAGCTTACAAAGAGCAAAGAGTGATTATTGATATCCATGTTGTCTGAACTATACAATAAACACTTACAACAAAGTATAGTTGTTACGGATCGAAGCGGATCATGTTTTTTCACAATTATTAAGAGACAACAATAAATCATGGAAAAAACGGAGTTTTACAAATGTCTACGTATCAGTTGTAATATAAAGCGGTCATTTCAAGTTTGTTCTTTCTCGGTTTAACGTTAGTACCACACGCGTCTACGAGACAAAGATGTGTTTTCCAAAAGCTCACTTTAGATTTGAAAATGCTAAAATCTTCCAGAGGTAATTTCATATGATCGATAAAAACTTTCACAACCGTCAATATGTCTTCTTTCATTGTATAAAACTTTCACAACCCGTCAATATGTCTTCTTTCAATGTATAAAACTTTACAGTTCTTGACAATACAATAAACCAGTTTATGCAGTGTGTAAGTGTACGACTGTTTACCTGCACCGATGTCTCTCAAGATGAAGTCTGGATGGCAATAGTACCTCATATAAATTAACAAGTACCAGAAATAAGTGTCATTATTATTTTATTCAACATTTATACTTGTTAGTTTAAACAATATTTTATTTATGTTTCAAGTACAATTTACAAATAAATAATATAAAGAGGATCCCGGAACAAGAGTAAACTCTTATATAAACCGGTTTCCTAGACAATTATAATATTACAATAATTTGCAAAATACATTTATACTTGTTACTTCAAATTATTCAAGAAACGTGTATTTGCTGTTTGATTATTTTTTTTACATTTATATCGGAAACATTGTGATGGCGAAATATTATTATAATATTTAAATTATGTTATATTGGTCATTTAGATTATATTTCATTATTACTGGTATTGTTATTAAAAAGAAGATCAAACTTAACATTTGAGATGATTGCCTATCATTTTCTTGACTGGTGACTATTCTCACAAACTAAGTGGCTACTAATCATAACGTAAATAACAAGGAGATCGTCCACATCCGGGCGATTTTTATAATCCGATGAGAAAGATAGTACCAGAAAATTATTATCTGGGTCGACGGGGTTTTTTGGAGTTTAATGAATATTGCACTAATTAAAGATCTCGTTACTGTCGTAATAGCTCTTTTCTGATTATGAAGAATTTATTTATTTATTTATTTATTTATTTATTGTAGATACGTTTATAATAATTTATAGGAAGATCTAACGATGACTAATAACGTAATATCAGCTTTGGTTTTAGTTGTCTGCGTACAGCTAGCTAGCACACAAATACCAATGTCGTCAGGAGATTTTAAGAGCAATTTCTTGTTAAAATTTGAAGATATATGCTGTGTGTACAGTGTCTGTTATGTAAAAGCATAAAGTACACCGGTACGAATTTTATCGTATAAACTAACAAATAAACACTTATTTGCCGACAGCCTGCCGTTGTGGATAGAACGCGGATGTATTAAATAGCAGTAATACTTCGTAGAAAAACACGAGCCATGTATAGCCATTTATAATTGAAGGGAGATAAATCGTGCTTAAATGTTGGCGTACGTTACCAAACTATTTGCAGTATTTAACCACTGAAGAAGACCCTGATCCGTCAAACAATGTCATAACTTTTTTTTATTCCACACCTACTGTTTAATAGCACGAGAGTTTTCCCTACATCAGAAAAAAGGGGGGGGGGATTTGTTATACAATATATACCGACTTTATCATTGGTGTTTTTTCTATACGACCTTTAAAAAATAACGCGAATGATGCAAAAGCCAACAAAATTCACAATGCGATTAAAACATCTTCAAAAATAATTAAGTAGTTGTAAAACTAATAAGGTAAACAAATGTACTGCATACCAGTCAGACCAGGTAAAGTCACAAGGTTTCCACAATGTAAGTGTAAAAGAGACACAAATCCATTAAATATTTTCTGCAGCATGACGATTTCATAATACGCACACTTACATGTCATAACAAATACATATACTAAATACGGAAAATACGGAAATGACCCATACGAAAATTCCATTTGTTAATATTACGTTTTATCGAGAGAATAAGATTCGTTTTAAAATATCATGTCTATAAAAATAAGGTTCTAGTATTAATTACTGGAGTGTACATTCAAATGGTGATAAAAAGCAGAAATGACAATTTCTATACCTTTGGCAGGATATATATTGCAGTTGTATAATGATGGTATGTCTGCCTGTTAAAGAAACGGGTACTAACTATAGTCAAGTTCTAAGGATACTAATAATCCAAAATACTACACGTAATAATAAAAACTACATGGTTCACAATATGGTAATTAATGTGAATGTCATGTGCTACTTTTGAAATTTTATGAAATAATATAATTCAAAAGTAGCACATGACATACTTTTGAATTATATTATTTCATAAAAATTCAAAAGTAGCACATGACATGAATATCGTTTGCTCAATGACCAATTACAGCATATGGTGCCATATAAAAATGAGTCATTTTTTGTTATAACCGAATTTGAATTAAAATTCACGGTCAAAGACAAAATCAGATACATTACCTTGTTTTGTTAAAATATACATTCACTACTTTGTGATATTGCTTGTCTATACCAGGACTTATCTACAACGACCGAGTAAACTGGAATACAGTCTTTGAATATAATAGTAGGACTTCCTTAATTCACACATGTAGTAACTGGGTTTTTGATCTTCAACATTGGTTATCAAATGAAGTCTACTTTTAATCATATTCTTCATAAACAACCACACGTTTTCAATATGGATTAAGTAAGGACACTGATAGGACGAAATGATCAGTGGAATATTGCTTCTGTTTCCACTCCTCTGACAATCGAGACGAATGACAGGGAGTATTATTGTCTTGGAAAATCCATGCATTATTACAACAGTGTTTAGCGATTTGCATAAAGTTTTTCTAATAACAGTATGTATTTCTGGGAATTTATATGTTCAAATATTGATAAAGTACAAACTCCATAATAATTATGTGAGTGAACCCTAGATGATAATAAGTTTGATAGTTGGCGATGACTACTGTGCTACATAACCCAGATACTCTGGTCTCCATACCTCAGATGACTTTGTCCATACTTTTAACATTTCATCAGGCTTAATAGTCACCACCATCTCATCCAATTATTATTAAATTGAGTCCAGTGAGGTCTACCCCTACACCATGTAATTGTTTTATTTTTATTGACCTCTCTTATTATTGCTATCTAATAAAATTAATAAAAAGACATTTTTTTGCTGTTATTAAAATTTCTTTACCTTTAAAGATGTTTATAAATTTTAAATTAATAAAATAAAAAATTAAACGAGTTTATTAAGAGGAGGTTAAGACTTTGTTTGAGGGATCACGATATGTTTCCAAATATTAAAAAGCAAAAGCATGTAGAAGTTCAAACAAATCGAGGTATTTTACACATGAGAAACGCAGATTTATCATGAAAATAATGATGGAATGATAGAATGTTTAATCTTGCAAAGAATGATACCATCTTAATTATGTAACTGATTTCATGTTTAAAAAAAACCTTTTGTGCCCAGAGTCTCTCTTCAACTGTAGCAATTTTCAATGGGAATTACTCGACTCTATCCGTCCTTTCGCGCTTTCGTCTACCATTCCGTCCCATGCCAAATAAAGGTTACATAGTCTGTATAATATGTAACTTTTATAAACTTTTTCTAAACTAAATATAATTTCACCCAGGTGTTTTGCACATCAGTGATGTACATCCACTATTTTGATGGTATTTGAGGAAATTTTACCTAAAATATTCTACACAAATGCCATCTTTTCATAAAACGCACATAAAACTATATAAAGCGTGTAAGGAACGTGTTTTAGGATGATGTTGGTTGTTGGGCACTCACTGGTAAATACCTACTTATTGACATGAATGATGTTTACATTTCAGAAAACTAGCATGGCCTATCAACCTCTCGTCAAGTCCGATTTTGATTTGAGTTGGTATCCAATATGGCGGGGATAAATGCATTGAAGGAATGATGGCGGAGCTAAATGTCCTGAAAGAAAGAATGACACCGTTCCATTCACTAACAACACCTGCGGAAAAGAAATGGAAACAAGTGATATTAAACGATTGACCTTTTGCAAATTCTAAGCAGAAATGATAACGATTAATATTGTAAATATAAAAAATAACTTGTAATTTGTAGTGGTTTATAGGGTATTAACAAGATTTTTGTAAGTGACAGTTCTGTCATAAATTGCTTCGCAATTTTATGAGTATTGTCATTTCCAATATACACCGTAAACCATAACAAATAATTTTATGAAGATTCTTGTGATTTCCTCAAAAAGTTGAGTTTATGACGTCATGGTTACGTCATAGTAGCAAATTTACCAACTAACATTGTATGCTATAAAAGCTGAATAGGTTCCCTTTACAATGATAACAAGTATGATTTATATTTATAAAAAATAATTGAAGCAAAGATAAAAGATAAAAACGTTCCCCTACCTCTACCCTGAATCAATAAATGTGTCCTATACTATCAAGTGTTCTTCAAGTTTTAGTTACTTGAGTTTTAATTTATTTTCGTACTTATAGATACTTGCTATTTGTTGTTAGGTGATTTATTTAACCCATTATAGTCCGTGGGCTAGAAAGACCCACCGTACACCCCAAGGATCCTCCGACACCACTTTCTTCTGGTATATTTAGGTAATGGATTCAGGAAGTTCTCCTATTAAATAGGGCCCTTCTACATCTTTAAGTGTAGTTGATAGTTTTCAATAAATTTCTCTAATCGGGGTAGGGGAACTTTTCATGTTTGTTTTCAATAATATTTTATAAAAACGATCATATGTGGTATCAATGTAAAGGGAACAAGTTCCAATTTGATCAAATTTAATGTTTGGTGTAGCTGCTACTATGAAGTAACCATGACCTCATAAACTCAAATTTAGGGAAAAAACCGCTATAGAAAAGTGTCAAATTCAAAATCCCCATTCTCAAGAATAGATGCCCCTCTGTTAAGAAAAATATATTAAAAATATCCATTTATCGAACAATGATCAAATTTCCAGATTAATAGTTGTCACGATTAAAGTGACCCAGTATGTTTCTTGGTATCAATGATTTTGTATCATCATCATCATCATCATCATCATCATCATCATCATCATCATCAATAATACCTAAACAAAGTTATAAAAATTGTCCTACATAATCACCCATTATTTTATAGCTAACAACATGCTTTATTAATAATTGTAGTTTGAAAAGTAGTTTTGTTTAATTTTGTTTAAATTTTACCAATGGTTATTTGGCAGGTGTTTGTAATAATGGCTTAATGCAACATGGTTGTTATATACCCCTAGAGCAGTGGTAACATAACGTATGATTTCTGCCAGTTGCTAGTTGAAACGAAAAGGTAACATCAAGAAAAAAAGTCTGTACAGCTTCTTCACAAGGACTCCTGCAGTACCTCCTTGTGACAACATACAGAAACTGGACATCCTACGACTCCAAAGGTAAATTTGTGAAAGATTTTGGAGCAGCAAGAGCCCCACTGGTGAGTAGACATCAAATTTTGATAACCTATCTTTTTAAACTATCAAAGATGGAAGATCACGGAGATGTAACAACTAAAGAGGCACCATTTTATCGAGTGTAGCTGGCAAAATACCACTAAGAATGATCCTAGACAGACTAAAAGATGGAATAGAAGAGGCGCTCTGAGCAAAACAAGCTTATGTCAAGCTACACCATACAAGAGACAGATATTACATTTGAATTGAATATTCAGTTTTTGTTCTTAGTGACAGATTGGCTTTCCATATGTTTCTTTAACATTGTGTATGCTATTCTGACTTTTCTAATTCTTGCTTTGATGTCACGTTTTGTTTCTTGTTCAACACCAATCATGCTCCCAAAGTAACAGAACTCACTGACCTCTTAAATTCTATCTATCTAAATTTATGGCTTTTGATTTCTTTGTATTGTTGGTCAATAGTTTGTTTTGTTTGAGCTGATCTTCAGTCTAATTTCTAAAACTTTGTTGTGTGGTCTTTACCTGCCTTTGATTAAATGTGCGCTTCAATAGACAGATATCAGCGAAGCCCAAGTCATCTTGCTGGGATGTTCGTGATCATTGTATTCCATCTATCGCGTTCTTTGTTATTATACCCCACGCTTAAAAAATGGGGGTATATAGTGATAGGGGTGTCCGTGTGTCCGTCCGTCCGTCCTCCCGTCCTTCCGTTACACCTTAGGGTACCTATCTCTTATCCGCAACTCCTCCTAAACCCTTCAATGGATTTTCATGAAACTTTCACACAATCTTTGTGATATAATGTAGATGTGCACCTCCTATTTAAGAATTTGATCCGATGGTTTTTTTATGTGGGGGGAACGGGGGTATTTTTGTGAGTTTGTGGCTCACATTTTTTTCTAGTTTAATTCATGTTCTAGCTTATAGTTATAACAAAGATGCTTTGTGAATTGTATTCAGATGTACTCCTGTATTCAAATGAAAGCCCGAGTGGGAGCACAACAAATTTATACTTTAAAGGTATAATGGAGACTGCCATTGTGCTGACTGTTCTATACCTGAGAGTGTCGATTCGGTCTGTGCAAGATTTTATTTCTTAAAACCAGCATGTTTTGTTCGGAGCAATTCATCTATTTAATATTTAAGTGTGTCTAGGATTAGGCAGTATTTTGCCAGCTACACTCGATAGTGTGGTGTCTGCAATTTTCACATCAATAAGATAGCCCATCTCACATTCTGTTTGCATCATTTCTCTTATCCAGATAGCACACAGTAATTCAGATAGAATATCAGCTGGGGTATTTACATCTACTACTATTGCTTCTGGTGGTATTTCATTAAGTCATACAGCTTTCCTTTTTCAAATAGCTTTTTACTTTTCTTATTTCTTCTTTTTTGGCACTCCTACTTTATTTTATTATCTAATGTGGGTGGTGATTTGTCCAATATTTCTTCTGGAGGTGGTTTTTTAGTATCTCGTTGAAGTGTTTAGCCAATTCTTCCTCTGTTGTTATCTTTTTCCCTCCCTTTTTTCACCTGTCTGCCTGCATTTGCTGTTTTACCTGCTTGTTTCTTTGTTGTTTCACAGATCTTCTATGTTTCTCTCATTAGCTACTGTTTCTGGTGTTCTATATATGTTTCCACAAGTAGGCACTGCAGGAGTCTTAGTAGTGAAAAGACTCTATACCAGCAAAATAAATTTATTTTTTATGTTCCCTTTTCGCTACAACTAGTCAACGGTAGAAATCATACGTTATGTTACCGTTATGTCTAGGGACATATAACAATTCTGTGGTATAAAACCACCATTTACCTTAAGTTACCAGAAAAAAGTGATGTCGGAGGATCCTGGGGGTGCATAGTGGGTTCACCTAGCCCACGGACTATAACACATTACCTCCAAAAGAGAGATGATTTACCACGGGGAAACAATAAAGATACTAATGACCGTACACTGCATCTTTTATGATAGTGAAATATTTGTGTATCTTTATTTGATATGTTGACAATGCAAAATGTGTTTCCATAAAGAACGAATACAGTTCTAACATTATGTTGAGTATACTAAACATTTCAAATTTTATAGTGACGCACTAGACTGATCTATGAACCAAGGTTGAACATTTTAAGTATGTGTGAATCTGATTATTTAATAATTAAAATGAGAGGTCATATTAACAGAACCGCTTATCCACTGCCAGTTATTGAGGTCAGCCAGCAAGTGTACGTCCATCATTTTCTTGGGATATAGTGAACCATGTTATAAAATACAACTATTTACTAATCTACTGCTAACGGCTATGTTGTTGGTTCACGTCAAATGTAGCCGCTAAGGAAATGTTACGGAAGTCGCTTTATCGGTGTAAAATGTTTAGATATGGGATGGTCGGAGATAGGTCGGTGGCTTTCTAATAAAACATCGCTACTGGACAGTATTTTGTCATGAAATCCTGTCGTGAGTTTGTTAATCAGCGATGCCATTTTACGTTTATCCTTCTTGTTGTGTTTGCTTGTAATGTTTGAACTTTCTTGTTCTGATTTGTTTCATTGGCTTTAAAGTTAACAATATGGACAGTAGTGTTTATATTATACAATGTATTTGGAGTATCAACAAATGTTTAAATTGGGTTATAAAGAAGTTAACAATAGCTAAAGCAATGAAGAGCATGTAACAACAAACGACTGAAAACATAAGACAATATCCAGCTGTTTTACATATTTTTGCATCCATTGTGTTCCAATAAACGCACGATTCCTATTCCATATTTTATTTTATCAAATACTGAAGCAATAGTCCGCCATACTTACATAAAACAACAATAATAAATAAAATAAATAAAGGAAGGTATTTTAGGTATTTAACCAAAATGATCTATAACCCTTTGAACATTTAATATGTGAAACATTATAATCCGAACATCATCTAAATTACCAAATTGTATTACCGAGAGCGACAGTTATCAATTTATCATTCCATCGTACGTAAAGGTGTTAGTCAGATTTTGTAACTTGTTACGACAAGAGTAATACATACTAGAGGTATGAAGTAGAGAAACTGCACTTCTATATACAGCTTGGGGGTTATCGTGAAAGAGATTATATTATCATTAGTTACTTGTAATGAGTAAACACTGGCATTAACATAACGTCTTAATACAAATGAAACATTGCGGTTTTAATGTCATAAAACTGCAAACAGAGTTTTAGAAACAAAAACATTAACTTTCAATTTAACAATAATGTTATAGTTTATAAATTTGTTTGATTTGCAAGTATTTTTCCCATTTCAAATGATGAAATCCACATTCACATTTCATTCGCCCTATATGGTTGCACATTTCACCAACTGGTTACATTGTGTTGCACATTTATTATAACCTGTTGGTTACATAGTGATGTACATTTCACCTACTGGTTACATAGTGTTGTACATTTCACCTGTTGGTTACATAGTGTTGTACATTTCACCTGTTGGTTACATATTGTTGTACATTTTACCTGCTGGTTACATAGTGATGTACATTTCACCTGCTGGTTACACTAGTATTGTACATTTCACCTGTTGGTTACATAGTGTTGTACATTTCACCTATTGGTTACATAGTGTTGTACATTTCACCTGTTGGTTACATAGTGTTGTACATTTCACCTGTTGGTTACATATTGTTGTACATTTTACCTGCTGGTTACATAGTGATGTACATTTCACCTGCTGGTTACACTAGTATTGTACATTTCACCTGTTGGTTACATAGTGTTGTACATTTCACCTATTGGTTACATAGTGTTGTACATTTCACCTGCTGGTTACATAGTGTTGTACATTTCACCTGTTGGTTACATAGTGATGTACATTTCACCTGCTGGTTACACTAGTGTTGTACATTTCACCTGTTGGTTACATAGTGATGTACATTTCACCTATTGGTTACATAGTGTTGTACATTTCACCTGCTGGTTACATAGTGTTGTACATTTCACCTGCTGGTCACATAGTGATGTACATTTCACCTGTTGGTTACATAGTGATGTACATTTCACCTATTGGTTACATAGTGTTGTACATTTCACCTGCTGGTTACATAGTGTTGTACATTTCACCTGCTGGTTACATAGTGTTGTACATTTCACCTGCTGGTCACATAGTGTTGTACATTTCACCTGCTGGTCACATAGTGATGTACATTTCACCTGTTGGTTACATAGTGTTGTACATTTTACCTGTTGGTTACATAGTGTTGTACATTTCACCTATTGGTTACATAGTGTTGTACATTTCACCTGCTGGTTACATAGTGTTGTACATTTCATCTGTTGGTTACATAGTGTTGTACATTTCACCTATTGGTTACATAGTGTTGTACATTTCACCTGCTGGTTACATAGTGATGTACATTTCACCTGCTGGTTACAAAGTGTTGTACATTTCACCTGCTGGTTACATAGTGTTGTACATTTCACCTGCTGGTTACATAGTGATGTACATTTCACCTGCTGGTTACATAGTGTTGTACATTTCACCTGCTGGTTACATAGTGTTGTACATTTCACCTGCTGGTTACATAGTGTTGTACATTTCACCTGTTGGTTACATAGTGTTGTACATTTCACCTGCTGGTTACATAGTGTTGTACATTTCACCTGCTGGTCACATAGTGATGTACATTTCACCTGTTGGTTACATAGTGATGTACATTTCACCTGCTGGTCACATAGTGATGTACATTTCACCTGTTGGTTACATAGTGTTGTACATTTCACCTTCTGGTTACATAGTGTTGCATATTTCACCAGCTGGTCACATAATTTCTTAATAGTGGAGCGAATAAACAGCAAAATATTTCACCTCCGGATAAAAACTTTAATTTGGCATGAAGGTCCCCTATTTATCCAATAATAAGTAGAGATAGTTGGCCATCTTAATTTTCTTACATTTTCAAAATGGCCGTCATTAAATTCAAAATGGTATTATTTTTTTTAAAAAGTGGTAATGTAATGTCCTCTGAGCAATTTGCAATTATCACTTTTTAAAGGGGTTTATGAATTTACCATCCCCAATGTTACCAAGCAAGAAAGGGGAAATTAACTTCGAATAATTTCCGTCCGTCCGTGCGCTCGACTGTCCATCCTACTTCTTGTCTGGAGAATTTCTCAAACAACTATTTATTTGACGCTTTTATATAACTTGGTGAACAACAGTGATGACTAAAATGCATATTCTTAACCTGAGTAAGTTTGTCAATTTATTTAGAGTTATGATTCTTCAGAAATAATTGTCCTTGTCTTTTCTCCAAAACTGTTCATAAAAATATGTAAACACAAAAGCGCATATCATAGTTTATGTGATATAATATCCCATTAAACTCATAAATGTTTCAGTATTCAGTGTTGTTACCATCAGAACTTATTGGACCTAAACTCTATTATCTTTACTAAACTTCATCTGCTCAGTGATGGTATACTAAGGGGCATATGTAGACATTGACTCTGAGAATGTCCTTGCAGATTTGATTTTTTATATGTCTAATAAGAGCATATTTTAATGGTGGAATAGTTTTATACAGATGCCATCTGCGAGCACAGAGCTCAAGACGCGCATAACAACGAATTATTCAATGACTCTAATACTGAATTGTAATTTAAAGTTTCGCAAGAGATATGTAAGGGTCGAAATACCTCAGATCATTCAAGGCTTGTTCCTTTGGCTTTCCAAATACATGCTGATGTATAACACATTATTCCTTAAATGCTTATATGAATTGGTATCCAATGTAGATAATTGTCTATGACATATGTCATCCATAACTGAACTATATTTAGATCATTAAAGATAGCTCAACTGTGACAGCAATGTCTTGAAAGAGCGTACATCTGTCAATTGTTGCTTGTATTGTTTTAAAGAAACACACAAGTGTCGGTTTTCTCATGGTTATATTTAGTCGGAGTCCTTATTACTAATGACATATTCCTTTTAAGTGAACACTGGTTGCATTGGTAGGGATTGGTACAATGTCAACATGACTTCAACTTTACATTTGTCAACTTTCCTTTTCTATGAAGCATTAAACTTTCTGTTCTTGCTTATGGTACATGAGTTTCACAGTTAATATGCCATGATAAAGCTTGTTCCCATTACTTCTTCTTATTTCTTATCTTGCTTAGTTTGTCCCAGTCGCTTCCAGTTGTAAGCGTCCTCTGTAGTACACAAGTGCACTACTCTTTTCCTAATCCTACATACTGTAGGTGCCTTTAGCTTGCACACTGCGACTCTGGACCTCGGTCTTGAGTTATATCCGAAATATTATTCTAGTATTTAGCTTTTTTAAAGCTGTAGTATGGACATAAGATGAGAATCATCTCAGAAAATTTCCAAGTCCCGAGTGAGGTTCGAATCTACAACCCTTGGCTTACAAAGTCAGTGGCAGTACCACTCGGTCATGTCCACCCGTACGGAAACAAAGTATAATTTAGCTAGCTACGTATAAATAAATTGTTGAGCAAGATATATTGCAAGCCTAGTCTTATCAAGGACTTTAATGTTTTAAGGCTGCCACCACATAGTGGTAAATATAAATATAGTTGGTAAGTATGATGTGACCGTATAAAAACTATCTACTGTGATTTTACATAAATACTATGGAAACATTTTTATTGTGTCTGATTTTATGTCGAAGAAGACAAGAGGTCAGATTGCCCAATCTGATAAGAAGACGAGAAGTAAGAGCTCTTGAAAATAAATTAAATTCACCTTTTAAACCAACTAGCTTAGATTGTAGACCTTTGTTTTAGGTTGAATTGCTTTGTAAACCCAAATAAGGGTTGTTTGTATGACATTACAGGGGTTTGTCCTGGATTCAAACATGATTGGGGTGCGATCGAATTGCAGTTTTCTTACAGGAAACACACACACACACACACACACACACACACACACACACACACACTAATAGTTGTTGAATAATAATCCATTGAACAATACCTCTTGGAGTTTTGTATTTTTGAATATTAACCTAAAAGATTTGTGATTCTTTATTTAATATTTTACAGGTGGCTTCAATTCCTTTTCATTCATCTATCCTTCTTAAGATATTGCATGACAAACACCAATAAAATTATTCTCAAACAGATGGGTAAACTATTAGTCGTATCAATTAGAAGGATGAGGGGTAATCCATTTAACACCTTTGACTTTACAACAATTTCATGTTTGTGATATATTCTGGGTTGATATATTTCCTAAACCCAGTTTGATAGTTTGTCCAGTGTTATTTAAACAGCGTGCAATCTGAACACCGGGGCGTATGCCTCGTCCCTTTTGGTTTGAATCTCTCGGATTGGCACTCTCCGTCATTTTGGATAAAACATCATAACTTCTTTTAGAGCGATTCATGACATATTTCTCTAACAAACAACAAGCTAACTCTGTGCTCCCGAGTTTCTGTGGACAGAAGTTTCTTCAATAGACAAACAAAAACACTGAATCATAGATCACTGGTGATGGCTCTTGAGACACACCCGGTTCCAATGTTACTGTCTTGGTTTTTCCTACAATTTGACATTTTACCTTGACCTATGCACCCAAATATGTAATGCAACAAAACGTCTCATGTAAGTTTACATTTGTGAAAAGTTAAATCAAGTTCAACCCATATGGATAATATGGATGATATGGACACAGACTTATATATGGTGTTTTGTTGGATGGAGGGACTTACGGACGGATGGATGGACAGACAGACATGATGATGCCTTCTGATTGCGGGGCATAAAATTATGACCACTGTAAGTCAATAATATCATCACCAAGTGAAACTTCTGGAATAAATACAGAATAAGTTTATTATGCATTGCAAATATGTGACCATATTTGTTTTTCGGCGGCCATCTTGAAGATGGCAAACATCAGAATGGCCAACTATGATTTTATAAACTACATGTATGTACATTGACAAGAAATTGTGTAAAATTTCATGCCTTTATCCGCATTTAAAATGTTTTGGTGAAAATTGATGTTATCTGCTCCGCTATAGTTAGTTCTCATGGACCTTTAGCAGACGAATTTTTCAGTAGAGTGGTCGCCATTTTGATAGGTAATCTATATAATTTAGCTGTCTATTTTAACCAAACTTGTTTATTTTTAAATTATTGTTTTTCAAAAAATAATCGGGATATCAATAAAGTTTTTAAATTTATAAAATCGTCAATGTTTTTACTTTGATTTGATATATTTTATAAGATTTTTGTCCCCGTAACAACGCATCCTATTTTAGAAAGAATTAATAAGACTTAATTTCTTATGCCTACCAAAATGGCCGCTAGTTTACCTGGAAAGTGGACAGTGTGACGTCACATAGGAACTATCTATAGTGTTTTAATAAAAAAGAGAGATTGTATCTGAGAAACATGTTCTTTGTATTAACTAAAGCCATCGCCATCAAGAATACATCACAATAACATGCACGAAAAATGACATAAGGATTGATTGAATTATCATAATAAAAGAAAAAACATATACTCGGAATTAGTCATTGTAACGAAGAATATGAAGTATCGATAGAAGACAAGATATAAATATACCGAGTCAAAACTCAGTATTTAGCACGAATTCAGAAGTACAATCCAACCTGCTTAAAGGACAGCTCTATATAATGGCCACCTGCTTATAAAGGCCAGTAAAATTGTATCTCAATTCTTCTTTATTCATATTATTTGAACCTGTATATAAAGGTTGCCTGACCATTAAGGACACTTTTACTGATTTCCTTTAAAGACATGTTTGACTGTATATGACAAAAGTAGGTATATGGGAAATGTTTATTCAGAACGACTAAACCTCAAACGTTCTTTTAAGTCATAGACTAGTAATGTTGTAATAAAAAGTTGGGACTTAGTCAAACGTAAAGAAACATGTGTCGAGTTTCATACAATTAAATTACGTAACGATGTATTTTCAAAGACCTGAGAATTTCGCATTCTATAATCAGACCAGGTCTATGAACAACAAGCGTTTAGTTTTCGTAAACTGGTTTTTCCATGAATAGCCGAGGATATTGAACAAACCTTAACACCATAATCGCCATTTTTTATCTTTATACAATACACAGAAAACTAGAATATTAAAGCATTAACTAACATCTCGCTTCACTAAAAATTCACGGGTGATATATGTGTAGATTTATTGTATAAAAATATATAACCTGGGTTAATCTACTAGTAAGAAGTTTGTTTTAAAAGAAGAACATTTTTAAAAACACATATATGTAAAAACAAAAAAAAAAAAAAAACTTAAAAAAAGCATAATTTAACAATTGCATTTAATATTTGTAAAATTTTAAAAATAAAATGAAAAAGATATTCGGGTTGGATTTGAACGCATTTGATCGTACAGGTTACAAAGAGTCCTCGCTAACCATAGCAGATACTGTCAGCAGTGTTCAAATATTACATGTTATATATGCAGTTATATACATTTATCAACAACAACAAAAATAAATAAATAAATAAATAGTTAAATAAATAAAAAATAAAAAAAGATAATAATAAAAAATAATATATATATATATAAAAATAAAACCTTTTTCTCTTAAGAGGGCCAATTTTTGGAAAACTCGTATAGATTGCGTTTTGAAAATGATATTTCAGAAGTAATAACGTAAAAGTTGGTCTACTGAGGAAAACACTTTGAAAATAATAATCAAATACTGAAAAAAACCCTCATTTTTCATATTTTTGCATATGAAAGCACAACTATGAGTTTAATAATAAAAATGCCTGTAAAATAAACGTTTGTATGAGCCAAAATCTGAAAATTCACATAAAATACTGTTGTTTTTCTTATTTAAGTTGAATAATATGGAAACTTATTTTTCATAAACCAAAACGATTCATTTAGGATAAAATCCCATCAAACCCACCATATATCTTTACTATCCAGGTGTTTAAATTAACATCAAATATATTAAATACATAACTGTTTTATTCGTTGTAGCCTAAAGACTTTTGAAAGGTCATTTGTAGGTCTGTCGCGATGGACAAAGAAATTAAGATTTATTAGTGTGAGCACGGTCTGGGTTTGATGATTTTGGTGAGTTCAATTGGAATTCCAGGAAGAGGTGAAATGTTTTACACCCATGTCTAATGGATTGGGTTATTGGATTATGTTTGAGTGAATTTAAGCTATTGGCGAAACGCAGGTCGAAGTAAGATCGCAGTAACCTACATTTCATGATCTGATGATTTCACACTGTCACTTTAAACTATTTTAACTTTTATTGATGAAACGATGAAACTGTGTACATTGCTTTGAAGTAAGTCATACAGTCTTATATGAAAAAAGTCACAATGGCTTAAAGTAAATGAAGTGTTTTAATTTGCCTTGCAACTTATTAATTTGTATCTACATGTTTATGTGAAGCTATGACTTGTTGTCATTTTTTATGTTCCTTGTTCTCTTAGATGTTGCTTATTCAAACAAACAATCGATAAAAGCAAGAATTTAAATAACATGATGATTTGTTTATATAGTGACAATAAATCAAAAGAAGAACAGCACACACACACACACACACACACACACACACACACACACACCATTTCAATATTTTAATGTTTAATATCATCGGACGGAGAAACATTGCAGGAACAAGAGCCTGAATCCCGGCACCTCTCCTACTGATATAGTATGCATCTCACCAAACGCTTTGTTACGTTAAGACACCTTCCTATAACGCCTTTATTTTGCGTCATTACGCCTTTAAATTAACGTTATAACACCTTTTCATTTTTTTATCCAATAACCTTGTAGGCATCCGTACGTTAGACACATGACTTAATAATGATGTCGCAGTAAAATACCTTAAGCAACAAACGTGGACCTTTGAAGTTTTGTTATAGGTTTCAATTAATTTTTTACAGAGGTATTTGTAATCGTGACAAGTGATATTCGTCTTGACGGTTGACCAATAGCCTTGGGTAAGAGATGTGTTGTTCAAAAGCGAGGCTGAATGTGTCCGGGGTTGTCTGGTCAGATGCCAATAGATACTTATTAGTCACGTTAAATCCTAAGCAATATAATAAACACATCGTAAGCATGCGTTTAATTTCACATTTTGTTTAGTGTTGAGAGATAACAGAAGGTAGAGAGGTAAGTATTACTAGCATTACTATTATATGTTATAGTGACTACATCCACGGAACTTCTATTGTATTGGACAATGTTATATTTAAGGTTTTTATGATTGGGTATTGGATTTGTCATATTCTCAATTATAATCATTTAGATAAGTACTGATAAAGAATTTCATATGCTCGAAACTTGGAAGTAAAACAAATATGCATAATTGTATTTAATCTTCAGAATATCAGGTTGTAATACCGTAGTCAGATTTGAAAGGTTGGAAATAAAGACAATATTTTACCACCATGTAGCTTTAGATAGTTTTGATAGTCGTCTCGAAAACGTGACTTAATTTTGTGACAATAATATTTAAGCGTTAAGGTAACACATTCTTTCTCCCAGTTTATATAGCGGACCATTGTGGAAGGTTTATATAATTGAATTGCTATATTTTTTGTTCCTGTCATTATGATGAAAACCATCCTCATTGTTATTGATGCAGGGATTAAATCAAAGATGTATTGGATGACCAAAACAGATATTTACTGCAGTCATCTAGATTTGTGTATTTCATTACTAAGGAATCATTATTAATTATTTCTTGTTGTCGAGATGTCACAACATATAATGTTATAATACCGTTATTGAGTCACTTGTATATACTTGTTATTTCATGTTAAGACTCTATGAGTCCTTTACTTAATAGGGTTTCATAGTCACATCTTGGGACCACGTGTACCGTGAAAGAACGGTAACAGTGCTAGTGGCGCGATAATAAATCACGTAATTAATGTAAATCACGTACACAACGACATCGTTGTAACTAAAAAGGCGTATGTTGATTTCAGACCAACTATTTACTGTTTAAGTACTCTTATTTATTGAAGTTAAATCTAATGGTTGAAAGCCAAAATGTTGAATTATGTAAGAGTGCACACGAGAAGAGTGCCACAGAATCATTATTATGTTTAAATGAATTGGTAAAATATACGCAAGTACTTTTTTTACTAAAATGGAAAAAAAGATTGACAAAGGGGTGAATTGATTTTCATGATACCTTTTCACAAACTAACTTTATATTACAAAATCAGTGAAAAATTCCTAAAAACAAAAAATGTTATTTTTTAAATTCAAATAAGTAATATATTTTTCATCTTAAGGTATATTTATTTATTTATTTATTTATTTATTTATTTATTGTAGATAAGTTATAATAATTTTTAGGAAGATCTAACGATGACTAGTAACGTAATAGCAGCTTTGGTTTTAGTTGTCTGTGTACAGCTAGCTAGCACACAAATGTCAATGTCGTCTGGAAGTTTTAAGGGACCTATGCCAGGCCTTATGCCGGGACCTATGCCAGGCCTTATGCCGGGACCTATGCTAGGACCTATGCCAGGGCCTATGCTAGGAGCTATGCCAGGACGGGCGAATATGCCTACTAACCCTATGCCATTTGCTTCTATGAGATCAATAAGCAAAGGTAAGTACATGTATTATGATTTTTTTATCTTTTTTTTTAAATTGGCAAGTAAAATGGTAATTTTGAGTAGTTTAAAATTCATCATCTTCTTATTGTCGAGAACTAAGGTATTATTAGTCAAGTCTGTATATCTCTTCACTACTGCGGAGTGATCTTTGACTCATGTTTTTTATACTAATCCATATCCGAATCAGAATCTAGAAGCAAAGTAAAAACTTTGAAACTGACAAGGTAGGTTAAACACGTGAACTTCCACCAGGCCTAGGGAAGTGAGACCGGGTGCCCCGAAAGGGTAAGCACCTCCTGTTTAGTTAGCTACATCCGCCACGTGTGTTATCAAAATTAATTCAAAGAAAATGGAACTATGGGACGTCAAATATATCCAAGGAAATCCTGGGCACGGAGATATGAAGCTTATCAACAATACTGTGATGACCGCCATAAAACTTTTTGAGGGCCAAGATAACTATTGTTATATCTGTTTTGAACCCATTTTAACACTTTCCATTCATGCTCATTTTGACTTCTTGAATTTGGAATCATAATGAACGTAGCATCTAATTGCCACGACTGCGTACAAGCGTGTGTATAGTTGTATATTGTGGCTAATATAAGCATTATCCTTTACGCTTTACAAATTTGATATTAATTTATAATATACTTGGGCAAAAGTATAATCGTATCCGTTCTTGTATCAAGTAGAAATGTGACGAAATCTAGAAGCACTGGTATGTCAAATACAACGGATTCAACATCATAAATGAAATATGTGTTGACAACAGCCAAAGTAGCCAGGAAGGCTCCACAATGAGTTTATAACTGTGTGTATTTATATTACTTATATACATATCTATTTTTGTGTATTTTCCATACAGATTTTACGTTTCCTGGTCAACAAATCTTCCCAATCACGCCACGTGCAAAAGAAAACTCTATCTACCCAGACTTAGCCAGCCTCCTTCTACTACAGAAGGGAATGGGGGCATCTGCAGAACCCAGGTTATCCACAATGCAACAGCAATCTTCCTTTCTTCCATTTATGATGGCTGGAAACATGATTGAAGAAGAAATGTTACCATTTTTCTTGATGTCAAGAGGAATGTAGACATCAAAGTTTATATTTTACTTTTTATGCAATATGTATTTAGTGTTAGTCTAAGTAACAAATTTTTCGTTAGTTACTTTGTTACTATTAATTATAAGGACATTTACGTAACTGTGAGGGATTTGACCCGTTAGTCCGTGTAATGGGATATTATGTATTACTGTGATGAATGATGATGACAAATTTAAGCAATTAAAAGTAATACCTTTAGATATTGGATTAAATGTAAAAATATGAGCAATAATTATACTGAAGAAAATAAATTTAAGATTTTTGTCTCCGAATACGAACAAAATTATCTTCTACCATTTGTAAATATTTGGGTTCGCCTCTGTATCACGTTATCAATACCGCTAAATGTTTGTGCAGATAAACGCCACAGATCCCCAAAATGACGTTGTTTTTGATGGAAACGTCATCTTGTGCTATTCCATATCCATTGGAAATAAGTGTTTCGCACAAACGTAGAGGGCATCACGTATTACTTCCGCACAAACGTTAGAGTGTATCACGTATTACCTTGTCGAACCTCATTGTGTAATATACAAGATCATGAGATGATACACATAATTTTATGGACGCATAAAAAGACACACACACACACACACACACACACACACATTAATATACTCCAATAAATTGAAGAGATGCCATGCTATTGCATCTCTTCAAAAAGACGACATTACAACACACCTTTTGACTATCCGACACTGCAACTTTAACACGGGAATAAGTTCTTATGAACCGCCAAAAGTTATCCCAAAAAGTGATATGTTAACTATGATGTGATGTTGCGTTTCGTATTCAACACACCATGCGATCTAGTAAATATATAAGTACGTTCGTAATCAAAGGAGTAGCTAAAAATACATTGTCACGTAATAAGTCAATAAGTTCGCCTTTTTTAAAGTTACAGTGTCAGATATTCAAGAAGCGTGTTATATACTGGAGAACTGATAGATACAATCTATGAAAAGAATCGATGGCACGAAAGCCGAGAAATGTGTCCTGTATACAAATGATAATTATTGAAAAATGACGGATAAAGGAAACAGAAGTTATATTCATGATACTAGGTGTGGATATTTTTCCGTCTTCCTATGTTTGAGATAAAAAAATTCCGCTGGAAGAAACGATAGTAGAAATTTATGTATTCACCTACACGTGCGGATTTTCAATAACGTCGAAATCAAAGGAAAATTGAATGACGTCATACTGTGGCGACATGGCGGCGTCTTGCTGAGAAATCAAAACATTTAGAAATATTCATTGCGTTTCAATTGTTTATTCTGGAGATTAGAATAGATAGCTTTGTTTTCTAGTTAATACCTTTTGTTTAAACCTAAATCAGGTACATTTTGTCCGACGGTCACATTAATTTTATGTAAAACATTAAAAAAAAGAGTTAAGCTTACAAAGGTGGCGTCGATGTTACTGATACTTAAAGCCAAAAATTGTCATCAAAATGGAGATAAAGAATCAATCATGAGTTTGTCCTTGTAGGATAGGGAAATCTCGCCCTAGAGGTTGAACATTGGCAACCCTCGTCTCTGACTGAAATATCCAACCCCTCGGGTGATATTTCCCTATCCTACATGGATACTTATGATATATTCCCTTACCAACAGAAACAGATACCAATGTGCCCTATTTGATGGTAACAACCTTGTCATAATTTGAAAGACCTGTTTCCTCATATTATTCAACTATTTCTCTGAAGTGATGACCATGTTGTACACGAAGTGAATGACCTAAATTCAAGAATAGGTTATTCTATGAGAACTTGGTGTCAAAACTTGGCTTAAAGATGCAAAAGATGACTTACATATGAAATTTAAAACATTCTCTGCTTTCACAACAACCTTAACAGTAATTTTATCAATCTCTCCATATGCTTTCTCAATTTGCCGCTTTTTTGCGTTTTATTTTTCCAAACATTTACCCACACTTGCAATTCACTGTTTAAATGTGTCACACTCTCTACTTTCTTATCTTTGCAACGCTCACACTCGTTATACATGCATTCTTTTCTCTCTGTGTCACACCATACAGCACATGCATCTCTCAAGTCACGTGTGGTAAATTGCATGTTCAACTAACTTGTCTATCATAATACTGAACATTTTCATGATGTTTGCAGCAACATGTATCCCGATCCGAAACTTTTGGTCTTACTATCCAGAAAGGTTTTAGTTTACAAAATGTTGAGAAAGAAATTGGCTTTAAATCGGAAAAAGTTCGGCTAAAATTTTTTTATACAAATTTGACAATTTGAAGAGTCGTTTTTTGTTTTTTAACTTTGCGAAACGTAAAGTGTTATTTATACCAGGTAAAAGCCTGCTATTTACATCTTGACTTAAAAAGTTTCTGACCCGTTCTCATATTTCTGTCGTAAACTTGTTGGCTTTTTGCACCTTTTCATATCTCAAGTTCATGACGTTCCGCTTTTGGTTTTTTGGTTCTCCAGGAAGAAACGGAACTGATATGCTTCGCGAGATGTAACAGTTTGTACTTTTTGGAGAACACTTCCTGTTACTAATTTCGAATTGATTTGTCTCTCTTTTTCTTTACTTTTTTCATTTTATGTTTAATTTCGCGTACTATGCAGCTATTGAAAAGCAAGATTTTTCTCACAGTTACAGGAATCTTGTAACCTTTTAATTGTTTTTAAAACCGATTCTGGGGATTGAGATGACATATTATCTTTTTCTTCAATCTTCCCATCTTTTCCTTATTTCGATATTTGTTCTCTGCTTTGCAATTGATTTTGTAACTTTTTATTATCTCTATAGACTTTAGCTTGATCTTTCTTACACGCTTTTTCCTTCTTGTCTTTTTTCTGTTGTTCAATTGTCTAGTGGGACATTCTGTGGTGACTGCGGTGGAGTGTTTCGAATTATATGCTTCTGCTAACATTATTGCTTCTTGCGTAATATCATTTTCTCTATTCTCCATTTAATTCTTATCTCGCTTTGTTCTCTCATGGGATAGATCTTTCGCCTTTTTTTTTCTCGTTGATATCTCTCTCGCTCCTTTCGTAGATATTCTGCATGCGTACTGGATCCCTGTACTTTTTTGAACGCTCACCTGCTGTCATACCATTACTCATATTTAATTTAGCATATTTCAATAAAACTTTTCTTTTGTTAAGTTCATGCAGATATAAATCACCAGATTCACTCTGATACCAGTCAGTTTCTAAACTTTTCGCGTAAAAATCTTGACATGTGATACATACATAAACTTAATCTTAGACCAAGCTTTTTTCAACAGGCTATTATATCTCTCTCATTTGCAAATAATATTCTTTTTTTAGACTCTGTCTATCCATTTAAATCTGGAAGAAAAATTAAATTGATGAAACTATATTTTATCACATTTGTTTCTCTCTCTCTCTCTCTCTCTCTCTCTCTCTCTCTCTCTCTCTGTAATTCAGATATTTTATAATAAAATTTTGAAAATAAATATTCTGATTTAAAAAAAAGTTTGGTGTTTAAGATTGGAACAAAATGACTAATGTACTGATACGATTTATTTGTAACTGAAAATGTCCGTACCGAAACGGACCAGTCTGCACCTCTCACACTCTCTCTGTATCGGTATGGAATGTAATGGTATGGACAAAGGGTAATGTAGGGACATTTTACCGTCATGTTTTTTGTATCAATGCTTCAAATTCGAAATCATTAAAAATCATCTGTTTCACCAAGTATGATTATGTTTCTTTTTATATGCATAATACTGTTCTGTATATTTAATTTAAGCAGCAGAAACTTGATATTAAACGTTAACATTGTGACAAGAAAAGCCACAAGAATTGGGAGAATGTCCCACATTGCATTGTCATACGCCACTGCAAGCTATCAATTGTACAAGAGACTGGTGGTAAACCCATTTATAGGCGATGACTTCTGTGAAAACATATAAACACAGCTTAAATTTATTTGGTAAAAATGGTAAAGGATAACTTGAAAGTTGTTAGCAGGAAATACAAAGGGGTATAAAGCTAAATTATAATGAGTAAACTGAAAAAGTAGAGGACAAAACACGATTCACGTGACGGGAAACAAACTAAATATTCAAACATAAAAATATCTTATTAATTACATATATTTTGAATTAAGTTCATACAAATACAGGCCCTAATTTGCACCTCTCCCCGCGCTTATAGGGAAGCAGGTGTCCAAAAATTTGAACCCCACAATTTTCTTATCAAATGGCCTAAACTTGGTACAAGAAAGCCAAAAATCAAATATTAACAAAAGAAATCCTACAGAATTACACGACATACCGCGCTATATACACTAGGCGTCTAGTTCTTCAAAACGGGTTTAGTAATAATTACCAACAATGGCCCCGGGTTAGTAATAATGACAACCCCTGACCCCATTAATAATAATTACAACACTGGCACCGGTTTAATAATAATTACAACCACTGGTTCCGGTTTAGTAATAATTACAACCACTGACTCCAGTTTAGTAATAATTACAACCACTGACTCCAGTTTAGTAATAATTGCAACCACTGGCTCCGGTTTAGTAATAATTACAACCACTGCCCCAATTTAGTAATAATTGCAACCACTGGCCCGGTTTAGTAATAATTACAACCACTTACCCGGTTTGGTAAAATACAACCACTAACCACAATTTAGAAATAATTACAATCACTGGCTCCGGTTTACTAATAATGCAACCACTTATCCTGGTTTAGTAATAATTGCAAACACTGGCCCGGGTTAGTAATTATTACAACCACTGACCCCGCGGGTTAGTAATTATTACAACCACTGACCCCAATTGAGTAATAATTACAACAACTGGTTCCGGTTAGTAATAATTGCAACCACTGACTCCGTTTTAGTAATAATTGCAACCACTAACCCGGTTTAGTAATACATGTAATTACAACCACTGGCACCGATTAGGTAATAATACAACCATAACCCCACGGATTTAGTAATAATTACAACCACTGGCACCGATTAGGTAATAATAACAACCACTGACCCCACGGATTTAGTAATAATTACAACCACTGGAACCCGATTAGGTAATAAACAACCACTGACCCACGGATTTAGTAATAATTACAACCACTGGCACCGATTAGGTAATAATAACACCACTGACCCGGTTAGTATTAATTACAACCACTGACCCGGTTTATTAATAATTACAACCATTGACCCCGGTTTAGTAATAATTACAACCATTGACCCCTGGTTTAGTAATAATTACAACCATTGACCCCGGTTTAGTATTAATTACAACCACTGACCTCGTTTAGTAATAATTACAACCACTGACCCGGTTTAGTAATAATTACAACCATTCACCCCGGTTTAGTAATAATTGCAAAAACACTGGCCCGGGTTAGTAATTATTACAACCACTGACCCCGCGGGCTTAGTAATTATTACAACCACTGGCACCGGTTTAGCAATAATTACAATCATTGGCCCAGGTTGGTAATTATTACAACCACTGACCCGCGGGCTTAATAATTATAACAACCAATGGTACCGGTTAGTAATTATTGCAACCATTGGAACCGGTTTAGTAATAATAACAACCACTGACCCCGGTTTAGTAATAATTACAACATTGACTCCGGTTTAGTAATAATTGCAAACACTGTCCCGGTTTAGTAATAATTACAACCACTGACCCGGTTTAGTATTAATTACAACCACTGCCCCCCCGGTTTAGTAATAATTACAACCACTTACCCCGGTTTGGTAAAATTACAACCACTAACCACAATTTAGAAATAATTACAATCACTGGCTCCGGTTTACTAATAATTGCAACCACTTATCCTGGTTTAGTAATAATTAAACCACTGACCCAATTTAGAATAATTACAACAAACTGGTTCCGGTTTAGTAATAATTGCAACACTGACTCCGTTTTAGTAATAATTGCAACCACTAACCCCGGTTTAGTAATACATGTAATTACAACCACTGGCACCGATTAGGTAATATTAACAACCACTGGACCCCACGGATTTAGTAATAATTACAACCACGGCACCGATTAGGTAATAATAAAACCACTGACCCCACGGATTTAGTAATAATTACAACCACTGGCACCGATTAGGTAATAATAACAACCACTGACCCCACGGATTTAGTAATAATTACAACCACTGGCACCGATTAGGTAATATAAACAACCACTGACCCCGTTTAGTATTAATTACAACCACTGACCCCGGTTTTAGTAATAATTACAACCATTGACCCCGGTTTAGTAATAATTACAACCATTGACCCCGGTTTAGTAATAATTACAACCATTGACCCCGGTTTAGTATTAATTACAACCAGTGACCTCGGTTAGTAATAATTACAACCACTGACCCCGGTTTAGTATAATTACAACCAATGACCCCGGTTTAGTAATATTGCAAACCACTGGCCCGGGTAGTAATTATTACAACCACTGACCCCGCGGGCTTAGTAATTATTACAACCACTGGCACCGGTTTAGGAATAATTACGATCATTGGCCCAGGTTGGTAATTATTACAACCACTGACCTCGCGGGCTTAATAATTATTACAACCAATGGTACCGGTTTAGTAATTATTGCAACCATTGCGAACAGGTTTAGTAATAATACAACCACTGACCCCGGTTTAGTAATTAATTACAACCATTGACTCCGGTTTAGTAATTATTGCAAACACTGTCCCCGGTTAGTAATAATTACAACCACTGACCCGGGTTTAATTTAATACAACCATGCCCCGGTTTAGTAATAATTGCAACACTGTCCCCGTTAGTAATAATTACAACCACTGACCGGTTTAGTATTAATTAAACCACTGACCCCAGGTTAGTAACAATTACAACACTGACCCTGGTTTAGTATTAATTAAAACCACTGACATCGGCTTAGTAATAATTACAACCACTGACTCCAGTTTAGTAATAATTGCAAACACTGGCTCCGGTTTAGTAATAATTACAACCACTGCCCCCAATTAGTAATAATTGCAACCACTGGCTCCGGTTTAGTAATAATTACAAACCACTTACCCCGGTTTGGTAAAATTACAACCACTAACCACAATTTAGAAATAATTACAATCACTGGCTCCGGTTTATAATAATTGCAACCACTTATCCTGGTTCAGTAATAATTCAACCACTGGACCCCAATTTAGTAATAATACAACAACTGGTTCCGGTTTAGTAATAATTGCAACCACTGACTCCGTTAGTAATAATTGCAACCACTAACCCCGGTTTAGTAATACATGTAATTACAACCACTGCCACCGATTAGGTATAATAAACAACCACGACCCACGGATTTAGTATTAATTACACCCCTGACCTCGGTTTAGTAAAATAATACAACACTGACCCCGGTTTAGTAATAATTACAACCATTCACCCGGTTTAGTAATAATTGCAAACACTGACCCGGGTTAGTAATTATTACAACCACTGACCCCGCGGCGGGTTAGTAATTATTACAACCACTGCACCGGTTTAGCAATAATTACAATCATGGCCCAGGTTGGTAATTATTAACCACTGACCCCGCGGGTTAATAATTATTACAACCAATGGTACCGGTTTAGTAATTATTGCAACCATTGGAACCGGTTTAGTAATAATAACAACCACTGACCCCGGTTTAGTAATAATTACAACCATTGACTCCGGTTTAGTAATAATTGCAAACACTGTCCCCGGTTTAGTAATAATTACAACCACTGACCCGGTTTAGTATTAATTATAACCACTGCCCCCGGTTTAGTAATAATTACAACCACTTACCCCGGTTTGGTAAAAATTACAACCACTAACCACAATTTAGAAATAATTACAATCACTGGCTCCGGTTTACTAATAATTGCAACCACTTATCCTGGTTTAGTAATAATTACAACCACTGACCCCAATTTAGTAATAATTACAACAACTGGTTCCGGTTAGTAATAATTGCAACCACTGACTCCGTTTAGTAATAATTGCAACCACTAACCCGGTTTAGTAATACATGTAATTACAACCACTGGCACCGATTAGGTAATATTAACAACCACTGACCCCACGGATTTAGTAATAATTACAACCACTGGCACCGATTAGGTAATAATAAAAACCACTGACCCCACGGATTTAGTAATAATTACAACCACTGGCACCGATTAGGTAATAATAACAACCACTGACCCCACGGATTTAGTAATAATTACAACCACTGGCACCGATTAGGTAATAATAACAACCACTGACCCCGGTTTAGTATTAATTACAACCACTGACCCCGGTTTAGTAATAATTACAACCATTGACCCCGGTTTAGTAATAATTACAACCACTGACCCCGGTTTAGTAATAATTGCAACCATTGACCCCGGTTTAGTATTAATTACAACCACTGACCTCGGTTTAGTAATAATTACAACCACTGACCCCGGTTTAGTAATAATTACAATCATTGACCCCGGTTTAGTAATAATTGCAAACACTGGCCCGGGTTAGTAATTATTACAACCACTGACCCCGCGGGCTTAGTAATTATTACAACCACTGGCACCGGTTTAGCAATAATTACGATCATTGGCCCAGGTTGGTAATTATTACAACCACTGACCTCGCGGGCTTAATAATTATTACAACCAATGGTACCGGTTTAGTAATTATTGCAACCATTGGAACAGGTTTAGTAATAATAACAACCACTGACCCGGTTTAGTAATAATTACAACCATTGACTCCGGTTTAGTAATAATTGCAAACACTGTCCCCGGTTTAGTAATAATTACAACCACTGACCGGTTTAGTATTAATTACAACCACTGCCCCCGGTTTAGTAATAATTGCAAACACTGTCCCCGGTTTAGTAATAATTACAACCACTGACCCGGTTTAGTATTAATTAAAACCACTGACCTCAGGTTAGTAACAATTACAACCACTGACCCTGGTTTAGTATTAATTAAAACCACTGACATCGGCTTAGTAATAATTACAACCACTGACTCCAGTTTAGTAATAATTGCAAACACTGGCTCCGGTTTAGTAATAATTACAACCACTGCCCCCAATTTAGTAATAATTGCAACCACTGGCTCCGGTTTAGTAATAATTACAACCACTTACCCCGGTTTGGTAAAAATTACAACCACTAACCACAATTTAGAAATAATTACAATCACTGGCTCCGGTTTACTAATAATTGCAACCACTTATCTGGTTCAGTAATAATTACAACCACTGACCCCAATTTAGTAATAATTACAACAACTGGTTCCGGTTTAGTAATAATTGCAACCACTGACTCCGTTTAGTAATAATTGCAACCACTAACCCCGGTTTAGTAATACATGTAATTACAACCACTGGCACCGATTAGGTAATAATAACAACCACTGACCCCACGGATTTAGTAATAATTACAACCACTGGCACCGATTAGGTAATAATAAAAACCACTGACCCCACGGATTTAGTAATAATTACAACCACTGGCACCGATTAGGTAATAATAACAACCACTGACCCCACGGATTTAGTAATAATTACAACCACTGGCACCGATTAGGTAATAATAACAACCACTGACCCCGGTTTAGTATTAATTACAACCACTGACCCCGGTTTAGTAATAATTACAACCATTGACCCCGGTTTAGTAATAATTACAACCATTGACCCCGGTTTAGTAATAATTACAACCATTGACCCCGGTTTAGTATTAATTACAACCACTGACTTCGGTTTAGTAATAATTTCAACCACTGACCCCGGTTTAGTAATAATTACAACCATTGACCCCGGTTTAGTAACAATTGCAAACACTGGCCCGGGTTAGTAATTATTACAACCACTGACCCCGCTGGCTTAGTAATTATTACAACCACTGGCACCGGTTTAGCAATAATTACAATCATTGGCCCAGGTTGGTAATTATTACAACCAATGGTACCGGTTTAGTAATTATTGCAACCATTGGAACCGGTTTAGTAATAATAACAACCACTGACCCCGGTTTAGTAATAATTACAACCACTGCCCCCGGTTTAGTAATAATTGCAAACACTGTCCCCGGTTTAGTAATACTTACAACCACTGACCCCGGTTTAGTATTAATTAAAACCACTGACCCCAGGTTAGTAACAATTACAACCACTGACCCTGGTTTAGTATTAATTAAAACCACTGACATCGGTTTAGTAATAATTACAACCACTGACACCGGTTAAGTAACAATTACAACCACTGACCCCGGTTTAGTAATAATTAAAACCACTGACCCCACGGATTTAGTAATAATTACAACCACTGGCACCGATTAGGTAATAATAACAACCACTGACCCCGGTTTAGTATTAATTACAACCACTGACCTCGGTTTAGTAATAATTACAACCACTGACCCCGGTTTAGTAATACATGTAATTACAACCACTGGCACCGATTAGGTAATAATAACAACCACTGACCCCACGGATTTAGTATTAATTACAACCACTGACCTCGGTTTAGTAATAATTACAACTACTGACCCCGGTTTAGTAATAATTACAACCATTCACCCCGGTTTAGTAATAATTGCAAACACTGACCCGGGTTAGTAATTATTACAACCACTGACCCCGCGGGCTTAGTAATTATTACAACCACTGGCACCGGTTTAGCAATAATTACAATCATTGGCCCAGGTTGGTAATTATTACAACCACTGACCCCGCGGGCTTAATAATTATTACAACCAATGGTACCGGTTTAGTAATTATTGCAACCATTGGAACCGGTTTAGTAATAATAACAACCACTGACCCCGGTTTAGTAATAATTACAACCATTGACTCCGGTTTAGTAATAATTGCAAACACTGTCCCCGGTTTAGTAATAATTACAACCACTGACCCGGTTTAGTATTAATTATAACCATTGCCCCCGGTTTAGTAATAATTACAACCACTTACCCCGGTTTGGTAAAAATTACAACCACTAACCACAATTTAGAAATAATTACAATCACTGGCTCCGGTTTACTAATAATTGCAACCACTTATCCTGGTTTAGTAATAATTACAACCACTGACCCCAATTTAGTAATAATTACAACAACTGGTTCCGGTTTAGTAATAATTGCAACCACTGACTCCGTTTTAGTAATAATTGCAACCACTAACCCCGGTTTAGTAATACATGTAATTACAACCACTGGCACCGATTAGGTAATAATAAAAACCACTGACCCCACGGATTTAGTAATAATTACAACCACTGGCACCGATTAGGTAATAATAACAACCACTGACCCCACGGATTTAGTAATAATTACAACCACTGGCACCGATTAGGTAATAATAACAACCACTGACCCCGGTTTAGTATTAATTACAACCACTGACCCAGGTTTAGTAATAATTACAACCATTGACCCCGGTTTAGTAATAATTACAACCATTGACCCCGGTTTAGTAATAATTACAACCATTGACCCCGGTTTAGTATTAATTACAACCACTGACCTCGGTTTAGTAATAATTACAACCACTGACCCCGGTTTAGTAATAATTACAATCATTGACCCCGGTTTAGTAATAATTGCAAACACTGGCCCGGGTTAGTAATTATTACAACCACTGACCCCGCGGACTTAGTAATTATTACAACCACTGGCACCGGTTTAGCAATAATTACGATCATTGGCCCAGGTTGGTAATTATTACAACCACTGACCTCGCGGGCTTAATAATTATTACAACCAATGGTACCGGTTTAGTAATTATTGCAACCATTGGAACAGGTTTAGTAATAATAACAACCACTGACCCCGGTTTAGTAATAATTACAACCATTGACTCCGGTTTAGTAATAATTGCAAACACTGTCCCCGGTTTAGTAATAATTACAACCACTGACCCGGTTTAGTATTAATTACAACCACTGCCCCCGGTTTAGTAATAATTGCAAACACTGTCCCCGGTTTAGTAATAATTACAACCACCGACCCCGGTTTAGTATTAATTAAAACCACTGACCCCAGGTTAGTAACAATTACAACCACTGACCCTGGTTTAGTATTAATTAAAACCACTGACATCGGCTTAGTAATAATTACAACCACTGACTCCAGTTTAGTAATAATTGCAAACACTGGCTCTGGTTTAGTAATAATTACAACCACTGCCCCCAATTTAGTAATAATTGCAACCACTGGCTCCGGTTTAGTAATAATTACAACCACTTACCCCGGTTTGGTAAAAATTACAACCACTAACCACAATTTAGAAATAATTACAATCACTGGCTCCGGTTTACTAATAATTGCAACCACTTATCCTGGTTCAGTAATAATTACAACCACTGACCCCAATTTAGTAATAATTACAACAACTGGTTCCGGTTTAGTAATAATTGCAACCACTGACTCCGTTTTAGTAATAATTGCAACCACTAACCCCGGTTTAGTAATACATGTAATTACAACCACTGGCACCGATTAGGTAATAATAACAACCACTGACCCCACGGATTTAGTAATAATTACAACCACTGGCACCGATTAGGTAATAATAAAAACCACTGACCCACGGATTTAGTAATAATTACAACCACTGGCACCGATTAGGTAATAATAACAACCACTGACCCCACGGATTTAGTAATAATTACAACCACTGGCACCGATTAGGTAATAATAACAACCACTGACCCCGGTTTAGTATTAATTACAACCACTGACCCCGGTTTAGTAATAATTACAACCATTAACCCCGGTTTAGTAATAATTACAACCATTGACCCCGGTTTAGTAATAATTACAACCATTGACCCCGGTTTAGTATTAATTACAACCATGACTTCGGTTTAGTAATAATTTCAACCACTGACCCCGGTTTAGTAATAATTACAACCATTGACCCCGGTTTAGTAACAATTGCAAACACTGGCCCGGGTTAGTAATTATTACAACCACTGACCCCGCTGGCTTAGTAATTATTACAACCACTGGCACCGGTTTAGCAATAATTACAATCATTGGCCAGGTTGGTAATTATTACAACCAATGGTACCGGTTTAGTAATTATTGCAACCATTGGAACCGGTTTAGTAATAATAACAACCACTGACCCCGGTTTAGTAATAATTACAACCACTGCCCCCGGTTTAGTAATAATTGCAAACACTGTCCCCGGTTTAGTAATACTTACAACCACTGACCCCGGTTTAGTATTAATTAAAACCACTGACCCCAGGTTAGTAACAATTACAACCACTGACCCTGGTTTAGTATTAATTAAAACCACTGACATCGGTTTAGTAATAATTACAACCACTGACACCGGTTAAGTAACAATTACAACCACTGACCCCGGTTTAGTAATAATTACAACCACTGACACCGGTTAAGTAACAATTACAACCATTGACTCCGGTTTAGTATTAATTACAACCACTGACACTGGTTTAGTAATAATTAAAACCACTAACCCCGGTTTAGTATTTATTACAACCACTAACCCCGGTTTAGTATTAATTACAACCACTGACACCGGTTTGGTAATAATAACTACCACTTGCACTGGTGTAGTAATAATTACAACTACTGCCCCCGGTTTAGAAATAATTACAACCACTGACCCCGGTTTAGAAATAATTACAACCACTGACACCGGTTTAGTAATAATTACAACCATTGACTCCGGTTTAGTATTAATTACAACCACTGACACCGGTTTAGTAATAATTACAACCACTGACACCGGTTTAGTAATAATTACAACCACTGACACCGGTTTAGTAATAATTTCAACCACTGACACCGGTTTAGTATTAATTACAACCACTGCCCCCGGTTTAGTAATAATTACAACCATTGACTCCGGTTCAGTAATAATTACAACCACTGACCCCGGTTTAGTTATAATAACAACCACTGGCACTGGTTTAGTAATAATTACAACGACTGCCCCCGGTTTAGTATTAATTACAACCACTGCCCCCGGTTTAGTATTAATTACAACCACTGCCCCCGGTTTAGTAATAATTACAACCATTGACTCCGGTTCAGTAATAATTACAACCACTGACCCCGGTTTAGTTATAATAACAACCACTGGCACTGGTTTAGTAATAATTACAACTACTGCCCCCGTATTAGTATTATTTACAACCATTGACTCCGGTTTAGTAATAATTACAACCACTGCCCCCGGTTTAGTATTATTTACAACCATTGACTCCGGTTTAGTATTAATTACAACCACTGACACCGGTTTGACAGTAATAATTAAAACCACTAACCCCGGTTTAGTATTAATTACAACCACTGACCCTGGTTTAGTATTAATTACAACCACTGACCCCGGGTTAGTAATAATTACAACCACTGACCCCGATTTGGCAAATGTCTTTTAAAATAGCAAAAATAATAGATCCACCGAGTTCCAAATTTTACAATTTTCCGAAACAACCAACATTTTTGTGCCGTAGTTACACGGATAACAATTAATTTAGCATGTCCCTACATAAACATTTTTTGTTAATCGACAACGGAAGAAGCGTTTTCCCGTTATCACTTTAGCGAATGTAAGAGAAAAAGATAAAACTGATAAAAAGAGCAAACCGAGTTTTTATATCAAAGCTTTGTACAATTCAGACACAAATAATGTGCTACTTTAGATTTTTTTTTAACATAATACTTTCAAAAGTAGCACATGACACTACAGTAACATACACATAATGATGGTTGTCTGTTAATTTATACGAGTACTTTGAAAATAAGCCATAGTGAAGAGAAACCTATCTGAAGTATCGGAATGACCGACTTGGGACTAATCATGATGACTTTTATGTCTGATGAAATTAGATAGATAATATGATACATTTCATCTATAACCAAATCTTAATATAGAAAATAGAAACAAATGAAACAACAAAGCCAATCTGATTTATTTAATAAAACTCATTAAGAATCATAAAATATCAATAAGAATAATAGACAAACTATTTTGATGACAAATAAATAAAGTAACAATATATCATATATCGATATTTGAAATACATGAATGTGGTAAATACTAGGAAATATTGCAATTTTCAGCTGGAATTTTAGTAATTAGTCATCACTTAACTATTTAGCATACAACCTTGGTAAATTCAGTGAATGTCTGGTCTTAAATGTAAAATGACAAGGTATTCCAAAATTATAGTTTAACATACACGACACGAGGATTAAAGCCAGTCCGGGACCCGGAGTCAAAGGTTGTTGGAATACCTCGACAAGACGGACAAACAACACATACAACAAGCAACACTGCCAGAATAAAGTACAAGAACCAGTATTTAGTCTTTATTATTACATATTAATTTTAATTTTACATCACTATACGGCCGTTTCGGAATACAATTCATCATCAGTAGTGCTTGGATCAAAATTGTGAAACCAAAATTATTTTAAAGATGTTGAATTCATTTCTACTACAGCCTTATTATACGACAATAACACACTATCGGCAAAATATAACATATAACCGCCGTCATACTAGTGATTCCTAAATATAACATATAACCATAGTCATATAAGTGGCTAAATATAACATATAACTACGGTTATATCAGTGGCAAAACATAACATATAACCAAACCGCCGTCATACTAGTGATTCCTAAATATAACATATAACCATAGTCATATAAGTGGCTAAATATAACATATAACTACGGTTATATCAGTGGCAAAACATAACATATAACCATCGTAATATAAGTGGCTAAATATAACATATAACTACGGTCATATTAGTGGCTAAATATAACATATAACCACGGTCATATTAGTGGCTACATATAACTACGGTCATATTAGTGGCTAAATATAACATATAACCATCGTAATATAAGTGGCTAAATATAACATATAACTACGGTCATATTAGTGGCTAAATATAACATATAACCACGGTAATATTAGTGGCTAAATATAACGTATAACCATGTTAATATTAGTGCCTAGATATAACATTTAACCATGGTAATATAAATGGCTAAACATAACATATTAGTGGCTAAATATAACATATAACTACGGTCATATTAGTGAGAAATATAACATATAACTACGGTCATATTAGTGGCTAAATATAACATATAACCACGGTAATATTAGTGGCTAAATATAACGTATAACCATGTTAATATTAGTGCCTAGATATAACATTTAACCATGGTAATATAAATGGCTAAACATAACATATTCGTGGCTAAATATGTCATATAACTACGGTCATATTAGCGGCTAAATATAACATATAACTACGGTCATATTAGTGGCTAAATATAACATATAACCATGGTAATATAAATGGTTAAATATAACATATACCTACGGTCATATTAGTTGCTAAATATAACATATAACCACGGTAATATTAGTGGCTAAATATAACGTATAACCATGTTAATATTAGTGCCTAGATATAACATTTAACCATGGTAATATAAATGGCTAAAAATAACATATTAGTGGCTAAATAAACATATAACCATGGTCAAAATAACATACAGTACCATTATAAATGTAAGTCATGGTGATGTAATCATACAATACGACACCATATAACATACAGTACCATTATAAATGTAAGTCATGGTGATGTAATCATACAACAAGACACCATATAACATACAGTACCATTATAAATGTAAGTCAAGGTGATGTAATCATACAACACGACACCATATAACATACTGTACCACTATAAATGTAAGTCATGGTGATGTAACCATACACCACGACACCATATAACATACAGTACCATTACAAATGTAAGTCATCGTGATGTAATCATACAACACGACACCATATAACATACAGTACCATTATAAATGTAAGTCATGGTGATGTAATCATACAACAAGACACCATATAACATACTGTACCATTATAAATGTAAGTCATGGTGATGTAATTATACAACACGACACCATATAACATACAATACCATTATAAATGTAAGTCATGGTGATGTAATCATACAACATGACACCATATAACATACAGTACCATTATAAATGTAAGTCAAGGTGATGTAACATACAACACGACACCATATAACATACTGTACCACTATAAATGTAAGTCATGGTGATGTAACCATACACACGACACCATATAACATACAGTACCATTACAAATGTAAGTCATGGTGATGTAATCATACAACACGACACCATATAACATACAGTACCATTATAAATGTAAGTCATGGTGATGTAATCATACAACAACACCATATAACATACTGTACCATTATAAATGTAAGTCATGGTGATGTAATCATACAACACGACACCATATAACATACAATACCATTATAAATGTAAGTCATGGTGATGTAATCATACAACACGACACCATATAACATACTGTACCATTATAAATGTAAGTCATGGTGATGTAACCATACAACACAACACCATATAACATACAGTACCATTATAAATGTAAGTCAAGGTGATGTAATCATACAACACGACACCATATAACATACAGTGCCATTATAAATGTAAGTCATGGTGATGTAATTATACAACACGACACCATATAACATACAGTACCATTATAAATGTAAGTCATGGTGATGAATCATACACAAGACACCATATAACATACTGTACCATAATAAATGTAAGTCATGGTGATGTAATCATACAACAAGACACCATATAACATACTGTACCATTATAAATGTAAGTCATGGTGATGTAATCCTACAACAACGACACCATAAAACATACTGTACCATTATAAATGTAAGTCAAGGTGATGTAATCATACAACAAGACACCATATAACAACAGTACCATTATAAATGTAAGTCATGGTGATGTAATCATACAACAAGACACCATATAACATACTGTACCATTATAAATGTAAGTCAAGGTGATGTAATCATACAACACGACACCATATAACATACTGTACCATTATAAATGTAAGTCATGGTGATGTAACCATACAACACGACACCATATAACATACAGTACCATTATAAATGTAAGTGATGATGATGTAATCATACAACACGACACCATATAACATAGAGTACCATTATAAATGTATGTCATGGTGATGTAATCATACAACACGACACCATATAACATACTGTACCATTATAAATGTAAGTCAAGGTGATGTAATCATACAACACGACACCATATAACATACAGTACCATTATAAATGTAAGTGATGATGATTTAATCATACAACACGACACCATATAACATACAGTACCATTATAACTGTAAGTCATGATGATGTAATCATACAAAAAGACACCATATAACATAGAGTACCATTATAAATGTAAGTCATGATGATGTAATCATACAACAAGACACCATATAACATAGAGTACCATTATAAATGTAAGTCATGGTGGTGTAATGATACAACACGACACCATATAACATACAGTACCATTATAAATGTAAGTCATGGTGATGTAATCATACAACACGACACCATATAACATACAATACCATTATAAATGTAAGTCATGGTGATGTAATCATACAACACGACACCATATAACATACAATACCATTATAAATGTAAGTCAAGGTGATGTAATCATACAACACGACACCATATAACATACAGTACCATTATAAATGTAAATCATGGTGATGTAATCATACAACAAGACACCATATTACATACAGTACCATTATAAATGTAAGTCATGGTGATGTAATCATACAACACGATACGATGTTACATACAGTACCATTATAAATGTAAGTCAAGGTGATGTAATCATACAACACGACACCATATAACATACTGTACCATTATAAATGTAAGTCATGGTGATGTAATGATACAATACAACACCATATAACATACTGTACCGTTATAAATGTAAGTCATGTTGATGTAACCACACAACACAACACCATATAACATACAGTACCATTATAAATGTAAGTCAAGGTGATGTAATCATACAACACGACACCATATAACATACAGTACCATTATAAATGTAAGTCATGGTGATGTAATCATACAACAAGACACTATATAACATACAGTACCATTATAAATGTAAGTCATGGTGATGTAATCATACAACACGACACCATATAAGATACAGTACCATTATAAATGTAAGTCATGGTGATGTAATCATACAACAAGACACCATATAACATACAGTACCATTATAAATGTAAGTCATGGTGATGTAATCATACAACAACACACCATATAACATACAGTACCATTATAAATGTAAGTGATGATGATGTAATCATACAACAAGACACCATATAACATAGAGTACCATTATAAATGTAAGTGAAGGTGATGTAATCATGCAACACGACACCATAACATACGGTACCATTATAAATGTAAGTCAAGGTGATGTAATCATACAACAAGACACAATATAACATACTGTACCATTATAAATGCAAGTCATGGTGATGTAATCATACAACACACACCATATAACATAGAGTACCATTATAAATGTAAGTCATGGTGATGTAATCATACAACAACACACCATATAACATACAGTACCATTATAAATGTAAGTCATGGTGATGTAATCATACAACAACACACCATATAACATACAGTTCCATTATAAATGCAAGTGATGATGTAATCATACAACAAGACACCATAACATAGAGTACCATTATAAATGTAAGTCATGGTGATGTAATCATAAACACGACACCTATAACATACTGTACCATTAAAATGTAAGTCAGGTGATGTAATCATACAACAGACACAATATAACATACTGTACCATTAAATGTAAGTCATGGTGATGTAATCATACAACAACACACCATATAACATACAGTACCATTATAAATGTAAGTCATGGTGATGTAATCATACAACAACACACCATATAACATACAGTACCATTATAAATGTAAGTCAAGGTGATGTAATCATACAACACGACCCCATATAACATACTGTACCATTATAAATGTAAGTCATGGTGATGTAATCATACAACAAGACACCATATAACATACTGTACCATTATAAATGTAAGTCATGGTGATGTAATCATACAACAAGACACCATATAACATACAGTACCATTATTAATGTAAGTCATGGTGATGTAATCATACAACATGAAACCATATAACATACTGTACCATTATAAATGTAAGTCAAGGTGATGTAATCATACAACAAGACACCACATAACATAGAGTACCATTATAAATGTAAGTCATGGTGATGTAATCATACAACAAGACACCATATAACATACTGTACCATTATAAATGTAAGTCATGGTGATGTAATCATACAACAAGACACCATATAACATACAGTACCATTATAAATGTAAGTCAAGGTGATGTTATCATACAACACGACACCATATAACATACAGTACCATTATAAATGTAAGTCATGGTGATGTAATCATACAACACGACACCATATAACATACTGTACCATTATAAATGAAAGTCATGGTGATGTTATCATACAACAAGACACCATATAACATACAGTACCATTATAAATATAAGTCATGGTGATGTAATCATACAACGAGACACCACATAACATAGAGTACCATTATAAATGTAAGTCATGGTGATGTAATCATACAAAAAGACACCATATAACATACAGTACCATTATAAATGTAAGTCAATGTGATGTAATCATACAACAAGACACCATATAACATACAGTACCATTATAAATGTAAGTCATGGTGATGTAATCATACAACAACACACCATATAACATACAGTACCATTATAAATGTAAGTGATGATGATGTAATCATACAACAAGACACCATATAACATAGAGTACCATTATAAATGTAAGTCAAGGTGATGTAATCATACAACACGACACCATATAACATACAGTGCCATTATAAATGTAAGTCAAGGTGATGTAATCATACAACAAGACACAATATAACATACTGTACCATTATAAATGTAAGTCATGGTGATGTAATCATACAACAACACACCATATAACATAGAGTACCATTATAAATGTAAGTCATTGTGATGTAATCATACAACAACATACCATATAACATACATTACCATTATAAATGTAAGTCATGGTGATGTAATCATACAACAAACACACCTATAACATACAGTTCCATTATAAATGCAAGATGATGATGTAATCATAACAAGACACCATATAACATAGTACCATTATAAATGTAAGTCAGGTGATGTAATCATACAACACGACACCATATAACATACTGTACCATTACAAATGTAAGTCAAGGTGATGTAATCATACAACAAGACACAATATAACATACTGTACCATTATAAATGTAAGTCATGGTGATGTAATCATACAACAACACACCATATAACATAGAGTACCATTATAAATGTAAGTCATGGTGATGTAATCATACAACAAGACACCATATAACATACTGTACCATTATAAATGTAAGTCATGGTGATGTAATCATACAACAAGTCACCATATAACATACAGTACCATTATAAATGTAAGTCAAGGTGATGTAATCATACAACAAGACACCATATAACATACAGTACCATTATAAATGTAAGTCAAGGTGATGTTATCATACAACACGACACCATATAACATACTGTACCATTATAAATGAAAGTCATGGTGATGTAATCATACAACAAGACAACATATAACATACAGTACCATTATAAATATAAGTCAAAGTGATGTAATCATACAACAACACACCATATAACATAGAGTACCATTATAAATGTAAGTCATGGTGATGTAATCATACAACAAGACACCATATACATTACCATTATAAATGTAAGTCAATGTGATGTAATCATACAACAAGACACCATATAACATACAGTACCATTATAAATGTAAGTCAAGGTGATGTAATCATACAACAAGACACCATATAACATAGAGTACCATTATAAATGTAAGTCATGGTGATGTAATCATACAACAAGACACCATATAACATAGCGTACCATTATAAATGTAAGTGATGATGATGTAATCATACACAACAAGACACATATAACATACAGTACCATTATAAATGTAAGTGAAGGTGATGTAATCATACAACACGACACCATATAACATACGGTACCTTATAAATGTAAGTCAAGGTGATGTAATCATACAACAAGACACAATATAACATACTGTACCATTATAAATGTAAGTATGGTGATGTAATCATACAACAACACCATATAACATACAGTCCATATAAATGCAAGTGATGTGATGTAATCATACAACAAGACACCATATAACATAGTACCATTATAAATGTAAGTCATGGTGATGTAATCATACAAACGACACCATATAACATACTGTACCATTACAAATGTAAGTCAGGTGATGTAATCATACAACAAGACACAATATAACATACTGTACCATTATAAATGTAAGTCATGGTGATATATCATACAACAACACACCATATAACATACAGTACCATTATAAATGTAAGTCATGGTGATGTAATCATACAACAACACACCATATAAATACAGTACCATTATAAATGTAAGTCAGTGATGTAATCATACAACGACCCCTTATAACATACTGTACCATTATAAATGTAAGTCATGGTGATGTAATCACACAACAGACACCATATAACATACTGTACCATTATAAATGTAAGTCAAGGTGATGTAATCATACAACACGACACCATATAACATACAGTACCATTATAAATGAAAGCAATGGTGATGTAATCATACAACAAGACACCATATAACATAGAGTACCATTATAAATGTAAGTCATGGTGATGTAATCATACAACAAGACACCATATAACATACAGACCATTATAAATGTAAGTCAAGGTGATGTAATCATACAACAACACACCATATAACATACGTACCATTATAAATGTAAGTCATGGTGATGTAATCATACAACAAGACACCATATAACATACAGTACCATTATAAATGTAAGTGATGTGATGTAATCATACAACAGAACCATATAACATACGTACCATTATAAATGTAAGTCAAGGTGATGTAATCATACAACAAGACACCACATAACATAGAGTACCATTATAAATGTAAGTCATGGTGATGTAATCATACAACAAGACACCATATAACATACTGTACCATTATAAATGTAAGTCATGGTGATGTAATCATACAACAAGACACCATATAACATACAGTACCATTATAAATGTAAGTCAAGGTGATGTTATCATACAACACGACACCATATAACATACTGTACCATTATAAATGAAAGGCATGGTGATGTAATCATACAACAAGACACCATATAACATACAGTACTATTATAAATATAAGTCAAGGTGATGTAATCATAACAAGACACCACATAACATAGGTACCATTATAAATGTAAGTCATGGTGATGTAATCATACAACAAGACACCATATAACATACATTACCATTATAAATGTAAGTCAATGTGATGTAATCATACAACACGACACCATATAACATACAGTACCATTATAAATGTAAGTCATGGTGATGTAATCATACAACAGACACCATATAACATACTGTACCATTATAAATGAAAGTCATGGTGATGTATCATACAACAGACACCATATAACATACAGTACCATTATAAATATAAGTCAAGGTGATGTAATCATACAACGAGACACCACATAACATAGAGTACCATTATAAATGTAAGTCATGTGATGTAATCATACAACAAGACACCATATAACATACAGTACCATTATAAATGTAAGTCATGTGATGTAATCATACAACAAAGACACCATATAACATACAGTACCATTATAAATGTAAGTGATGGTGATGAATCATACAACAAGACACCATATAACATAGAGTACCATTATAAATGTAAGTCAAGGTGATGTTATCATCAAACACGAAACCATATAAAACAATACCATATAATGTAAGTCAAGGTGATGTAATCATACAACAAGACACAATATAACATACTGTACCATTATAAATGTAAGTCACGGTGGTGTAATCATACAACACGACACCATATAACATTCAGTACCATTATAAATGTAAGTCAAGGTGATGTAATCATACAACACGACACCATATAACATACTGTACCATTATAAATGTAAGTCAAGGTGATGTAATCATACAACACGACCCCATATAACATACTGTACCATTATAAATGTAAGTCATGGTGATGTAATCATACAACACGACACCATATAACATACTGTACCATTATAAATGTAAGTCATGGTGATGTAATGATACAACACGACACCATATAACATACAATACCATTATAAATGTAAGTCAAGGTGATGTAATCATACAACACGACACCATATAACATACAGTACCATTATAAATGCAAATCATGGTGATGTAATCATACAACACGACACCAAATAACATACAGTACCATTATAAATGTAAGTCATGGTGATGTAATCATACAACAAGACACCATATAACATACTGTACCATTATAAATGTAAGTCATGGTGATGTAATCATACAACAAGACACCATATAACATACTGTACCATTATAAATGTAAGTCAAGGTGATGTAATCATAAAACAAGACACCATATAACATACAGTACCATTATAAATGTAAGTCAAGGTGATGTTATCATACAACACGACACCATATAACATACAGTACCATTATAAATGAAAGTCATGTTGATTTAATCATACAACAAGACACCATATAACATAGAGTACAATTATAAATGTAAGTCATGTTGATGTAATCATACAACAAGACACCATATAACATACAGTACCATTATAAATGTAAGTCATGGTGATGTAGTCATACAACACGACACCATATAACATACAATACCATTATAAATGTAAGTCAAGGTGATGTAATCATACAACACGACACCATATAACATACAGTTCCATTATAAATGCAAGTGATGATGATGTAATCATACAACAAGACACCATATAACATAGAGTACCATTATAAATGTAAGTTAAGGTGATGTAATCATACAACACGACACCATATAACATACTGTACCATTACAAATGTAAGTCAATGGTGATGTAATCATACAACAAGACACAATAAACATACTGTACCTATAAATGTAAGTCATGGTGATGTAATCATACAACAACACACACCATATAACATAGAGTACCATTATAAATGTAAGTCATGGTGATGTAATCATACAACAGACACCATATAACATACAGTACCATTATAAATGTAAGTCATGGTGATGTAATCATACAAGTCACCATATAACATACAGTACCATTATAAATGTAAGTCAGGTGATGTAATCATACAACAAGACACCATATAACATACAGTACCATTATAAATGTAAGTCAAGGTGATGTTATCATACAACACGACACCATATAACATACTGTACCATTATAAATGTAAGTCATGGTGATGTAATCATACAACAAGACAACATATAACATACAGTACCATTATAAATATAAGTCAAAGTGATGTAATCATACAACAACACACCACATAACATAGAGTACCATTATAAATGTAAGTCATGGTGATGTAATCATACAACAAGACACCATATAACATACATTACCATTATAAATGTAAGTCAATGTGATGTAATCATACAACAAGACACCATATAACATACAGTACCATTATAAATGTAAGTCAAGGTGATGTAATCATACAACAAGACACCATATAACATAGAGTACCATTATAAATGTAAGTCATGGTGATGTAATCATACAACAAGACACCATATAACATAGCGTACCATTATAAATGTAAGTGATGATGATGTAATCATACAACAAGACACCATATAACATACAGTACCATTATAAATGTAAGTGAAGGTGATGTAATCATACAACACGACACCATATAACATACGGTACCATTATAAATGTAAGTCAAGGTGATGTAATCATACAACAAGACACAATATAACATACTGTACCATTATAAATGTAAGTCATGGTGATGTAATCATACAACAACACACCATATAACATAGAGTACCATTATAAATGTAAGTCATGGTGATGTAATCATACAACAACACACCATATAACATACAGTACCATTATAAATGTAAGTCATGGTGATGTAATCATACAACAACACACCATATAACATACAGTTCCATTATAAATGCAAGTGATGATGATGTAATCATACAACAAGACACCATATAACATAGAGTACCATTATAAATGTAAGTCATGGTGATGTAATCATACAACACGACACCATATAACATACTGTACCATTACAAATGTAAGTCAAGGTGATGTAATCATACAACAAGACACAATATAACATACTGTACCATTATAAATGTAAGTCATGGTGATGTAATCATACAACAACACACCATATAACATACAGTACCATTATAAATGTAAGTCATGGTGATGTAATCATACAACAACACACCATATAACATACAGTACCATTATAAATGTAAGTCAAGGTGATGTAATCATACAACACGACCCATATAACATACTGTACCATTATAAATGTAAGTCATGGTGATGTAATCACACAACAAGACACCATAAACATACTGTACCATATAAATGTAAGTCATGGTGATGTAATCATACAACAGACACCATATAACATACAGTACCATTATTAATGTAAGTCATGGTGATGTAATCATACAACATGAAACCATATAACATACTGTACAATTATAAATGTAAGTCAATGGTGATGTAATCATACAACAAGACACACATAACATAGTACCATTATAAATGTAAGTCATGGTGAGTAATCATACAACAAGACACCATATAACATACTGTACCATTATAAATGTAAGTCATGGTGATGTAATCATACAACAAGACACCATATAACATACAGTACCATTATAAATGTAAGTCAAGGTGATGTAATCATACACACGACACCATATAACATACTGTACCATTATAAATGAAAGCAAGGTGATGTAATCATACAACAAGACACCATATAACATACAGTACTATTATAAATATAAGTCATGGTGATGTAATCATACAACGAGACACCACATAACATAGAGTACCATTATAAATGTAAGTCATGGTGATGTAATCATACAACAAGACACCATATAACATACATTACCATTATAAATGTAAGTCAATGTGATGTAATCATACAACAAGACACCATATAACATACAGTACCATTATAAATGTAAGTCATGGTGATGTAATCATACAACACGACACCATATAACATACTGTACCATTATAAATGAAAGTCATGGTGATGTTATCATACAACAAGACACCATATAACATACAGTACCATTATAAATATAAGTCAAGGTGATGTAATCATACAACGAGACACCACATAACATAGAGTACCATTATAAATGTAAGTCATGGTGATGTAATCATACAACAAGACACCATATAACATACAGTACCATTATAAATGTAAGTCAATGTGATGTAATCATACAACAAGACACCATATAACATACAGTACCATTATAAATGTAAGTCATTGTGATGTAAATATAATCATACAACAACACACCATATAACATACAGTACCATTATAAATGTAAGTGATGATGATGTAATCATACAACAAGACACCATATAACATAGAGTACCATTATAAATGTAAGTCAAGGTGATGTAATCATACAACACGAAACCATATAACATACAATACCATTATAAATGTAAGTCAAGGTGATGTAATCATACAACAAGACACAATATAACATACTGTACCATTATAAATGTAAGTCACGGTGGTGTAATCATACAACACGACACCATATAACATTCAGTACCATTATAAATGTAAGTCAAGGTGATGTAATCATACAACACGACACCATAAACATACTGTACCATTATAAATGTAAGTCAAGGTGATGTAATCATACAACACGACCCACCATAACATACTGTACATTATAAATGTAAGTCATGGTGATGTAATCATACAACACGACCATATAACATACTGTACCATTATAAATGTAAGTCATGGTGATGTAATGATACACACGACACCATATAACATACAATACCATTATAAATGTAAGTCAAGGTGATGTAATCATACAACACGACACCATATAACATACAGTACCATTATAAATGTAAATCATGGTGATGTAATCATACAACACGACACCAAATAACATACAGTACCATTATAAATGTAAGTCATGGTGATGTATCATACAACAGACACCATATAACATACTGTACCATTATAAATGTAAGTCATGGTGATGTAATCATACAACAAGACACCATATAACATACTGTACCATATAAATGTAAGTCAGGTGATGTAATCATAAAACAAGACACCATATAACTACGTACCATTATAAATGTAAGTCAAGGTGATGTATCATACAACACGACACATATAACATACAGTACCATTATAAATGAAAGTCATGTGATTAATCATACAACAAGACACCATATAACATAGAGTACCATTATAAATGTAAGTCATGTTGATGTAATCATACAACAAGACACCATATAACATACAGTACCATTATAAATGTAAGTCATGGTGATGTAATCATACAACACGACACCATATAAACATACAATACCATTATCAATGTAAGTCAAGGTGATGTAATCATACAACACGACACCATATAACATACAGTACCATTATAAATGTAATCATGGTGAGTAATTAAATACAACACGACACCATATAACATACAGTACCATTATAAATGTAAGTCATGGTGATGTAATCATACAACACGACACCATATAACATACAGTACCTTTATAAATGTAAGTCATGGTGATGTAATCATACAACACGACACCATATAACATACAGTACCATTATAAATGTAAGTGAAGGTGATGTAATCATACAACACGACACATAGAACATACTGTACCATTATAAAGTAAGTCAAGGTGATGTAATCATACAACAAGACACATATAACATACTGTACCATTAAAAATGTAAGTCATGGTGATATAATCATACAACCGACACCATATAACATACAGTACCATTATAAATGTAAGTCATGGTGGTGTAATCATACAACAAGACACCATATAACTAGAGTACCATTATAAGTGTAAGTCATGAGAGGTAATCATACAACACGACATCATATAACATACAGTACCATTATAAATGTAAGTCATGTTGATGTAATCATACAACACCGACACCATAAACATACAGTACCATTATAAATGTAAGTCAAGGTGATGAATCATACAACACGACACCATATAACATACTGTACCATTATAAATGTAAGTCATGGTGATGTAATCACAACAACAAGACACCAATAACATACTGTACCATTATAAATGTAAGTCATGGTGATGTAATCATACAACAACACACAATAAACTACAGTACCATTATAAATGTAAGTCAAGTGATGTAATCATACAACAAGACACTATATAACATACAGTACATTATAAATGTAAGTCATGGTGGTGTAATCATACAACAGACACCATATAACATACCAGTACCATTATAAATGTAAGTCATGGTGGTGTATCATACAACAAGAGACCATATAACATAGAGTACCATTATAAGTGTAAGTCATGATGATGTAATCATACAACACGACACATAACATACTGTACATTATAAATGTAAGTACGGTGGTGTAATCATACAACACGACACCATATAACATACAGTACATTATAAATGTAAGTCAAGTTGATGTAATCATACAACAAGACGCCATATAGCATACAGTACGAATATTCATGTCACGTATTTATTTTTTTAGATAGTGCTTTGATATCGCTGTCTTACAATCGAGAGTGGAGACAGATAGTTAAAAATTGCATGATAATAATCTTTTTCATTAAAAAGGCCATTTTTAAAGTTGATTGGATATATTTCTTTCTCTGAAGATCATGATTAAGATGTTATTTCCGATTGTCAAATACAGTTTGTATGAGTGTTCTTTAATAATTGTGTCAAAGTACTATTGCTTACCAAGCCTATTCATTTTTTCTAGAATTACAATAAGCATCTTCATTAAATACAAGCCTACAAAACGGGATATGTGTAAGCATTAAACAAAACGTAATCGAAATAAAGTATTTGTAGACAGATGCAATACATCTCATATATTTAAAACCAAGAAATGTTTTACGCCAAAATTAACGCAGTAGTGTAGATTAGGAAGATACATACATTTAACAGTTTTATGTTATCCATGATATTGAGACTTATTATGTAGAGTCTTTG